>BSBM01000093.1:15962500-16370000 GCA_027924585.1 Larix kaempferi | reverse complement strand
GGAGCAGTAGTCCCCACTACCACGCCATGCTCCTTCTCTGCCACGCGGTACTACCACGCTATGCTCAGTTGAAGGGGCGCGGTACTCCTTTTTTAGCCTTTTTGCCATGGCTTGTGGAATCTTGATCTTCGAGAGATTTTTGAGGATTGGTATCCCTGATTCAATCCTAATTCACTTTCTCAGATTAGTGGCCCTGATCCACTAAATACTCCCAAGATCCATCCTTCTCTCTTGTTGGTTAACCCTACTACACACTATAAGAGAGAGGCCTTCCATGAGCAAAGGGGAGGACTCTTGGAGACATCAAACCTATGATCTTGAATCTTTGTGGAGATAGCTAGAGGAGAAATCACTTGGAGCTGGGAGTTGGCTTGGACAACAAGCAACCATTGTAAGTGACTTCAAGTTGGTAATAAAACATAACTTGTCTTGTTTCCCAAATCATGTATGTTGATCTTGTTTCAATCATATGATTTGTTTCTGCTATAGATTTAGATTCTAACTCATATTTCAAGTTGTTAGAGGATCGTATATGCTTGTATCTTGGTTTCATTCTGACAGGTTCATTCACGAGGACTTGGAGATTGCAGCAACCACTAGGACGAGCAATTGAATCGAAGGTCGGTTAGATCTCTTCCATTTCTTTCAGCAATATAATCTTGAGATGTTTGTTAGATCTAGGAATTCAAGGTAGAATTTGTTATATTTTTGTCTTAGTTTAGAGTCAGTTAAGTCTACTTTAACCTAAGAGAGTTTCTACCTATCAATAGGAGAAATTTCTACAACAAAAACTGGCGACTCCGCTGGTTTGAACCCCATTTGATTGATTTATTTAACTTTCAGTCATTTTTATTGTGATTCTTCTTTCTCTTCAAACCAGTACTGAATTTTGGTCTTTTTGACCTTTATTCACCCTTTCTCTCTACATCTTCTCTCCCTTTGTGATAAGTGAGTCCTCTGGGTCTGCAGCAACCCTAAAAAATTCAATTTCTTTTTCAAAAGTTGTGTTTTTTCAAACCTTATCAGCAGTACCGTGCCCCCATTACTGTCTATAGCGAGGTGGTACCACGTACCAAGCACTCTTACCAAAGCGGTAGTGTACCAGTACCATGTTTTAGTCAGCTTTTCCCACACGGTAGTGTCTGCAATTTTTCAATTTTTCTTTCCTGTTTGGTTTCCTGAGTCATTTTTTGATTTTCTCTGCTTCAGTTTGGTGTTTTCTATTGCTTACCACTATCCTGTCCATTGTACAGTCTTTGTGGTTTGTTTATTTCTCACTGTGAGCTTGATTATTTTATGAGTTAGTGGCATTATTTCTATATTGGGTCACCCCTTCAGTCTGATTACATTGGCTTGATCTTCCCATCATAACCAAACTGTTACTACTATCCTCTTTTACCGGAGTGTGTATCTTTCATAATCACATTGTTCTTATAACTACCATTTTTTTCCATTATTATCATTAAAATCTATATTGGAAATTGTTATTGCAGAACCTTTGTGTTGTTTGGATTGAAATGATCTAGCAGTATTATGGTGCATTAGGAAGTGAATCATTCAATTTGCCACATAAATTCTCATTTTGAAGTATTATAATTATAGATCAGTGAATTTGAAAGAAGTGTTTATTTCAGTTTGGCTTTACTTAGAAAAAGAAAACAAAAATTTTTATTTTGAAGTGGTTTTTCATTGTTTGTGAAAGTTTCATGCATTTATGATCAAAGAACTCTCTCTCTTCCATAGCTAATTTTCATCAAATACAAGGCTTATTTCGATTCATTCTCACTTGCATGGTTTGGGTCGTCACAACACCACCAAGTTTCACGTCCATTTACTGGATTGAGTAATACAACCACTAAAATTAATCTCCCTAACTAAACCAACATTAACCTCACTTGAGGAAATCAAAAGAATTTGGTAGCTAGGTAGGACACCGGGGATAGACATCCAAATAATTCCCCCTTGTCATTATCATCTAAGACATAGTTTTTGTCCTCTAGGAAACTAAAATCCTCTAGTATTTGTAGACACGGTCATAGACTAGTTTGTGGAGGGGCCTCTTGACTGTTTTTAACTTTCAGGGGTTAAACCGCCACGAGATTGAGAACTGGACGGACTCTGTGGAATGCCGCACTCCACTTAGCCCTAAGGAAAAATCGATCATTGTCTTCCTTGTATTCATAGTAATGCAAGGGTGATAAGGCAGAAGCACCGAAAACCTTTTCCAACGTGTCATGAACGAGGTAGGTTAGTAACTTTTCTACTAGGGCTCTTTTACCTAGGATCCCTTTCGGTAGAGGGATATCCTTCCATTATTGGTCTCTCACATTGTATAGTTCGACTTGGATTTGATCACCTTGCGAAGGATACAACTTGTTGAGGTCTCCATCTCTTAGTTAGAAAGTTTGCTTGTTATCTTATCTTAATAGAGGGTCATTTTTTCTTTTTAGTGATTGCTTGTTGGCATTCTGGCCATTGTTTTTCTCAGCTCGCTTACTGGGATGCCGGTCTTAGTATAGATTTTAGAGCTTTCTTTTTTGTCCTGTGAGCCTTGCTTTTTCTAGCTCCCCTTTTACACACTCGGCTGTATTAGGTTTTTTGAGTTCTTTGTTACGAGACTGCCCCCAAATTCTGTATTCCTACCATTTTGTCAAGACCACCACGAAGATCACTAAGAGTACAGGGCCGAAGCCCTCCACCACCACCACCGCCATGGACCTCTGGTCCACCTGCATCACGTATTCCTACCCCTCCTGGATGCAGTGCCGGTCGAGGGAACATTCCACCGCCGCTATGCACTACATCTTCAGTTCCACCTGTAACTGTTACTCACAGCACGATCTTAGAACCTCTTGCAGTTTCTGCAACCACTAGTACATCCGAGACTCCCACTGTCACTTCACCCACTGTTTTCCTAGATATATCAACCACAGTGGACAACACTACAGTGGCTGAATATAGTATAGCCCAAGATACTAGACTGGAGGCCATCCTCCTCCCCAATGTCAACACTTCCCTTCCACCAGAGACTTTCTACGATGACACGGAAGGATCTGTTGGCACCACGGAAGGATCCGACCAGGATATATCTAACTTGATTCCAGTCCTGGGCAGATATGTCGAAGTTATCGAGGAAACCCAACTTCCTGATACACATTTTGAACCTTACTATGGCTTTATCACTTCCCAGGAGGAACCTCCACCTGTTACCACAATGCCATCCAGTGTTCATCCACAGGAAACCGGTTCTTCCAGCAACATATCTCGTAGAGTATCCCTCCCCAACCTCCCTTCGAGACACGAGATCATGGCCTCCATTTAGTCTAGTATGGTTAGTCTAGCTAATTCTCTGTTAGCATCAGCATAGTTTAAACGTGATACAGAGCAAATTCTCTCGTCGGCTTCTAGATATCCCTCTACTACTTATCCTCCTGACTATCGGGCTCCCAACATTCCATCTAGCATAGAGTTTCATCACTCCTATGCAGATGCCTCCGGACCTTCAGACGTTAATATACCTCTGTTCCCACCGGACCCCGAAAACCCTTTGTATAATATGAACCCGGACCCAGTCTTCGATAGTCCTCCTATTGTTGAAGATGCCATGGACGAAACCCCCAACACCCCTCGGTTAAATTCCCCACATTTACTACCATCACGCATGTTTGGTGCACATTCTATGAGGGATAACCTAGTATTTTCTCCATCCCCGCCCATCACATATGGAAGACCCCCTCCACAAATCGGCACCTTTGGCACCGTTGGCCAATCGACACTATCTTACCTTGCTAGTGTCGTAAGAACACCAAGTCATACCGCTGGATCATCCATATTGACCGGAGGTTCACCTTCGGCCACTATCTACACCATTTCAGGAGGTGGAAAAATGACTGTTGTGACCCCTAATCCCAACAACCAACCCCCTCCTGGCAGGCCATCAACCCAACCTATTGGAGGACAATCCTTTGTTGGAAACCCCGCTCCTAGTCACCAACCGCCTCCCATTGGGCCATCAACCCAACCTACTAGAGGAAAACCCTTTGTTGGGAACCCCGTTCCTAGTCAACAACCTCCTCCTGTAGGACCATCCAACCCATCTACTAGAGGGAAACCCATCGGCACCATCCAACAGCCCTCCCAACCAGTAGCATCTGCTCAGTATGATATGTACAACACACCTGGCAGTGGACAACCTTATACCAGTTTCCCAACTGGGCCTCATCTTCAACATCCCTCGTCATGCACACTTCGTTCTTGGGGATCTCAAATCCCACAGAGCGGGGGGTACTCATTATTTGGAAACTGGAACCAAGCTGGGGGACAATCTCAAATTCCCCCCAACTTGAATTCCAGCCTCGGCTATCCTTCGGCTGCAACAAATCCATGGAACCCATCCCTTCAATTCCCACATCTTCATCAAGGTGGAACCCACATTCCATGGACACCACTGTCGCAGCCACCTCCTAACCCTGGTACGGGAAATCCTCCACTTACTTAAGGTAGTGGTAACATTCCTGGGACACAACAACTCCAAGGCACCTTTCCCCAACAAGGAGTGGCAACCATTCCTGGGACACAACAACCCCAGGGTACCATACCTACCATCCCCACTCAGCAAAACATCCAACAATCGGTTACCACCGTGATTCCTAGTCAGGTAATGACTTCCAACACACAACCGGTTAACCATATGGCCTATTACCCCCAGAACTTCCAGCAGTACCCTATTGGAAACACATACGGGTATAACACTCAACAATATGCTATGCAGGGCCCCCCAGGTTTCCCTGCACCGTATGGTTACTACTCATACCCGCAGACCAACCGTCAACTTCCTTTTCTGGCCACGCTAGATTTACCCGATATGTTGAGGCTCATTAACGATCCTATATGGCATGAACCTCACCGGCCACCTATTCCAGCCAAACTTCCATCATAAATTCCTAAGTTTGATGCTAAGCCAAGGGAAGACCCCAAGAACCACGTGATGACCTTCCATCTTTGGTGTTCATCCAACTCATTGATGGATGATTCCATTCAACTACGGCTCTTCCAGCGTACGCTTACCAACACGGAAGAAAAATGGTACATCGAGCTGCCACAACACTCTTTCCATGATTTTAACACCTTGGCTATGCAGTTTTTGACCCATTTCCAGCTCCCCATCTGGTATGAGACTGGAATAGAACTATTAACCTCATTGCGTCAAACTACTTCTACGCACATTTCGGATCACATCCATGAGTGGTGTCGACGCCGTAGGCTAATCAAGGAAACCATTCCGGATCAGCTACTTGCTGATTGGTTCACAAAGTCATTCTTGCCTCCCATAGCCAGGGATATCCCTATGTGTGGGTCGGTCACGGAGGAATAAGCCATCTCGGCAGCCCAGTACATGGATTTGGTATATACCCAATCCGGCACTTTACATGAACTTCTTCCCCATGCCACCCACGTTACCACTGATCTAATGAAACCTGCCACTAAACCCCCCATTGATGGTATTGTCGGTTCAGTCAAGGCCCAGCCTGCCACCAACTCGACGGGGCAAAAAGCTTCTGCTTCCCCTGCTCTATCTCAGACTGCTCCTAAAGCTTATACTTCTCCTGCTGTCTCCTCCGAAGTGAACACAGTTCAATCTACGTCACAACCATCTAGAGAAAAGAAGAAGAAAAATGATGGTAAATCCAAGAAGAACCAGCAGGAGAATCCCAAGCCACAAACCACCCACAACGACCTGAAACCATGTCAAAAGGCTAAGCTTCCATGCCTGATTTGTCAAGACGATCACTACACGTGCGATTGTCCCTACAAGGATGACGTCAAAAAATTTGTTAAAGGATCCTCCTGCCCGGCAGTATTAACTGACCCTTTCCCTCAGCAGCAACAACAAATGGTTTCCCAAGAAACCCTACAAGGGGGCAACCCAAGTAACCCACCTCGCGGAGAGACGTCTGCAAATCGTGAAATTCTGATGACAAGTAATGAAGAGATTCACATAACCACTCGTTCAAAGACATATGAGAACCCCCCAAGTTCAAACAAACAGTCAGAGACAACCAAAGGGAAGTCTCCTGTTGAATATTTGTCTCCTACTCCTCCCCCTAACGACCATCTCCATATTGAGAGAGTGCTTACGGACATAGTGCTATGCCCACCCAAGGGCACCACAAGAAAGGATACATTTAATCCCAATGCGCGAGCTGCCCAAAATTACAACATTGTTGAGGATTTAGCTCAGGAACCATGCGCCATGTCGACTCTCAAGGTTCTCCAACACTACCCTACGCAGCGCAGAACCTTACTTTCAGCACGGGGCAATGCACTCGGATACTTCAAACACTATTATGTTTAACTTGGAGTATGTCAAACCTCGGCTTTCCCACCAGTTAGCATTCCAGGTTCATACACAAATCTATGGAAATAGCATCCATCGCACTGTTTTAGATGAAGGTGCCTCCATGTCGATCATGTTTTTGAATTGTTGGAGAGCCTTAGGCTCGCCCGAAGTCACAGCGTCTCTCACTACTCGCAGGGCATTTGACGGACACGGTTTTCAACTCTATGGACTCATTCCTACAATTGGTGTTGAACTGGGGGGAAAAACAGTATCTGTACACATCGAAGTCATGGATGCACCATTAGATTACAATCTTCTACTTGGTCGGAACTGGTTTTACGCCATGACAGCCATAGCATCTACTGTCTTCCGGATTGTGCAATTTCCTCATGAAGGGAAAATTGTCACTATAGATCAACTTGATTACTGTATCCCAGACTCTCATCCAAACTCCGCCAACACCGTCCCGTTATTGGATCAACCTCGGTACCAGTTCCAAGACGTTGGCGTTGGTCTTATGAAGGACTCTTCCCTTATTGGATTTTTCCCCGAGCTGGGGTCCCATGTTCAACCAGTCAACATGATATCATCGAATGTCACCCCTTCCAATGATTCTTAGGTGATCGCAAGTCCCACTGAGATTGAAAACTACGACAACTCCATGCCATTAAATGGAAACCTTGTAGCGTACGAAGCAATCCAGTCAGCCACCGATTGGGTTGATTGTTCTACCCATCACACAGTCGCGCAGCTCTCGTCTAAGACTCATTCATCCCCACCACTTATCGATCCTCTCACATTGATTTTTCCCACTCACGAATCAATTTGGAGGTTATGTGTGGTGATGAGCCACCATGGGGAGATTTCCATCATCGATCTTCGTTCCCCACCAGTCAGACGATTGAGCCCGATATAAAATCCAACCATTCACTTGGAATGGTTCAAACCAAGTTTCCCACTTCCCTCGATGAAGTATTTTCCGAAGGAAACTTGGCAAACCTTATGGAAACCACTCCCATTGACATTTCAGTGAAGCCTGGTGTCATGGAAAACATTCATATTGGCAAGACATGCACTCCCCTCGAAATGGAGTTCTACACTGCCTACTTTAAAACCTTCCGCGATGTTTTTTCTTGGAGTTATGAAGAGATGCCAGGAATAGACCCCTCGATTGTGGTCCATGAGATTCCAACCTTTCTTGGCGCCCGACCTGTCTAGAAAAAACTCTGACTCGTCCACCCTCGTAAGGCAGCCGCTATCAAAGCAGAAGTTGAAAAAATTTTGCATGTTGGTTTTATCTATCCTATCCCATTGACAGAATGGGAATCTAACATCGTTCCCGTATCTAAGAAACAGGGAACGATTAGAGTCTGTGTCGATTACCGCAACTTGAACAAAGCTTGTCCAAAGGACAACTACCCAACTCCATTCATCTACCAGATCATCGATAAATGCGCCAGGAGTGTCATCTTTTCATTCATGGATGGCTTTTTAGGCTATAATCAAATCAATATCCTCCTAGCCGACCAGCATAAAACATCCTTTATTTGCCCATGGGGAATTTTTGAATATCAAAAGTTACCTTTTGGCCTAAAAAATGCCAGGGCAACTTTCCAATGGGCGATGTCGTACGCATTTCACGATATCAAACATATTGTAGAACCATATCTTGATGACCTTCCCGCTCATTCTCAGACCTGGGAAGAATATCCTGATCACTTAGGTGCCATTTTTGAAAGGTGCCATCGCTACAATATCCATTTGAATCCACATAAGTGCGTCTTTTGCGTTGAAGCCGAAATTTTTTTGGGATTCATAATCTCCAAAAGTGGTATACGCTTAGATCCTGTGAAGGTAGAAGCTATTTTAGCCTTGCCTTCCCCCACGAACATCCCAGAACTTCAATGTTTGCAAGGGCACACAAACTTTCTACGCCGTTTCATTTGTAATTTTTTCGAGATAACAAAAGGCTATATGAGGCTTCTAAAGAAAAATAACCCATTCATTTGGGACGACGAAGCCCAATGCTCCTTTAATCATCTAAAGGTAGCCTTAACTAAAGTTTCTGTGATTCAACCCCCCAATTACACACGGGATTACATTCTTTATCTCGCAGCTTCGATTTCCACCATTGATATGGTGTTAGTCCAAGAAGATACTAACGACATAGAACATGGGGTATACTATCTTACTAAGAGTCTTCTCGACTCCAAAACTCGTTATTCACATGTTGAAAAACTAGCTCTGGCAACAGCTTTTGTTGTCCAGAGGTTTCGTCATTACATTCTACTCCGCCGGACCACTATCATAGCGGATTTCAATCCAATGTATTATATCCTCACACGTCAAGTGCTTGGGGGAAAATATTTCATTGGATCGTCATCCTACAAGAGTTTGACTTGGAATTTTCCAAAGCCAAGTCCAAGGAGTCTTTGGTCTTTGCCGAGTCGATTTGTAACTTGCCACGTGCTACCGAGCAACCCGAGCCCATCGATTCTCTTCGTGATGAATCGTTGTTCCTCATTAGCACGTCTGACCCATGGTACAGGGATATTTTATTATATATCCAAACCCAATCTTTCCACCCCGACCTCACTCGCGATGAACGTCGACGTATCCGACATCACGCCAAGTACTACCTCATAGTCAACGATACCCTTTATCGGCGTTATGTCGATAGTGTTCTTCGATGTTGTTTGAATCTAGATGAAGCGGAACACGTTCTTAATGACTGCCACGCTGGAGCATGTGGTGGTCATCTCTCTGGGATGGCTACGGCCCAGAAGATACTGTGAGCGGGATATTTCTGGCCCTTGATTTTCAAAGACTGCATTGAAATGGTTAAGAAATGTCCACCCTGTCAATTCTTTTATAGTAAGACACGCTTGCATCCTACTCCACTCCATCCTGTTATTACCGTCGGCCCCTTTTCCAAATGGGGCATAGATTTCATGCATTGTAAGTCCAGTTCAGCCGGGGGGCATAGCTATGTCATAGTAGCTGTTGACTATTTCACAAAATGGGCTGAAGCGATGCCTACTTATGCAGAAGACGCAAAACAGCAGCACAATTCATATTCAATCACATTATAGCTTGATTTGGTGTCCCACAATCCATCGTGACCGATCATGGCTCCCACTTTAGGAACCATATGATTGAGGAACTGAGTGCCAACTTGGGTTTTCGTCATGAAAACTCAACCCCATACTACCCACAAGCTAATGGCCAAGTCGAAGCCATTAACAAAGTTATGAAATGAATGATTCAACGAATTGTGGGTACTCATAAGTCCAACTGGCACTCAGCTCTGTTTTCGGAATTATGGGCATCCCGAACCTCAGTAAAAAGTGCTACCGGGTTCACACCATTCCAACTGGTGTATGGCCTGGAAGCCATTTTATCGATTGGATGTGAAATTCTATCACTTAAGATAGCCATAGAGCTACTTCCCCACACAACTTCCAAAGAGGAATGGTTTCTATACCTAGCGAAGCTAGATGAAACTCGCTGAGACATTGCTTTAGCCCACGAAGCTCATAAAAAACGCGTCAAAGCACAATATGAAAAATCCGTTCAACTTCGGGTTTTCAATGAAGGTGATCTCGTACTCACATATGATCAAATGCACGATAAACTTGGAAAAGGAAAGCTAGTTTCTATGTGGTATGGCCCCTTTGTTGTAAAACGTGTCTTGGAGAAAGGATCCTATGAACTTGTTGATTGTGATGGCACACCATTGGCATAGCCCCGCAACGGGCTATACCTCAAACGTTTCTACGCGTAGGATCATCCTGCACGAGATAATTTTTGTACATAATGTACCTAGCTTGTTTTCACTTATCTTTTTTGTGTGCACGCATGGACCTCATGTATCCATTCTTACCTTGACTTGTGCTTTTATGCGCAGATGTCTTCCTACTTCGGATTCGCCGACGATGCGAGCCGACATACTTGGAACCTCGCTTCACAGCATGGATAATCTATTCTCCCACTGGCGAGTTGTTATATTAAGGAGCCAATTGTTTGGGTCCCGCAACCAACAATATCGTAGAGTACCATGCAGTCATTGGACTCCTGACAGAGGTTGCTTCCCTTGGAATTGACTCCCTATCAGTCTTTCTAGACTCCCAACTCATGGTTTCTCATCTGAATCATGTTTACACAATTCGTGATCCTATCCTACTTCACTTATTTCGAAGGGTACACCTCTTGGAACAATCTTTTAATTTTATTTCATATCAACACATACCAAGATAATTCAATTGTATAGTTGATTCATTATCTAATTACATTTTGGATTGGCATCTTGCCCATACATAAAAATACGTCATAAAATGAACACACAAGTCATTGTAAATAAATAGATCATGAAAGTAGGTCCATATATATATATCACTGCATATAAAAGTATTTTTTCCAATACATAAAGTTTGTGTTTTAAAGACAAAATTTGGGACCTAGTCCCATACAAAAATTTGGCTCTCAAGGCCTACATATCGTGTACATGCCGCAAAAAGATAAAAGCTACCATCTAAGGAGATCTGGGAGATATATCATGTTCCTCCTTAGATTCCTCACGCTGCTGGTGATAGCACACTATAGCCCGAGCCACCCTACAGAGGAGTTGCCCAATACGCCTAGGCACACCTAAGGTATGCCACTGGAGATGTAAAGGGATGTCGTCCATCCTCATGGCTAGGACCCCGTGGGTTAAACCCTGTACGTTCCTCTCTATCTCATGGAACCCTCCTGTCTCATCCTCATCTTCTTCCATGTTCGAAACAGCTCGACAATCAACACCACCTTGGTGTAACAGCGAGTACCCTGCAGGTCTTTGTGGTCCACGATCTGCGACATGCACATGTACATATATTAAAATATTTTTACACATTCTATAAAACAATAAAAATTACATATTCAAAAAATTAAAAAACACATTAATGAAGGTCATACTTGTATTTTCCCAATCCTAATCTTCCGATAGTGCCAAGTCTGTGTCCTCGCGGAAGTCCACCACTGCGTAGGGGTAGTCATCGATCATCACGATCTATTCCTCGATCCATGAGAAGAAATCTTCACCGAAATACAAACGTTGTGGCCCCCCGAGCCATCCTGCATACTCACTCCATCGAGTCATCCATGGCTCGTTGGGTGGATGGGCGGGTATGGTCAGCTATGGACACAACAACGGCACCCTCGCCAAGAAGAAGGTGACCAAAATGCTCCCATACCCAAATTGAGAGTTCTCTCCAAGCCTACACTTGTTCACTTGCTCTTTGAGGTTGGTCAATACTTCCTCACACCAGTTGAATATTGTCCCTGCCATGCAATCCACTGCAAGATTCATCTATGTACGGGACGCCTAATGGGGACCCGTACTCCCTGTTGCACGTGTGATGGTGAACAACACGGTTTTTAAATGTAGTTCTACAATATCCTTAATGACCACCTTACTGCTTTTCTTCCCTGAACCTTGACGACAATAATGAGCAATTAAAGCATCAAAGCTCACCTCTGAGGCCGTGAACCCAGTAAAACTCACACAGGATCCTCTCTTTGAGAGACCCGTGAGGAAATAAATGTCCTCGAGTTCAATCTCGAGGATGTGTTCTCCAAATCAAAAATCTTGACTGTCGGGGTCCCACATTTGAATAATATGGGTGAGAAGTTTGGCTTGCTTGCGGATACCTTGGGTTTTGGATAATTTCAATAAACCGCATTCCCACAATGCAGTCACAGTCCTTTGGTCATTTTCAGCCAGCAAATCATCCGCCTCATGCTCTCTTTCTTTCCAATTGACCATTTTGCTCCAAACAAGTTGCAAACACCTGCAAAAGGTCATGGGAAACATTCAGTAATCATTTAATAACTTGATCTCAGCTAAAAATCGGAGAAAAATCAATTTTTCAACTTCAAAATTCGTCATTACCGCGCTTGGGGGAAACACTACTATGTGGTACCCCACAGTACCATGTCCCTGCTTAACAATACAAAGCGGTAGTATCCCTTAGTACCACGCTTCCTGATAGGGATAGGGCGCGGTACTCTTGAGGGCAAAAATTGACCATTAGGGCCTTCCCAAAAATTAACTTCTACTCACTGAAATCAAGTTATTTATCTACGAAATGAAAGAGGGGCTTGAAAGCTCTTACCTGGCACAAACGGTTGTTGAAATAGTGCTCCAGATATCCAGATATGAATTCTTGAAGTTTTTGCTCCTCAATGGGTAAAATTTTCTCTTTGGGCAAATGCAAAAGTGAAATGGTGACTTTCCATATTTACTTATTCCTTATATAACTTTTTCACTTATTTTTTACTCATTATTTTATCTGGTTAAATTTAAACCCATTTCACATTACTGATATCTGGTTCCATGAGCATTTGTTGATAGGGTCTCCTTTAAAAATGTTCACACTGGCATTCATTTATTTATTTGACCTTCATTTTGAGCCTACTTTATCTTTTTCGTGCTCTGAATTAAAACTTGAAAAAGATTCCAAGCGCGTTTACACTTGTATCATGCTTGTCAAGCTCAAGTAGACGGTGTCGAGCTTAGTCAGCTTTACTCATGCTCGTTAAACGATGAGGAAAGTATTATCCTAGTTGTATTTTATTCTTTTTTCGGACCAGAATAATTAAAAATTACGAAAAAGACCATTGGAGTCCATAGTTAAGCTCTTTTCAGACTCCCTAAAATTGAAAAGATTACCCAGTGATCTTGTCTCTTTCACACTTGTAAAAGTATTTGAAAGGTCGTCTATTCAATGATAGGTTACCCCTTTTTCAGCCCGTCTAGACTATTTACGAGAAAGGCATACCTAACTCAATTTTTGACTGGGAGAGTTCTCTCGGGAATTGTTTTACACTTTTTCGGGATTGAGGGACTAAATTTACGAAAAAGTACACTTTGGAGCCTTCTTTAAGTTTTTCAGGCTCTCTAAATGTGAAAAACTACTAAGTTTTCCTTCCTTGGACTCGTTAAAATTTGACATCGAAGGACCCACTTTGGGATGAACCCCTCCTCTCTCAAGTTTGTAAAACATGTGGGATTGGACTCATCTATGAGATGAGCTATATCGAGCATCTGTTATCCTCTTCAAGCTCGAAAAAAAACAAAGAAGTACTCGTCTCTCATGTCGGGGGAAAATGGGAAACAAGTCGAGTCTATTTTCCTGGCAGCTTGTCAGTCGTCACCTTTGAACATGGCATGCATCTATCCCTTATCTATTTTTGGGTATCTATTCTTGTTGAGTTATGGTCATCATCCTGAGTCGTCTCTCTGGCCACGAACCTACTCATTCGATGTCTATCCTCTGCCATCAATAATCCCTGCTACCAGGTCCTATTTCATGTCGTTATATGTTCAAAGGGTTGCATTGTTCAGAGTCATTCATTGTGTCAGACCTCATCTGTGTCAGTACATGTTCGATTGTTTCATCATCCTATACTATCTTTCGTTCCGATTTCATGTCGATGATGTGGGAATCTTTATGGCCCACCTTCGACGAGTCTACTCCCATCGACACCAAATCACTATCCGGGAATCGGACTTAGGAATCAACCACTAGTACCTTGGTACCTGCATGCCTCAATGGCAGGTTTCCTCGTGTTCGACAGTAGGTTTACATCATTGACCTCTGATCGAAAGATCTCTCGGATGCTCAACATCAACTCATTCACTCGCATTTCATTGAGATGTACTACAGATACCTTGGGCATCATCGTCATCGTTGGTGATTTCCCTTGCATTTGTTAATGGTTCACATCATTGACCGATAAACAAATGGTTTCTACCATGTTCGACTTCAACACCTTGTAATCACATGGCTAGATTCATATCATTTGCGATTGAGTAGAAGACCCTGGACGCACCTTTGTACTTTGATTGCATCCAGGTTGCGATGGAGATCTCCTTTGTATTGTCACACAGATCCACTTTTGTATTGGTCGTGGCTGTGTCATTACTGTCTCATGGATCTACACTTGTTCATAGTAGCCATGATTTGTCTACAGTCTATATCATCTCAGTAATCATGGATCTGCAATGTATTGGTCGGTAGCCATGCTTTGAGTCAATTGTTTCCGAGTGTGGGGATGTCCGCCTCGATTGTATATCTAACATTTTGTTTCTGTTTCAGCTCCTTGTTACTCTCCTCGATGTTATCTCCGCACAGTATTTGTAAAGTCTTTTAGCCATCAGTCCCTTCTGACCTCAAACTTTAGGGGGCATCTATTATACCTCCATATCTCACATTGTCATATCTTCACCATAAAAATAGTTGACGACACTTCCCCTACTGCTTAAAACACCCAGAAGAGAAAAATGATGAATGATCCTTGAAGACAAACCTGTCCTGTCAAGAATCAACCCAGATGAGACATCATATACCTACACTACCACGCCTTGCTCAATATTAAGGGAGTAGTAGTCCCCACTACCGCGCCATGCTCCTTCTCTGCCACGCGGTACTACTGCGCTATGCTTAGTTGAAGGGGTGCAGTACTCCTTTTTTATCCTTTTTGCCATGGCTTGTGGAATCTTGATCTTCAAGAGATTTTTGAGGATTGGTATCCCTGTTTCGATCCTAACTCACTTTCTTAGATTAGTGGGCCTGATCCACTAAATACTCCCAAGATCCATCCTTCTCTCTTGTTGGTTAACCCTACTACACACTATAAGAGAGAGGCCTTCCATGAGCAAAGGGGAGGACTCTTGGAGACATCAAACCTATGATCTTGAATCTTTGCTGAGATAGCTAGAGGAGAAAGCACTTGGAGCTGGGAGTTGGCTTGGACATCAAGCAACCATTGTAAGTGACTTCAAGTTGGTAATAAAACATAACTTGTCTTATTTCCCAAATCATGTATGTTGATCTTGTTTCTATCATATGATTTGTTTCTGCTATAGATTTAGATTCTAACTCATATTTCAAGTTTCTATAGGATCATATATGCTTGTATCTTGGTTTCATTCTGACAGGTTCATTCGTGAGGACTTGGAGATTGGAGCAACCACTAGGACGAGCAATTGAATCGAAGGTCAGTTAGATCTCTTCCGTTTCTTTCAACAATATAATCTTGAGATGTTTCTTAGATCTAGGAATTCAAGGTAGAATTTGTTATCTTTTTGTCTTATTTTAGAGTTAGTTAAGTCTACTTTAACCTAAGAGAGTTTCTAACTATCCGTAGGGAGAAATTTCTACAACAAAAATTGGCGACTCCACTGGTTTGAACCCCATTTGATTGATTTATTTCACTTTCCGTAATTTTTTATTGTGATTATTCTTTCTCTTCAAACCAGTACTGAATTTTGGTCTCTTTGACCTTTATTCACCCCTTCTCTCTACATCTTCTCTCCCTCTGTGATCAGTGAGTCCTCTGGGTCTACAGCAACCCTACAAAATTCAAATTCTTTTTCAAAAGGTTCATTTTTTCCAACCTTAGCAGCATTTTTTCCAACCTGAGTCATTTTTTTATTTTCTCTGCTTCAGTTTGGTGTTTTCTGTTGCTTACCACTATCCTGTCCATTATACAGTCTTTGTGGTTTGTTTATTTCTCACTGTGAGCTTGATTATTTTATGAGTTAGTGGCATTATTTCTATATTGGGTCACCCCTTCAGTCTGATTACATTTGCTTGATCTTCCCATCACAACCAAACTGTTACTACTATCCTCTTTTTACTGGAGTGTGTATCTTTCATAATCACATTGTTCTTACAACTACCAGTTTTTTCCATTATTATCATTAAAATCTATATTGGAAACTGTTATTCCAGAACCTTTGTGTTGTTTGGATTTAAATTATCTAGCAGTATTATGGTGCATTAGGAAGTGAACCATTCAATTTGCCACATAAATTCTCATTTTGAAGCATTATAATTATAGATCAGTGAATTTGAAAGAAGTGTTTATTTCAGTTTGGCTTTACTTAGAAAAAGAAAACAATTTTTTTTATTTTGAAGTGGTTTTTCATTGTTTGTGAAAGTTTCATGCATTTATGATCAAA
Organism: Larix kaempferi; assembly: GCA_027924585.1. Classification (NCBI taxonomy): domain Eukaryota; kingdom Viridiplantae; phylum Streptophyta; class Pinopsida; order Pinales; family Pinaceae; genus Larix; species Larix kaempferi. Next base: position 16,353,654 of record BSBM01000093.1, on the reverse strand, counting down.
GAACTCTCTCTCTTCCATAGCTAGTTTTCTTCGAATACAAGGCTTATTTCTATTCATTCTCACTTGCATGGTTTGGGTCGTCACAACACCACCAAGTTTCACGTCCATTTACCAGATTGAGTAATACAACCATTAAAATTAATCTCCCTAACTAAACCAACATTAACCTCACTTGAGGAAATCAAAAGAATTTGGTAGTTAGGTAGGACACTAGGGATAGGAATCCAAATAATTCCCCCTTTTCATTATCATCTGAGACATAGTTGTTGTCCTCTAGGGAACTAAAATCCTCTAGTATTTGTTGACATGGTCGTAGACCAGTTTATGGAGGGGCCTCCTGACTATTTTGAACTTTTAGGGGTTAAACCGCTGTGAGATTGAGAACCGGACGGACTCTGTGGAATGCTACACTCCACTTAGCCCTAAGGCAACATCGATCATTGACTTCCTTGTATTCATAGTAATGCAAGGGTGATAAGGCAGAAGCGCCGAAAACCTTTTCCAACGTGTCATGAACGAGGTAGCTTAGTAACTTTTCTACTAGGGCTCTTTTACCCAGGATCCCTTTCAGTAGAGGGATATCCTTCCATTATTGGTCTCTCACGTTGTATTGTTCGACTTGGATTTCATCACCTTGCGAAGGATACAACTTGTTGAGGTATCCAGCTCTTAGTTAGGAAGTTTGCTTGTTATCTTATCTTAATAGAGGGTCATTTTTTCTTTTTAGTGACTGCTTGTTGGCATTTTGGCCATTATTTTTCTCAGCTCACTTACTGGGATGCCGGTCTTAGTATAGATTTTAGAGCTTGCTTTTTTGGCTTGTGAGCCTTGCTTTTTCTAGCTCCCCTTTTGCACACTCGACTGCATTAGGGTTTTTGAGTTCTTTGTTACAAGACTACCCTCGGATTCTATATTCCTACCGTTATGTCAAAACCACCAAGGAGATCATGAAGAGTACAGGTCTGAAGCCCTCCACCACCACCACTTCCACGGACCTCTGGTCCACCTGCATCACATATTCCCACCCCTCCTGGCTGCGGTGCTAGACGAGGAAACATTCCACCGTCGATACGCACTACATCTTCAGTTCCGCCTGTAACTGTTACTCACAGCACGGTCTCAGAACCTCTTGCAGTTTCTGCAACCACTAGTACATCTAAGACTCCCACTGTCACTTCACCCACTATTATTCCAGATATATCTGCCATAGTGGACAACACTACAGCGGCTGAATCTACTACAACCCAAGATACTAGACCGAAGGCCATCCTCCTCCCCGATGTCACACTTCCCTTCCACTAGAGACTTTCTACGATGACACGGAAGGATCTGTTAGCACCACCGAAGGATCCGACCAGGATATATCTGACTTGATTCCAGTCCCAGGCAGATACGTTGAAGTTATCGAAGAAACCCAACTTCCTGATACACCTTTCAAACCTAACTATGGCTTTATCACTTCCCAAGCGGAACCTCCCCCTGTTACCACGATGCCATCCAGTGTTCATCCACAGGAAACCGGTTCTTCCAGAAACATATCTCGTACAGTATCCCTCCCCAACCTCCCTTTAGGACACGAGATCATGGCCTCCATTCAGTCTAGTATGATTAGTCTAGCTAATTCCCCGTTAGCGTTGGCACAGCTTAAACGTGATACAGAGCAAATGCTCTCGTCGGCTTCTAGATATCCCCCTGCTACCTGTCCTCCCGACTATCGGGCTCCCAACGTTCCATCTATCATAGAGTTTCATCACTCCTATGCAGATGGCTCTGGACCTTCAGACATTACTATACCTCTATTCCCACCAGACCCCGAAAACCCTTTGCAGGATACGACCCCGGACCCAGTCTTCGATAGTCCTCCTATTGTTGAAGACGCTATGGACGAAACCCCCGACACCCCTCGGTTAAATTCCCCACATTTACTGCCATCACGCATGTTTGGCGCACATTCTATGAGGGATAACCCAGTATTTTCTCCGTCCCCGCCCATCACATATGGAAGACCCCCTACACAAATTGGCACCTTTGGCACTGTTGGCCAATCGACACTATCTTACCTTGCTAGTGTCAGAAGAACACCAAGTCCTACCGCTGGATCATCCATATTGACCGGAGGTTCACCTTTGGCCACTATCTACACCATTTCAGGAGGTGGACAACCGACTGTTGCGACCCCTAATCCCGACAACCAACCCCCTCCTGGCAGGCCATCAACCCAACCTACTGGAGGACAATCCTTTGTTGGAAACCCCGCTCCTAGTCACCAACCACCTCCCATTGGGCCATCAACCCAACCTACTGGAGGACAACCCTTTGTTGGGAACCCCATTCCTAGTCAACAACCTCCTCCTATAGGACCATCCAACCCATCTGTTGGAGGGAAACCCATTGGCACCATCCAACAGCCCTCCCAACCAGCAGCATTTGCTCAGTATGGTATGTACAACACACCTGGCAGTGGACAACCTTATACCGGTTTCCCAACCGAGCCTCATCTTCAACATCCCTCGTCAGGCACACTTCCTTCTTGGGGATCTCAAATCCCACAGAGCGGGGGGTACTCATTGTTTGGAAACTGGAACCAAGCTGGGGGGGTAATCTCAAATTCCCCCCAACTTGAATTCCGGCCTCCCCTATCCTTCGGCTGCAACAACTCCATGGAACCCATCCCTTCAATTCCCACATCTTCATCAAGGTGGAACCCACATTCCATGGACACCACTATCGCAGCCACCCGCTAACCCTGGTATGGGAAATCCTCCACTTACTCAAAGTAGTGGTAACATTCCTGGGACACAACAACTCCAGGGCACCTTTTCCCAACAAGGAGCAGCAACCATTCCTTCGACACAACAACCCCAGGGTACCATACCTACCATCCCCACTCAGCAGAACATCCAACAACTGGTTACCACCGTGATTCCTACTCAGGTAATGACTTCCAACACACAATCGGTTAACTAGATGGCCTATTGCCCCCAGAACTTCCAGTAGTACCCTGCGGGAAACACATATGGGTATAACACACAGCAATATGCTATGCAGGGCCCCCTAGGTTTCCCTACACTGTATGGTTATCACTCATACCCAGAGTCCAACCGTCAACTTCCTTTTCTGGCCATGCTAGATTTACCCAATTTTTCGAGGCTCATTAATGATCCTATATGGCATGAACCTCACTGGCCACCTATTCCAGCCAAACTTCCATCGAACATTCCTAAGTTCGATGCTATGCCCAGGGAAGACCCCAAGAACCATGTGATGACCTTCCATCTTTGGTGTTCATCCAACTCATTGATGGATGATTCCATTCAACTACGGTTCTTCCATCGTACGCTTACCAGCACAGCAGCAAAATGGTACATCGAGCTGCCACAACACTCTTTCCATGATTTTAACACCTTGGCTATGCAGTTTCTGACCCATTTCCAGCTCCCCATCCGGTATGAGACTGGAAAAGAACTGTTAACCTCATTGCATCAAACCACTTCTACGCACATTTCGGATCACATCCATGAGTGGCGTCGACGTTGTAGGATAATAAAGGCACCCATTCCAGATCAGCTACTTACTGATTGGTTCACAAAGCCATTCTTGTCTCCCATAGCCAGGAATATCGCTATGTGCGGGCCGGTCAGGGAGGAACAAGCCATCTCGGTAGCCCAGTACATGGATTTGGTATATACCCAATCCGACACTTTACACGAACTTCTTCCCCATTCCACCCACGTTACCACTGATCCAACGAAACCTACCACTGAACCCCCCATTGATGGTATTGTCGGTTCAGTCAAGGCCCATCCTGCCACCAACTCGATGGGGCAACAAGCTTCTGCTTCCCCCGCTCTATCTCAGGCTACTCCAAAAGCTTCTACTTCTCCTGCTGTCTCCTCCGAAGTGAATGCAGTTCAATCTACATCACAACCATCCGAAGGAAAGAAGAAGAACAATCGTGGTAAATCCAAGAAGAACCAACAGGAGAATCCCAAGCCACAACCCACCCACAACGACCCGAAACCACGTCGGAAGGCTAAGCTTCCCTGCCTGATTTGTCAAGACGATCACTACATGCACGACTATCCCTACAAGGATGAAGTCAACAAATTCGTTAAAGGATTCTCTCTCCCAGCAATATTAACTGACCCTTTCCCTCAGCAGCAACAACAAATGGTTGCCCAAGAAACCCCACAAGGGGGAAACCCGAGTAACCCACCTTGCGGAGAGACGTCCGCAAATCGTGAAATCCTGATGACGAGTAATGAAGAGATTCACATAACCACTCGTTCAAAGACATATGAGAACCCCCCAAGTTCAAAGAAACAGTCAGAGACAGCCAAAGGCAAGTCTCCTGTTGAAGATCTGTCTCCTACTCTTCCCCCTAATGGACATAGTGCTACGCCCACCCAAGGGCACCATACGAAAGGCAACATTTAATCCCAATGTACGAGCTGCCCAAAATTACAACATTTTTGAGGATTTAGCTCAAGCACCATGTGCCATGTCGACTCTCGATGTTCTCCAACACTACCCGATGCAGCGCAGAACCTTACTTTTAGCACTGGGGGCAATGGACCCGGATACTTCAAACACTATTATGTTTAACTTGGAGTATGTCAAACCTCGGCTTTCCCACTAGTTAGCCTTCCAGGTTCATACAAAAATCCATGGAAATAGCATCCATCGCACTATTTTAGATGAAGGTGCCTCCACGTCGATCATGTCTTTGAATTGTTGGAGAGCCTTAGGCTCACCCGAAGTCACGACGTCTCCCACTACTCTCAGGGAATTTGATGGGCACGATTTTCAACCCTATGGACTCATTCCTACAATTGGTGTTGAACTGGGGGGAAAAACAGTATCTGTACACATCGAAGTCGTGGATGCGCCATTAGATTACAATATTCTACTTGGTCGGAACTGGTTTTACGCCATGACCGACATAGCATCTACTGTCTTTCGGATCGTACAATTTCCTCATGAAGGGAAAATCGTCACTATAGATCATCTTGATTACTGTATCCTAGACTCTCATCCAAAATCCGCCAACACCTTCTCGTTATTGCATCAACCTCGGTACCAGTTCCAAGACGTTGGTGTTGGTCTTATGAAGGACTCTTCCCTTATTGGATTTTTCCCTAAGCTGGGGTCCCACGTTCAACCAGTCAACATGATATCATCGAATGTCACCCCTTCCAATGATTCTTGCGTGATCCCGATTCCCACTAAGATTGAAAACTACAGCAACTCGATGCCATTTAATGGAAACCTCGCAGCGTATGAAGCGATCCAGTCAGCCACCGATTGGGTCGATTGTTCTACCCATCACACCATGGCATAGCTCTCGTCTGAGACTCATTCATCCCCACCGTTTATCGATCCTCTCACATTGATTTTTCCCACTGACGAATCAATTATGGAGGTTATGTGCGGTGTTGAGCCACCATGGAGAGATTTCCATCATCGATCTTCGTTCCCCACAATTCAGACGATTAAGCCTAATACAAAATCCATCCCTTCACTTGGAATGGTTCAAACCAAGTTTCCCACTTCCCTCGATGAAGTATTTTCCGAAGGAAAATTGGCCAACCTTATGGTAACCACTCCCATTGACATTTCATTGAAGACTGGTGTCGTGGAAAACATTCATATTGGCAAGACATGCACTCCCCTCGAAATGGAGTTCTACACTACCTACTTTAAAACCTTCCGCGATGTTTTTGCTTGGAGTTATGAAGAGATGCCAGGAATAGACCCCTCGATTGTTGTCACGTCCCCTCCCATCATACCAGCATGATAGAGAGGACGTGATGCTATAACCGAGCATCTAGCCCCATGAAATTTTAAATAAGCATTCGCATAATATAAAAGAACATATGGAAATGTATAATTATAAGAAAACACAGCAGAAGTAATTTCAATAACACATCTATCATACAATCACGATATTCATCAAATAAATAATTGCAAAGTTACACAAGAGAGTACTTATCTTAAAACAAGAAGTCCCGAGCAACCAACTATGCATATGCAACGTTCCACCCAACCATAGGCCAGTTGTGCTTATCAACCTCTTGATACCACTGCCACCCCCGAGCTGGGCATGATTTCTACAAGGAACTAGGGAACAGCAGACTCACACATAGCCAAGCATACACCAAGATGAGCCAATCCAATCTACAATTGGGTTTATCAGGCTGCTAGGAAATGGAAAGGACGAATTGCTAAGCTAGTGAGCTCAAGCACAGAGCCAGGGATACCTCTACAAGATCTATCTAGCTTGGCACCCACATTGCCTACACACCCCACTCAAGGAAGTATTCCCTTCACCAATGCACAGTCCCTCAGGCCATATCTTCCAATCTAGAGTGTCTAAGGTGTGCATAGAAGAGTATCCAGCCCTCTTGATCTTCTTGAGAGGTTATTTCCTCCCCACTAGGTTTATCAAGCCAATTTTGTCCATTACCACTCCAAATCTCTTGCTCATAGATTCAAACCAAAACAAGGATGCACATAACAACAGAACCACAATTATTGGGCATGATAAAAACATTTTTACAGTGAGATGCCCAAAGATGGGGTTTCTACCAGCCCAGAAAAACGTGGGAAGACCCAAAAACGAAATGGCAATTGGGGATTCAACCCTGGAGAGCAAAAACCATTTTCAGAAAAACGCCCATGGGTATTTTGGGGCAAAAACGACCTCTATAAACCCCCAAAACGTGACTCCCTTTCTCCCAGCCACTGTGTAACACAAAAACGAGCTCCCAGCTATGGAAAATGCAGGAAATTGGTGAAAAACGTGATGAAGGAAAGACCCACTAGTTTAGACTGCGTGAGAGAGGAAAGACTATCGGTTCAGAATGGCTTTGGGCACCATTTCGTGGGTGTTTTCTTGCCCCAGAAGAAAAAGTACATTTTTCCAGGTTGATGGCTTGCCCATGCACGAAGTTGGCTGCCATGCCTCTTCATTCCCAAGGCATTAACTACCTCAACCAATTTCTGGAAGAATTAAATGATTGGGTGCATAACCCAAAATGGGTAGTTGGTGGTTTATGGGTTTTCTCATTGACACATGGATTAACACCATTGGCTCAAGGGTTTGAATAATTTCCCTCCCTATTCCTTATAAAAATCATGCCCCCATCTCTTTGTTGCATTGCATAGCTAGTTGTGGGTATTTCATTAAAATCCGTATTTACATGATGTCTTATTTTACATTGTGCCTATCTAGCACAAGAACCACATGCATCTATTTTTAATTGCCGATACATAAAATGCTAAATCAATGGTGGGGCCTTGGCCTTGAGCTCCTCACCATGATTAAATATCAATATTTACATCATTTACGATTTAATGCGAAGGGGGGTCAAAATGGGGACGTGAAATTCCCCTCCCCTTACATCAGCACTGTCCTCAGTGCTCATCAAAACTAAAAAAAAATGGATATGCCACTCTCATGGCATCCTCCAGCTCCCATGTAGCCTCATCGAGACCGTATTGCTTCCATTGCACCTTTACCTGTCCGATGGCTCGGTTTCGGAGCAATGTTACCTTCTTGTCTAGGATGCACAATGGGTTGGTTTGGAACTCTCCCTCGGGTTCCACCTAGATCACATCCCAATTAATCACATGGTTAGGATCATGTACATATTTCTTAAGTAAAGAGACATGAAAAACATTATGAGCTTTAGTGCTAGCAGGAAATGCAAGTCTATATGCAACTGGCCCTATTCTTTCAAGCACTTCAAATGGCTCATAATATCTAGGTGATACCTTGGCACAAATCCCAAGCTTCAAGGAACTCTTCCTTGATCTCACTCTAAGATATACATGATCCCCAACATTGAATTTCCTATGCATTCTATATTTATCTGCATAGCTTTTGTGTCTATCCTGGGCTGCTTTTAAATTTTTCCAGATCTTTGCAACCTCTTGTTCCATTTCCTTAAGCAATTCTGGCCCTAGTACAATTCTGTTCACTGGATTGTCCCAAGTCACTGGTTTCCTACACCTTCTGCTGTACAAAGCCTCATATGGACTCATTCCCAATGATTCTTGCTTCCCATTATTATATGCAAACTCTACCAGGTGTAGATAATCCTCCCACTTGGATGGCTTGTCCATTGCATACATGCGAAGCATGTCTTCAAGCACCTGATTTACTCTTTCTGTTTTTCCATTTGTTTGAAGATGGTACGCGGTGCTAAAGTACAATTGTGTACCCAAATCTGCAAAGAGACATTTCCAAAAATTGGAAGTGAACTTGGTATCCCTGTCAGAAATTATTGCCTTAGGCAACCCATGTAATCTGAAAATTTCCTTCATGAAAATATTTGCAATGGCATCGGCTTTGTGTGTGGACTTAACCAGTATTAAATGTGCTGCCTTTGTTAACTTGTCCACCACAACCATGATGGAATCATGTTGTCTCATAGTCATTGGCAATCCTGTCATAAAATCCATGGAAATTATTTCCCATTTCCATTCTAGAATTGGCACTAGGTGCAATAAACCTGCGGGGTGTTGGTGTTCAACCTTTACCTGTTGACATTCCATGCACTTAGAAATGTATTCAGCGACATCCTTCTTCATCCCTGGCCAGAAATAATATTTTCTTGCTCTAGCAATTGTTTTCTGATATCCTGGGTGACCAAAGTATGGAGCTTTATGGATTTCATCCATAAAAATCCTCCTCAAATCTACCACATTGGGAATATAGACTCTATTTTTATAGGTAATAAGTCCGTCTTCCTCCAAATGATAACCCTCATACTTCTTGCCAAGGTCTTGCTGCTGCAATTTTCCCTTTATCTGCTCATACACTTCATCCTCAACCATATGGTTAACAATCTGCTGCCTCAAATCTGGTTGGCAAGTACTAAGTGCTGCCACATGCATTTCGTGTACCTTCCTGCTGAGTGCATCAGCCACCTTGTTTTCTTTCCCTTTTATGTGTTTGATTTCAAAATCAAATTCACACAAAAATTTCAACCATCTAGCTTGCCTAGCATTTAAAGTTGGCTGAGCAAACAAGTATTTCAGACCACAATGGTCTGTCCTTAACTCAAATTTTCTTCCCATTAAGTAATGCCTCCACATCTTTAAAGCATGTACTATGGCTGCAAGTTCCATATCATGAGTAGCATAGTTATTCTCATGCTCCTTCAACTTTCTTGACTCATAGCATATCATGTGGTTGTCTTGCATAAGAACTCCTCCAAGTCCTTGATTGCATGCATCGGTAGATACCACAAAGTCTTTTTCTGGGTTTGCAATTTTCAAAATGGGTGCACTTGTAAGAAGATTCTTCAACCGTTGAAAAATTTCCTCACATCTTGGTGACCATTCAAACTTTATCCCCTTCTTTTGCAAAGAAGTGATCGGGTTTGCAACCTTGGAGAATCCTTCGATAAACCTCCTGTAGTAACCAGCAAGGCCCATAAAAGATCCCACATCAGTCACATTCCTTGGAATTGGCCAATTCATAATGGCTTCAATCTTCTCAAGGTCTACAAATATTCCTTCGTCGGAGATGATGTGACCCAAATAATGAATTCTATCTTTATAAAAGTCACATTTGCTCAACTTTGCATACATCTTATGCTCCCTTAGTAATTGCATTGTCACTCTCAAATGTTCTTCATGCTCTTCTTAATTCTTAGAATAGATGAGAATGTCGTCTAGGAATACAAGAACAAACTTGTCCAAATACTTGCTAAAAACATTATTCATGAGACACATGAATGTAGCTGGTGCATTTGTGAGACCGAATGGTACCACTACAAACTCATAGTGTCCATACCTCGTTCTAAAGGCGGTCTTATGAATATCGTCTTCTTTGATTCTTACCTGATGGTAACCAGACCTCAAGTCAATCTTTGAAAATACCTTTGCTCCTCTCATTTGGTCAAAAAGGTCATCAATTCGAGGCAATGGGTATTTTTTCTTCACATAACCTGAGTGTTCCATCTTTCTTTTTCACAAATAGAATAGGTGCTCCCCACGGGGACACACTTGGCCTAATATATTTCTTTTCCAGCAACTCTTGTAATTGCATTTTCAATTCTAGCAATTTCGGTGTACTCATCCTGTAGGGTGTATTAGACACTGGTGCCGCTCCTGGCACAAGTTCAATTGTAAAGTCAATGTCTCTCTTTGGAGGGAGTCCTGGAATCTCATTAGGAAAAACATCCCTGAATTCTTGCAATACATTATAGTCCTCCAATTTAAGAGTTTCATTCTCTGCTGCCTCTAAAATTTGGGCTGCATACAATTGACATCCCTTCCTACAGAACCTCTTCAGCTGCATGGCTGAAACCTGTCTAACAGAAGTCACCTTTGGAATGCCTTTTACAACCCTCGGGTTTCCTTCTTCGTCCATGCATTCCAATGTCTTATTGGAGCAGTCAAGTTTAACCCTGTGTGCCTCTAACCAATCCATCCCAATGAGAATATCATAGGAACCAAGTGGCAAAATATTTAGATCTGCATAAGTGAATAGCCCATCCATCTCTAATGGACATTTCTCTACTATTTCACTAACTTTTCTCTTGGTTCCAGTGGCTAGTTGAACTAACCATGATTTACTATGCTTTAATTTCTTGAAAGCACAAATCTAAACAATTCTAGGAGTGACATAACTGTGAGTAGATCCAGGATCAATCAAAATAGAAATAGATTGCTTAGCAATCTTACCTTCAACTTCAACCACAGTTGACTGATGATCTTCCTGGTGGTCATCTAGTGCTGCATAGATTCTAGGGATTGTCCTCGCCACTTGACCCACAGTTTCAGCTCCCTGGATGTTGTGAACTTGATTTGGATTCCCATTCCGATGTGGACAGTTCCTAAGCATGTGGTCTCCCCCACAACCGCAACATTGAAGTGGTTCTCTTGGCTCCTTTGGATCTCTTGGCTTGTCTCCCATCATCCTAGTTGGCTTAGTCACAACCTGTGATGGTTTCCTTTGCTGATTCTTGAATTGAGGCTTGAACCCCATCTTCCTTTGATCAAAATTCTCATTTTTCTTATCCTTCCATGCCTTATGGAATTCTGGTTTGCTTCTGTTTTGATCAAAGCAATACTTGGCCTTTCTTATGGCCTCCTCTAGAGTTCGAGGTTCATCAAACTCAATTCTATCTTTACATGACTGGGGCAGTCCACTTAGGAAACGCTGAATTTTCACCTTATCATCTCGAATATACCTGACATACCTCAGCAGCTCCAAGAACTTGTTTACATATTCTTCCATGGTCAATTGTCCCAATCTCAGCTCATGGAACTCTTTGATCTTATCACCATAGTACCTATCAGAGAGGTACTTCTGCTTGAAGTATTTCTTGAAGTGCTTCCACACAATCTTCCTTTCATTGATCTTCTTCACTTTCCTGATGTGTTCCCACCATATAGATGCTCTTCCATTCAAGTTGAATATGGCTACCCTTGCCTTCATATTTCCTGAGTAGTCTTGGACTTGGAAATACTTTCTCATCCCAAGAAGCCAAGCTTCAGCTTCTTGATTGGACTTTACCTCTCCATCAAATGTAGGAGGTTTCGCCTTCTTAAATTCCCCATGTGAATTGTTCTTGTAGTGCTTCTTCCTCTTACTTCTGCAAGATGAAGAGCTTGAACCCTCAATGGATTCTTCAGAGGCAGATGATTCATTAGAAGAGATTTCTGGAGTATAAGTTCGGTCTGTAGAAACTCTTCTTGAGCTACTAGCCCTCTTACAGGAATTCCTTCTAGAACTACTCCCACCCCTTTCTGGATTTGATGTCTGATGCCCAGAGTTTATTTGCCTTTGATGTATGTCAAAATCTGTAGCATGGCTGCATTCAACTGATTTTGTTCTTCCTGAGCTTTAATCATCCTTTCATTATCTTCTCTATAGCTTTGCAATTCCACCCTTAGGCTTCTCATGGTGGCTGCAATACCTAGAGGAGTCTCTTGATCTCTCCTCCCATTAGATTCTGTTTCAGCATTTTCAACATGTATGTTCTCCCCCATGGCATCTGTCTCAGGCTCATAGGGATCCTGTGCATCATCCATGATGTTGATTTTCTTGGCTCAACCAAGGTCCAAAAACTTTCCAACTGTACTATCTAGAGTGCTTCCCTTAGGTAACTGTGATTCTGCAAAATGTGTTCATCCACACAATTGTTAGCTGCATTATATTCTCATAAATTCATAAATTAATTCCATGCACGTGGGAAATGTTATATTGACAATTTGTCAAATCATAGAATTTTCTCACAATCAACGACATATGAGGGGGACGACGGGGGTCAAGGGCAACGCCCTCGTTTTTTTTTTTTTTTTTTGTAAATCTTTCATTTCACGCAATCTGGTGCATAAGTTCCATGGCAATTTTTCCATTTTCGGCACCTGAAAATCTCCCTGAGAAATGGTTGAAATTACTTGTTTCGGAGAAACTTGTGGAGTTCTTCCGCAATTGCGGGGCGATTTTTCGAATCCTTCCATAATTGCGGGGTGATTTGCCGAATCCTTCCGCAATTGCGGGGCGAATTGTCGAGTCCTTCCGCCCCAACGGGATCCTATGCATCATATCTCCAAACATGTCCACCCTCGTAAGGCAGCCGCTATCAAAGCAGAAGTTGAAAAACATTTGCGTGCTGGTTTTATCTATCCTGTCCCACTGACAGAATGGGTATCTAACATCATTCCCGTAGCCAAGAAACAGGGAACGATTAGAGTCTGTGTCGATTACCGCGACTTGAACAAAGTTTGTCCAAAGGACAAATACCCAACTCCGTTCATCAACTAGATCATCGATAACTACACTAGGAGTGTCATCTTTTCATTCATGGATGGCTTTTCTGGCTATAATCAGACCGATATCCTCCCAGCCGACCAGCATAAAATAGCCTTTATCTTCCCATGGGGAATTTTTGCATATCGAAAGTTACCTTTTGGCCTAAAAAATGCTGGGGCAACTTTCCAACAGGCGATGTCGTATGCATTTCACGATATCAAACATATTGTAGAACCGTATCTTGATGACCTTTTCGCTTATTCTCAGACCCGGGAAGACCATCCTGATCACTTAGGTGCCATTTTTGAAAGGTGTCGTCGCTACAATATCCATTTGAATCCACATAAGTACATCTTTTGCGTTGAAGCCGGAAAACTTTTGGGATTCATAATCTCCAAAAGCGGTATACACTTAGATCTGCGAAGGTAGAAGCTATTTTAGCCCTGCCTTCCCCCACGAACATCCCAGAACTTCAAAGTTTGCAAGGGCACGCAAACTTTCTACGCCGTTTCATTTGTAATTTTTTCGAGATAACAAAAGGCTATATGAGGCTTCTAAAGAAAAATACCCCATTCATTTGGGATGACTAAGCCCAACGCTCCATTGATCATCTAAAGGCATCCTTAACTAAAGATCCTATGTTTCAACCCCCCAATTACACACGGGATTACATTCTTTATCTCGCAGCTTCGATTTCCACCATCGGTATGGTGTTAGTCCAAGAAGATACTAAGAGCATAGAACATGTGGTATACTATCTTAGTAAGAGTCTTCTTGACTCCGAAACTCATTATTCACATGTTGAAAAACTGGCTCTGGCAACAGTTTTTGTTGTCCATAGGTTTCGTCATTACATTCTACTCCGTCGGACCACTATCATAGCGGATTTCAATCCAATGTATTATATCCTCACACGTCAAGTTCTTGGGGGAAAATATTAATGTTGGATCGTCATCCTACAAGAGTTTGACTTGGAATTTTCCAAAGCCAAGTCCAAGAAGTCTTTGGTCTTTGCCGAGTTGATTTGTAACTTGCCCCGTGCTACCAAGCAACCCGAGACCATCGATTCTCTTCCTGATGAATCGTTATTCCTCATTAACACATCTGACCCATGGTACGGGGATATTTTATTATATCTCCAAACCCAACGTTTCCGCCCTTACCTCACCCGCGATGAACGTCGACGTATCCGACATCACGCCAAGTACTACCTCATAGTCAACGACACTTTTTATCGGCGTGTTGTCGATACTGTTCTTCGATGCTGTTTGACTTTAGATGAAGAAAAATATGTTCTTAATGACTGCCACACTGGAGCATGTGGTGGTCATCTCTCTGGGATGGCTATGGCCCAAAAGATACTGCGAGCAGGATATTTTTGGCCCTCGATTTTCAAATACTGCATTGAAATGGTTAAGAAATTTCCACCCTGTCAATTCTTTTATAGTAAGACATGCTCGCATCTTGCTCCACTCCATCCTATTATTGCCATCGTCCCCTTTTCCAAATGGGGCATAGATTTCATTCATTGTAATCCCACTTCAGTCGGGGGGCATAGCTATGTCATAGTAGTTGTCGACTATTTCACAAAATGGGCTGAAGCGATGCCTACTTATGCTAAAGATGCAAAACAACAACACAATTCATATTCAATCACATTATAGCTAGATTTAGTGTCCCACAATCCATCATGATCGATCATGGCTCCCACTTTAGGAACCATATGATTGAGGAACTGAGTGACAACTTGGTTTTTCATCATGAAAATTCAACCCCATACTACCCATAAGCTAATGGCCAATTCGAAGGCATTAACAAAGTTCTGAAATGAATGATTCAGCGTATTGTGGGTACTCATAAGTCCAACTGGCACTCAACTCTGTTTTCGACATTATGGGCATACCGAACCTCAGTAAAAAGTGCTACTGGGTTCACACAATTCCAACTGGTGTACAGCCTAGAAGCCATTTTACCGATTGAATGTGAAATTCCATCACTTAAGATAGCCATAGAGCTACTTCCCCACAACACTTCCGAAGAGGAACGGTTTCTATACCTAGCCAAGCTAGATGAAACTTGCCGAGACGTTGCTTTAGCCAACGAAGCTCATAAAAAATGCGTCAAAGCACAGTATGACAAATCTGTTCAACCTCGGGTTTTCAATGAAGGTGATCTCATACTCACATATGATCAAATGCACGATAAACTTGGAAAAGGAAAGCTAGATTCTATGTGGTACGGACCCTTTGTTGTAAAACGTGTCTTGGAGAAAGGAGCCTATGAACTTGTTGATTGTGATGGCACACCATTGGCAAGGCCCCGCAACGGGCTGTACCTCAAACGTTTCTACACGTAGGATCATGCTACATGAGATACTTTTTGTACATAATGTACCTAGCTTGTTTTCACTTATCTTTTTTGTGTGCACGCACGGACCTCATGTATCCATTCTTACCTTGACTTGTGCTTTTATGTGCAGATGTATGCCTACTTCGGATTCGCCAACGGTGCCAGTCGACATACCTGGAACCTTGCTTCCGCAGCATGGATAATCTATTCTCCCACTGGCGAGTTGTTATATTCAGGAGCCAAATGTTTGGGTCCCACAACCAACAATATCATAGAGTACCATGCAGTCATTGGACTCTTGACAAAGGTTGTTTCCCTTGGAATTGACTCCCTATCAGTCTTTCTAGACTCCCAACTCGTGGTTTCTCTTCTGAATCATGTTTACACAGTTCGTGATCCTATCCTACTTCGCTTATTTCGAAGGGTACGCCTCTTGGAACGAGCTTTTAATTTTATTTCATATCAACACATATCAAGAGAATTCAATTGTATAGCTGATTCATTAGCTAATTACATTTTGGATTGGCATCTTGCCCATACATAAAAATTCATCATAAAATGAACACACAAGTCATTGTAAATAAATAGATCATGAACGCAGGTCCATGTATATATATATCACTACATATAAAAGTGTTTTTTCCAATACATAAAGTTTGTGTTTTAAAGACAAAATTTGGGACCTAGTCCCATACAAAAATTTGGCTCTCAAGGCCTACATATCGTGTACATGCTGCAAAAAGATAAAAGCTACCATCTAAGGATATCTGGGAGATCTATCATGTTCCTCCTCAGATTCCTCACGCTGCTGGTGATAGCACACTATAGCCTGAGCCACCCTACAGAGGAGTTGGCCAATACACCTACGGTATGCCGCTAGAGATGCAAAGGCACATCGTCTATCCTAATGGCTGGGACCCCGTGGGTTAAACCCTTTAGGTTCCTCTCTATCTCCTGGACCCCTCCCGCCTCATCCTCGTCCGAAGCGGCTCGGCGATCAACACCACCTCGACGTAACAGTGAGTACCCTGTAGGTCTCTGTGGTCCATGATCTGCGACATGCACACGTACATATATTAAAATCTTTTTACTAATTCTAAAAAACAATAAAAATTACATATTCAAAAAATTAAAAAACACATCAATGAAGGTCATACCTGTATTGTCCCAATCCTCATCTTCTGGCAGTGCCAAGTCTATGTCCTCACGGAAGTCCACCTCTGCGTAGGGGTAGTCATCAATCAGCACGATATTTTCCTCGATCCATGAGAAGAAATATTCACCGAAAGCCAAATGCTATGGCCCCCCGAGCCATCCTACATACTCACTCCATTGAGCCATCCATGGCTCGGTGGGTGGACGGGCGGGTATGGTCAACTATGGATGCAACAACAACATCCTCACCAATAAGAAGGTGACCAAAATACTCCCGTACCCAAATTGAGAGTTCTCTCCAAGCCTACACTTGTTCACTTGCTCTTTGATGTTGGTAAATACTGCCTCACACCAGTTGAATATTGTTCCTGCCATGCAATCCAATGCAAGATTCATCTGTGTACGGGACACCTGATGGGGACCCGTACTCCCTATTGCACGTGTGATGGTGAACAACATAGTTTTTAAAGGTAGTTCTACAATATCCTTAATGACCACCTTACCGCTTTTCTTCCCCGAACCTTGACGACAATAACAAGCAATTAAAGCATTAGTGCTTGCCTCCGAGGCCGTAAAGCCAGTAAAACTCACACGGGCTCCTCTCTTTGAGAGACCCATGAGGAAATGAATTTCCTTGAGTTCAGTCTCGAGGGTGTGTTCTCCAACTCAGAAAGCTTGAATGTCGGGGTCCCACATTTGAATAATATGGGTGAGAAGTTTGGCTTGCTTGTGGATACCTTTGGTTTTGAATAATTTCAATAAACTGCATTCCCGCAATTCAGTCACAGTCCTTTGGTCATTTTCGTCCAGCAAATCATCCGCCTCATGCTCTCTTTCTTTCCAACTGACCATTTTTCTCCAAACAAGTTGCAAACACCTACAAAAGGTCACGGGAAACAATCATTAATCATTTAATAACTTGATCTCAACTAAAAATCGGAGAAAAATCAATTTTTCAACTTCAAAATTCGCCATTACTGCGCCTTGGGGAAACACTACTGCGCGGTACCCCACAGTACCGCGCCCCTGCTTAACAATACAGAGCGGTAGTATCCCTCAGTACCACGCTTCTCGATAGGGATAGGGCGGAGTGCTCTTAAGGGATAAAATTGCCCATTAGGGCCTTCCCAAAAATTAACTTCTACTCACTGAAATCAAGTTATTTATCTATGAAATGAAAGAGGGGCTTGGAAGCTCTTACCTGGCACAAACGACTGTTGAAACGGTGCTCCGGATCTCTAGATATGAATTCTTGAAGTTTTTGCTCCTCAATGGGTAAAATTCCTCTTTGGGCAAATGCACAAGTGAAATGGTAACTTTCCATATTTACCTATCCCTTATATAACTTTTTCACTTATTTTTTACTCATTATTTTATCTGGTTAAATTTAAACCCATTTCACATTACTGATATCTAGTTCCATGAGCATTTGTTGACAGGGTCTCCTTTAAAAATGTTCACACTGGCATTCATTTATTTATTTGACCTTCATTTTGAGCCTACTTTATCTTTTTCGTGCTCTGGATTAAAACTTGAAAAAGATTCCAAGCGCTTTTACACCCGTATTGTGCTTGTCAAGCTCAAGTAGACGGTGTCGAGCTTAGTCAGCTTTACTCATGCTCATTAAACGATGAGGAAAGTATTATCCTGGTTGTATTTTATTCTTTTTTCAGATCAGAAAAATTAAAAATTACGAAAAAGACCATTGGAGTCCATAGTTAAGCTCTTTTCAGACTCCCTAAAATTGAAAAGATTGCCAAGTGATCTTGTCTCTTTCACACTTGTAAAAGTATTTGAAAGGTCGTCTATTTGGTGATAGGTTACCCCTTTTTCGGCCCGTCTAGACTATTTACAAGAAAGGCACACCTCAGTCAATTTTTGACTAGGAGAGTTCTCTCGGGAATTGTTTTACACTTTTTTGGGATCGAGGGACTAAATTTACGAAAAAGTACACTTTGGAGCCTTCTTTAATTTTTTCAGGCTCTCTAAATGTGAAAAACTACCGAGTTTTCCTTCCTTGGACTCGTTAAAATTTGACATCGAAGGACCCACTTTGGGACGAACCCCTCCTTTCTCAGGTTTGTAAAACATGTGAGATTGGACTCATCTATGAGATGAGCTATACCGAGCATCTGTTATCCTCTTCAAGCTCTAAAAACAACAAAGAGGTACTCGTCTACCATGTCGGGGGAAAATGGGAAACAAGTCGAGTTTATTTTGTTGGCAGCTTGTCAGTCATCACCTTTGAACATGGCATGTGTCTATCCCTTGTCTATTTTTGGGTATCTATTCTCGCTAAGTTATGGTCATCATCCTGAGTCGTCTCTTTGGCCACAAGCCTACTCATTCGATGTCTATCCTCTGCCATCAATAATCCCTACTGCCAGGTCCTGTTTCATGCTTTTATATGTTCAAAGGGTTCATTGTTTAGAGTCATTCATTGTGTCAGACCTCCGTTGTGTCAGTACATGTTCGACTGTTTCATCATCCTATACTATCTTTCATTCCGATTTCGTGTCGATAATGTGGGAATCATTATGGCTCACCTTCGACGATTCTATTCTCGTCAACACCAAATCACTATCCGAGAATCGGACTTACGAATCAACCACTAGTACCTTGGTACCTGCATGCCTCAATGGCATGTTTCCTCGTGTTCGACAGTAGGTTTACATCATTGACCTCTGATCGAATGATCTCTAGGATGCTCGAAATCAATTCATTCATTCGCATTTCGTTGAGATGTACTACAGATACCTTGGGGATCATCGTCATCATTGGTGATTTCCCTCGCATTTGTTAACGGTTCACATCATTGACCGGTAATCAAATGGTTTCTACCATGTTCCACTTCAACACCTTGTAATCACATGGCTAGATTCGTATAATTTTTGATTGAGTAGAAGACCCTGGACGCACCTTTGTACTTTGATTGCGTCCAGGTTGCGATGGAGATCTCCTTTGTATTGTCACACAAATCCACTTTTGTATTGGTCGTGGCTGTGTCATTACTGTCTCATGGATCTACGCTTGTTCATAGTAGCCATGATTTGTCTACAGTCTATATCATCTCAGTACTCATGGATCTGCAATGTATTGGTCGGTAGCCATGCTTTGAGTCAATTGTTTCCGAGCGTGGGGATGCCCGCCTCAATGGTATATCTGACATTTTGTTTTTGTTTCAGCTCCTTGTTGTTCTCCTCGATGCTATCTCCGCACAGTATTTGTAAAGTCTTTCGGCCATCAATCCTCACACTTTAGGGGGCATCTGTTATACCTCCATATTTCACAGTGTCACATCTTCACCATAAAAATAGTTGATGACACTTCCCCTACTACTTAAAACACCCAGAAGAGAAAAATGATGAATGATCCTTGAAGAAAAACCTGTCCTGTCAAGAATCAACCCAGCTAAGACTTCATATACCTACACTACCGCGCCTTTCTCAAGCTTAAGGGAGCGGTAGTCGCCACTACCGCGCCATGCTCCTTCTCTGCCATGTGGTACTACCGCGCTATGCTCAGTTGAAGGGGCGCGGTACTCCTTTTTTATCCTTTTTTCCATGGCTTGTGGAATCTTGATCTTCGAGAGATTTTTGAGGATTGGTATCCCTGATTCGATCCTAACTCACTTTCTCATATTAGTGGGCCTGATCCACTAAATACTCCCAAGATCCATCCTTCTCTCTTGTTGGTTAACTCTACTACACACTATAAGAGAGAGGCCTTCCATGAGCAAAGGGGAGGACTCTTGGAGACATCAAACCTATGATCTTGAATATTTGTGGAGATAGCTAGAGAAGAAAGCACTTGGAGCTGGGAGTTGGCTTGGACATCAAGCAACCATTGTAAGTGACTTCAAGTTGGTAATAAAAACATAACTTGTCTTGTTTCCCAAATCATGTATGTTGATCTTGTTTCAATCATATGATTTATTTCTGTTATAGATTTAGATTCTAACTCATATTTCAAGTTGCTAGAGGATTGTATATGCTTGTATCTTGGTTTCATTCTGACAAGTTCATTCACGAGGACTTGGAGATTGGAGCAACCACTAGGACAAGCAATTGAATCAAAGGTCAGTTAGATCTCTTCTGTTTCTTTCAGCAATATAATATTGAGATGTTTGTTAGATCTAGGAATTCAGGGTAGCATTTTTTATCTTTTTGTCTTATTTTAGATTCAGTTAAGTCTACTTTAACCTAAGAGAGTTTCTACCTATCCGTAGGGAGAAATTTCTACAACAATATGCCATAAACTCATATGTTTTCATTGATCTACATCTAAAATATGTTAGATTTTCTCAACATCTTCTTCTTCTCCTTCATCAAATTCATTAGCACTTGTGCCATTATCAAAGTCATCATTAGATTCTAAAGGAGGAGTAGGGATCCTATTTCTTTTCCTTTGGGATAATTCCCTCATCCTCTCAACCACCTCATGAGTTTCAACAAGTCAATGAGAATCGTACCCAAGTGTTCATGTGTAATTCTAAAAAATCACATTGGGTCTTAGTGATAGAGGTTCTCTATAGTGGCCAAAATATAACCATTTAAACATTATGACTCCTTGTAAAGATGACTTCTATTATAACATGCACATTAACCTTCGAAATCAAAAAGGAATTTTGAGTAAATTTCTGCTTTATTTTGTGTGCCCTTGTTTTATTTTCACACTCTTACCTCCATCCTGTGCTTGGTGGTCAAAGCTAGAGAAAGGATTTGGTGAAGGAGCACACAGAGGTTAGGACATAGAGGGGTTGTGAAGACAAAGGACGCAGAGGGGTTGCGAAGCCTAGGGACGCAGAGGAGGGGTTGCGAAGCCAGGGAACGCATAGGAGGGTTTGCGAAGCTGGGGGACGGAAAGGATGGGTTACGAAGGTCAAGGCAGACACAAAGCTCACCTAGAGGACACAGAGGGGTCGCATAGGTCATGGAGGCTACATAGGGGTCACATTAATCACCTAGAGTACACAATGCCCACCCAATCGGTAAGTACTCTTCACTGAAACTATCATTCCTTGAGTATTTAATCTCCTATTATTTAATGGAGACCTCTTCAACAAGAAGAGTCCTGAGCGCCCAGAGAAAATTCTCAGAAGTTACTGAATCCCCCTCCCCAAAAAGAGTCCTCAACCATCAGTGATGGAGCCAACAGGCTGATAGAAGAGTAGACCATGCCTCAAGACTTCGAAATGTAACCTATCCAATCTCAGTAGTTTGAAATCGCTTTCTCACGGCTGAAATCTCTTCAAAAATTGATCTTTCATGCAATGTTATGCTTCTTTTTGTGTGAGTGCAGTTGTTGGATGTGACCTGATACTTTTTTGTCGATTTGGTAGTGGTTTGATACAAAATTCTCTGTATCCTCACAACTATAGGGTAACGACCTCTGCGAACACATTTTATGCTTGCTAATTTCCAAGTTCCAATGCTAAACACACTGAACCAGAAGTTTGATTGCTATATGATTCCCTAGGTCAGCATTTCAATCTCATTCGAATTTAAAAGAACAAAATAGAGACATAATGCACATAACCTCATTCAATACAACGATTTCATTTGCAATATAGTAACCAATAAGAAACCAAATCGATTGCAATTTCTAGGCCTTTAATATGACCGGTAATTTATACCAATAACGACGGATGACTACAACCATTACACGCAGGCTTACAATATCGATCTTAATTTACTCATCCAAGTCAAATTCAACTTAATATATATAGAAATTCATTATTTTATTCCATTGAAATTTCCAGAACTTGACTATAACATGTGCATAATCGAATTTACAGAGAAAAGATGTCAAAATATTTTATCTCTGTTTGCTCTAGGAATATATTGATTCCGAGCCCTTTTCTTTCAATTCCTCTCTCGAGTTGTTCAGTATATTCGAGTCTCCAAGCTGTTGAGCTATCATGATCTATTTAGTTATCTCAAGCTTTACAAGCTACCAAGCTGATTTTATAATGCATTCTGTTTGGGTTTAATACCTAAACTAAATCAGTTACAGATCCATAAAGTTAGGATCGAGAACCTAAACAAAGCCTAACTCGAACTCTGACTTAGCTCTTTTATTCCTATATCTATTGCTAAAATATCTTAACTAATTCTATCCTTATCTATTACATTGGAGGATTCGAGGATCCCCTTATTGAACTCATTCCTATACTAATAAACATAAATTACAAAAGATAACCCATTATCTTCTAGAGAACAAAATAGAGCTTGTGTGTTGAATTGGACTGGAGCAAATTGTGGTTTTCAACCCATTGAGCCAACCCTTGGGGTTATGTCACCATGGAATCCAAGCCATGTGCATTGTTCATGCTTCTTGTCCACATTATTTTTTCCAAGTCCTCTATTCCATGTGCTTTATGTCAAGTCCATCTTTGTTTTCCTTTGTCCAAATACTTGTCCAACCATGACCTTGAACTCCATGTTGCTAGTCATCTTATTTTCCTTCTC
Source organism: Larix kaempferi (assembly GCA_027924585.1). Lineage (NCBI taxonomy): Eukaryota > Viridiplantae > Streptophyta > Pinopsida > Pinales > Pinaceae > Larix > Larix kaempferi. The sequence continues at coordinate 16,330,905 of BSBM01000093.1, read as the reverse complement.
CAAGCCATCTTCAAATGACCACAGTATGGGTCATTTGACTCTTGGCTCATTAAGTGTGCAAGAGAAGAAATGGAATCACAACTTCCAGCTGCTGCTATATCATATGATCCATTTTTTTTGGATGCTTGAGAGATCCTTTCACTTGTGGGTCTTATTGATGTTGTAGCTTTTATTGCTTATATGACCAACATCATCAATTGTCACAACCATATGTACTGAAGCTTTCTGTGGTGTCAATGTAATTACATATTCACTATGCTAATGTTCTTCAATAGATCTGTTGTAGCCACAAATGTCATCAAAGGTCCTGTAGCTTCCTTAAAGAATACACCATAAAACTCACACAGTTTTCATGCCATCATCCAACATTTTTACTCTTTCTTCTTACCATCAGATCTTCTTGAAAATTTTGCTTTTTTTTCTTCATTTTCTTCAGCTACTCAATATTCAACTTCATGCCTAGGATATGTACCCAATTATCACTTGTTTTGTACTTACTCTTATTTACAACATGTATGGAGAGATATCAAACTTCATTTTAACTTGAGGAATTTATGGGTCAAAGGCACTATGGTTGAATGTTTACATGAGTTATTTTCTTGTCGTGATCTTAGAGGCCAATAGCTAGTCAGATGTTTTGCCTGTTCCAAACATGGGTGGTCTGTGCATTAGATCCATTGTAATTAGATGTCATATGGTCTGCGTGTTAAATAACTTAGTAACAAATTAAAGATCAATCTGGTATGGATGTCAACCAAATAATTATCCTCTTTAAATTGCCATGTCTATAAATTAGATTGCCCTGTATGGATGTCAACAAAATCATTTCCCTGTCTATAAATTAGATTGCCCTGATATGCAAAGGATTAGGTTGATAACTATCCTACAGCTAAAAATTGCCATGTCTAAAAATTAAATTGCCTTGTCTATAAATTGACATATCCTTCCATGTAGATTATAAAAATTGCAATTAGGTCAAGTTCTCCTTACATTGTTTGGATAAAATTGAAAGCTTCAATTTTCAGATAATTAGAAAAGTTTGGGCAATGTAGAATGTGAGGAATGAGAAAGATCCAATCTGATAGCTCGATTGGCATTATATCATCCCATTTTGCAAGGTCTAGGGAATTGCCTAAAAATTCCAAGCATTACATAAAAAATTTGATCTCTACTCTCATAAGGACCATAGAAATTGAAGAGTTTGAGAGATCTCCCCAGCTCATTACTAAATTACTCAATGCAAATTCCTGAGAAAACCACATAAGATTTAATTAGAGGAATGGAAGGGTTTCCAGACTATCACCATCTCTCCTACTAGCAGAATTTCTTTACCTTGCTATCAATCCTCTATATTGTGTCCATATGTGCAATATGTATCAATCCTTTCCACCATATGAGTTTTGACAGTAAGATTAATTGGCCCCATCCCATTATGAAGTAGAACCATGTGAGATAGATCCTATAACAACATTAGCATCATGATATAAGCAAAATTGAAGTTCCATTTTCCGTCCAAGCGGCTTGAAGATGATAATTGCCAGAATGTTTCCCCGGGGTGCAAAGTAAAGAAACATTTGACGGATTGGAAATGTATATATATAAAAGGAACAGAATTATACAGGCCTAAAATTGCGGTTGGTGCCATTGTGGTTAAAGTTAAATCAATTTGTAAGCGCCTCGATGGAAAACGGAAATTTGATTTTGCTTACCCATTTTTGTTGTTCTGGTTTAGGAAATATTTCAGGCTATTATGGTTTGTTTTAAAGTCTTCATCTTCTTAAAATTGGCTTTCATTGTATCATTCATCAGGGTTAATAAATTCATAAAAGGTAAGCATGCATCATCATACTTCAGACTTCAATCAAACCATCATGACTTGGATTGTGACAATTTTAGTCTTCGACTAGGGTAGTACTGTAGTAGCTTTAACACTTAGAATATAGTAGCTTCAAATTTGGACTGTGGTGGTGGAAGAGTCCAATCACAACTATACCAGATTCATCTTTCTAGGGTGGTAGATGTGCACCAAATTTACATTGAGCACAAGAGGGGAAATTTACAATCAATTTGGTTTAAATTGGCAAACAACCCGTCCTATGAAGGTATGTGAGTTTGCACCTACTGAGAACATACCAAACCTGTCATATCACAAGTTGGTTGTGTTTACAGCTTAGGTAAACAAACCCACATGGATATTAATGTCCAACAAAAAACCACAATAAGTAGGTCAATGGGGATCAAAAGTACATCAACTGTAAGCACATTCTATGAGTGTGAAAATAATGCTTATTGCTAATATATCAAAGCAGAAAGAGGCAAGTGCACAACTTAAAAAAGTACAAAGTAGGTGCAGAAATAAAACCATGACAACTATAAAGAGAGGATGTCAAGGTGAGTTGATGACAAAAATGAATCTCTATTTAGGAAAATTAAATATATAAATTGATTTCTATAGTATGATGACTCCCTAATATGTACAAATCTCCATTTGCATATCCAAGTGTAGGAGCAACATGTAGAGATGGAAATGTTGCATTTAAGTCAATTACATTGGAGTTTTGAGGTGGTCCTCTTGGCATCATAAGTAGGGAACCACATGCAAATTATCCTTCTCCCTTAGCATGTTATTGCTAGTCCTAATAGTCTAGAGGATAAAATTTCCATCATATGGGTTGAGCTATTCAAGAAGACTAAGAGAGATGCCATAGTTGGCCTCTCTTGCACTAGCACTAGATGGTCAAATTTCCACAGTGCACTTTAGTCATCTGAAAGATTGAAAAGTCTCTCAAAAGCTTGAGTAATTTAATGATAGGTGGGATTCCATTATCACTGATCCAAAAATTGTGGTAGATTTATCGGTGCTTCCCATAGGATACAAGTGACCATTGCATGATACAAGCATGCTTCTTGTTGTTGCTTAAGTTATATGTGGTTTATTATGCGCATTGTAGGCCAATTGACCTACACTCACTACTACAATACCATATTTTGGCATCATTTTCTATAGCATTTTTTGGGAAAATTTTCAAGCTAGGACAATGAAAAACATGATGCTACAAAGGTCATGATTTGAGTCAACTTTGGATTGACAGATTGTTGTATTTTTTGATGCAGTCTCTATAAGGCATCATCTTAGCTATAAAAAATACAATGTAAAGAGTTTGTCTACATCAATTTAGCATCAATTTCAATGCAGCAATGCTATTGATGGTAATGATGCTAGAGGTGCCTCCTTCAATAGAGTTTTTGTTGAATCTAGGAGTCCCAAATCTACAAGGTGCTCATGTATGAATTGTAGTATTTCCCTGGAAATACAGAAGGCATTTCACCAATATATAATGAGTGGTAGATAAGAAAAACAAGCAAAGCTACAAAGGCTACTAAAATTCTACCATGATGTTCTGTTGAAAAAATAATAAAGTACTTTGAATGATAAGCTAGGGCACACAGAAATATGAACAAGCTATAATTGAAATTTGAGGAATGACAATAGATAATAACAGTTAGAGTGTTGCAACCCAGTGCATACAAGCTGATTTCCGCAAACAAAATGACAAAATAGTTTGCTAAGTTGTAATTGAAATTTAAGGAATGACATTAGCTACTAATAGTTATAGTGTTACAACCCAGTGCATACAAGTTGGTTTCCACAATCAAAATAACAAAAGAGTTTGCTAAGGGTGAGCAATGTTTCATTCCCCAATGTGATTTGATGGAGGGATTGAACATGCATGCGTAGAGGCACAGAAACCAACAACAACATAGTGATGTAGTTCATTTGATGAATTTGTAGATGTCTTCCATGATCTACCGCATGAATTTCCAATTTGACAAGGCCAATCATGCTCAATCTAGCAGAATTTGTTTACCTTGCTATCAATCCTCTGTATTGTGTCCATATGTACAATATGTATCAATCCTTCCACCATATGAGTTTTGACAGTAAGATTAATTGGCCCCATCCCATTATATAACACCATGTGAGATATATCCTATAACACCATTAGCATCATGATATTCCCCTATTGTATCATGATAAAAATAAATAGATTTGTATTTATAATTATATTTTATTTGTTCAACCTGGACCTATATTGTTTTTATCCCAAAACCAGAAGTGATTTAACTCTGTGTACCCACGCCTTCCGTCCGAGGAGTGTTTCCAGTGGTCTTGAGTTTCAGCTTGGCAACAACAACCAATCATTATCATCTGTATGGTTGTATGAGGGAAGTTTCAATTCCCATAGGCAAGAGCTTGGGGGCATTGATGTCAAGGTACTCAATGCAAGCTAAAGGGGAAATGATTAGTATTTCTCATGATGTAAAAGTAAAGGATGTATTGCTCATGCTTAGGATACTCTTGTGTCTATAGTCATAAAAAAACAAGTTTTGGTATAGCTTCCCCAGTTGTGGTTACTATTTTTTTATTAAGATCATGAACATTTATATGCAGTTTATTGTTTCTACTATCATTGTGTTTTTGTGATGAATGATTGAAGAATGTTATAAGTGTGCCTAAAGAATTATGAACATGAATATATACAATTCCTTATATTTATTATCACTTTGTTTTATGTGATGAATTCATTTGCATGACTTGAGTATATTCGAAGCTCTCCTTGGGGTCCCATGAATGAACTTGAACACTTGCTGCACTCATTTAATTTGAAAGAGTAGTTATAGTTTGAAAGAACTCTCTCCTTACCTTAGCTAGCATTCATTGAAAGGAAAAGCTTATTTTATTCATATGAATTTGCATGGTTTGAGTCAGTCATCACACCACAAGTTTCACTTCCATCACCCGACTGAGTAATACAACCATTAAAATTTAACTTGCTAACTCAACACACTTTAACCTCGCTTGAGGATAAAAATAATTTGGTGGTTAGGTATGACACCGGGGATAGGCATCCAAATAATTTTCCCTTTTCATTTTCATCTGAGACATAGTTGTTGTCCTCTAGGGTACTAAACTCCTCTAGTATTTATTGACATGGTCATTGACTAGTTTGTGGAGGGGCCTCCCGTTTTTTCGGGGGTTAAGCTGCGAGGATTGATTCTGGATGGACTTTGTGGAATGCCACACTCCACTTAGCACCTAATGCATATCGATCCATTGTCTTCCTTGTACTCTACCGTGATGGTGATACAGGGGCAATCAGTCAGAAGTGCCAAAACCCTTTTCCAACGTGTCATGAACGAGATAGCTTAGTGACTTTTATTCTAGGGCTCTTTTACCCAGGATCCCTTTTGGTAGAGAGATATCCTTCCATTATTGGTCTCTCACTTCATATTGTTAGACTTGGATTTCATCACCTTACGAAGGATACGATTTGTCGAGGTCTCCAGCTCCTAGTTAGGAAGTTTGCTTGCTATTTCACCTTTTTAGAGGGTCTTTTTCTTTTTAGTGCTGCTTGTTGGCATTCTGGGCACTTTTGTTTCAGCTCGCTTACTGTGACATCAGTCCTAGTACGGTTTTTTTAGCTTGCTTTTTTGGCCTGCGAGCCTTGTCTTTCCCTAGCTCCCATTCTGCACGCTCGGTTGCTTTAGGGTTTTTGAGTTCTTACATGATCAGTTACCAATTATCTGATGATGTGTGATGTCCTCTTCTCCTAGGTCTTCGATATGGTTGAGTTAGATAGTCTTCTCAAGGGACTGAACACCCCTTGATGGCCACTAACGCTTGACCTTAGGAGTAGTCTAAAGGACCACGTGATCACATCATCCGTGTGGACTTTTCTGTTTACTGTGATGATGGTCTTTCATGTTATATGGAACAATGGTACATTTGAGAGAGAGATGATTGGTTGCACCCCACCTTGGTTGATTGTCTTATGGTCCTTTCATTTTATTGATAATATTTTTTTGGTACCTTTCCTTTTACCTTTTGGGTCTTTTACTCATCTTGGGATATCTTTTGATTTGTACCACCTTTTATGTTTGGTCTTGTGGGTACTACGGTATTTTGTCCACATTTGAGGTACACCCCCTTTTTCCAAGTTGTTATGAGTCTTTATACCCACTTCGTACCACCCTCCAGACCTTAGTTAGAAAGGTTACTTGCTATCATACCCTTTGGTGGTCCTATTTCAGTTACAAGACGTAGTTACAAGGAGCTATTGCATATGAGAGGTAGTTACAAGGAGCTATTGCATATAAGAGGTAGTTACAAGGAGCTATTGCATTATTTGACATTATTTGACCTTCCATCTCTTTGGCATGTCAAATAATAGGTAGTTACAAGGAGCTATTGCAATATATATTTGACCTTATTTGTACCTTCCCCACAATGGTTGATTTACTTTTGGTCCTTACACCCTGTTGTTTATTGGTCTTATGGTAGCTTGCCCTTTAATTTTGGTCCGTTCATTTTTTTGTGGTACCTTGCCTCTCACCTTTTGGGTCTTTTAATGATCTTGAGTTATCTTTCAATTTGTACTGTCTTTTATGTTTTTGGTCTTGTGGGTATAACTATGGTAGTTTTTCCACATTTGAGGTAGTACACCCCCTTAGTCCCAAGGGTTATGAGTCTAATTTATACCCACTCTTTTCTTTTTTACTTGTACCTTACTGCTTGGTTTTTTTACCCTTTGGTTGGTCCTTGTACCTTACTGGGGGCCATCAGTCTCTTTGGCCTCAGTCTGCTGGTTGTCAGCTCATCTTTATTGTGATTGTACTGAGCCTTTACGGTCATTGACTTTCTTTGATTGACTGTACCATATCCCAGTCATCTCTCTCTCTAGTTTGTATTAACCCTATAATAGGGTCACTTGGTTCCTAGAGTTGACTGGCCTCTAAGAGGCACAGTCATTTCTGAAAGTAACTCTTCTGAGTATATTATAGGAAACGTCTACACGTAGGTAATCAAATATGTGCTGGTTATCGGACTTAAGTAATCAAATTCTTGGTAATCAAATATATGGTAAATAATTTGAATTAAGTAGTTAATACTGCTCCTGTCAGACAAAATTGTTGGTAATCAAATTATATTTGTTGGTAAAGAATTTTAAGAGTGGTGGAACTCCTTGATTGAACTTGTGAGGAAAATTATCTTGGAGAATAAGTGTCCTGACAGAAAACTGAGCAGAACTATGCCACTGTTGATAAAGAAATCCTTGTAGCACTGAGATGCATTCCTAACTTTTTAACAAGAGAATATTTGACACAGAAGTATGATGTTAATTTTTAACAAGCGAGCCTAAAACAAGCAAGCCTGGTGCAAGCGAACCCGAGGCAAGTGAGCGTAGAAGGTCAAATCAGAATCCAGTGGGCCCATAACCCATAAGTAAACATGGAAATCTCTTCTTGAACTGGAGGAAAACATCATATCTATATTATTAATGATAATATGAGTTGGTTGGATTATATGAAAGATTGGAAACCTAGGTGGGAGTTGAGACATGTTGAAGTATTAGATGCTAACTTACAGGGATCTTATGCTTTTATTAGGCTAGTGCCAGAACTCAGAAGAATTGTACTAGAGATGATTTATAACAATTCCATGAGAAAAGCAGTTGATGCAAGCAATTGGTTAACATACCTCTACCATGATCTTAACTTAATCTCGACAGAGGTCTCTACACATCACCCCAGGCTACAAGTAGACCAACAATACTATTGTATTAAGCAGATACATTCTTTGGAAGCATGGCCACATCAGGATGCTAGTATCCAGTTTCCAAGTACTACACACACTTATGAAAAATATAAAAAATTATGGTGGAAATTCTTGAGAAAAGAAAATACAGATAGAACATATTATACTATGCTAAAGTTTGGACTTCAAATTACACATATCCATGAGGATTTTGCATTCTACGTCCCTGATCGGATGAGAGACTGGTGGCAGTCATTCGGCATCAACCTGACAGCATTAGAACTAGTTGTTATTTATAATCTAAAACAAGAAGTTGGAGAATCTCTCAAACAGGTCAAAGATATTTTGTAGACAAAGATTACTAAGGATCAAATCCTTGGGTACTACATTAAACACAAAGAACAGTGGCTTGTCAAAACCCACATAGACATCCACATGCATCATAATAGATGTGTGGTCTTGAGGTCTATTTATTCAAATGCATGGAGGACTGAATCCAATGTCTTTCAAGAAATATATGGTCCCCCATACTCCGATGATTTGTAAATATCTCAAAAGTATTTGGCTATGAGTGGGACCTGTCCATTCAAATTGCCATAAAGATTGAAAAGAAATTCTTTGTAACTATGTCATGATAATATAAATAAATCCCTACTTTTCTCTGTGTCAATATGATTGAAAATCTATGTTATGCAATAAATACCCTAAGTCAAGATTACAAATAATTGTCCAAAGGAAGCATTAGTTGGGAGTATGACTGAAAGCTACCATTTTTCAAAACAACTTACATGTTTACGGTTCCATTTTTTCTTTATTCAGTTACTTTTAGTCATCTAAGAAGACCATGCTTGAATAAGATTATACAAGTTCCACAACATTATATAAAATATTGTTTTTGAAGATTTGTGAACACTTATTAACCACCTAAAAGATCTTACTTTTGAAAGTCATAAAAAAATTTAGCAGTTTTCCATAATGGTTAGTTATTTTTATTTTATATTATTATTGCTAAATATAAATAACTTACTAAATGTGAGTGTACCTGTCACATCCCCTTCTCTCTATCCAATGCAAGGGAGGGAACATGACAGAGTGGTATTAGAGCCCAGCTTGCAGCACTGGGGCTGCTTGGGCCAGACTCTGAGTTTACAGGAATGTAACAGGACCTTTTAGCACAGTATTGAGAAGTTGGGGGCGGCATTTTGATTGGGCAAATGACAGGGTCAGATTTTCTAGATGTGGAATAAGATCACACAGGTGCGTAGATCTCTCCAAGAGCTTTCCAACGGTGCCAAACTTGCCTCATTTGGCTAAGGTACGAAGGAGATATAGACCCTGCAAGTTGCAGGAAACGTGGGTTTCGGGTTTCGAGAGCACCATTTTGCGGAATGGATTTCCGAAATCCCAAACCTGCAATTTTTCGTCCTTCGGGTTTCGGGTTTCGAGAGCGCCATTTTGCGGAATGGATTTCCGAAATCCCGATCCCGCAATTTTTTCATCCTTCAGGTTTCGGGTTTCAGGAGCGCCATTTTGCGGAATGGATTTCCGAAATCCCGAACCCGCAATTTTTTCCCGTCCTTCGGGTTTCGGGAGAGCCATTTTGCGGAATGGATTTTCAAAATCCCAAACTCGCAATTTTTTTCGGGTTTCGGGTTTTGGGAGCGTCATTTTTCGGAATGGATTTCTGAAAACCCGAACCCACGACTTTTCGGGTTTCGGGTTGCGGGAAGTTGGTTTTGGGATTTCCACAATCCTGAATCCCACATTCCGGGGTTCGGCTTTCGAGTTTCGGGTTCGGGCGCGAAAAAAAAAAAGTATAGAGCCCGAAATTTGAATTTTGGATAGTAGGAGCATGCAAGATCATATTTTGATTAGGTCAGTGGAATTCTGAGGCCATTGACGGAGGCCATGAATGAACCAGTGAAGATCCCGATCCCGTTATGCTCTAATTTGGCATAAATTCAGGATTAATGGTTTTCACAAATCGGTATCTCAACGCTTGATGGGAGGTCAGGTTGAGCCGAAATTGATGTGGAGTAGTCATGTAGCAGGCACGGTGTTAATTTTGGAGTTTTGGAGCCAAACTCCAAAGGATGTGGAGTCGGGGTGTCCAAGAAGGCCGAAAAACACTATTCCGGGCCACGTTTTTGGGATTTTGAAAAGCTTGCAGTGGTGGAAAGTGACCCTATAATTCGGAATCAAGAAATTTACTGAACTCGACATTTCATATTCTTAGTAAACCAGACATATTCCGTTAGACAAATATTTCCCAGAAATGCACCATTTGGGAAATAGCCATTTTTTGCCCAAAATTTGGAATTTTGGAAAAATGTGAAAAGTGGAAAGTAGTCAAACCCAAAATTTTATAGAAGATGAATGGTGCATCAGAACAGAGATCCGTGAGTTGCTAAGCGTTCCTTGTCATATACTAACTTCTCCTGGTAAAAACGTTTTCGTGATTCTTCATAGATTTTCTTCCACAGGTGGCTGAAGTTGGCATTCCGGACCAAAATACAACTGTGTAAAAATGTGCAGAATTATTGGGAAAAGTTGTCATTTTTGAAGTGATGTAGTTCCCACACCCGATGTCGGAATGGAGCAAGTGGATAGGCATTGGAAATATTATACAGCGGGGAACAATGGTTTATAGGAAAAATTGGAATGGGGGCATCAAACATCATAGATAATTAGAACTGAAAAGTGCCAGTGACTGTTTTTGACATATTGTTGATAGTATGGGCAATTTCCAGAATTGCATGAATGGGCAAAAGAAATGAACGCATAACAGCTATGTGAATTATTCCATGAGTTTGATTGTGTTAAATATTGATTTTTTATATTTCTATATGCATTCCTAATATGTCTAACAAATATTTTCATAATGCACAGTGCTTGCAGCTCATAACATTAATAATTGTAGCAAAGGTAGCATACAGGAAAAATGGTGACCATAAACGATGCTCAAGATCCTTATGAGCATGAAGAAGACATCCTAGGATAAAATGTGCATGAAGAGAATGCTGAGACTGAATCCAATGGAAGAAGGGAGGAAATGACTCCTCAGAACTTGGTTGAAACCATGGTGAGCTTCAATGAAAGATTGATGAAGGCTCAAGAAGAACAACACCAACTCAATGCTGCTATCTTGCAAAGTCTCACTGACATGTAGCAGAGGATAAACCTTGGTTCCAGCCCAAGCAATGTAGGGGAAGAAGGGAGAGATGTAGAGAGTCGCTGTAGAGGCCATTCAAAGAAGAGGACTCCAAGCCCAAGGAAGAGTTCGGTGAGTAGAAAGCATAGAACACCTTCCTCTAAATCTCCTTCCAGCAGATCGTGTGACTCCAGAGGTTCTCAATGAAGTCCAAGGCATGCACCTAAGAGATTTGATGGAAGAAAGAAGTTCAAAAGCATCCCACAGGGAGAATTCAGGAAAGCAAGGCCTCCCACCTTTGATGGAGAATGTAAGACTGGCCAAGAGGTAGAGGCATGGCTTCTTGGAATGAAGAAATATTTCAGAATTCAAGACTACATAGGAAATGAGAAAGCCAGAATTGCCATTTACAATCTAAATGGAAGAGCTTCAATTTGGTGGGACAATCTTTTGCAAGTGAAAGGAATCAGTGAGAGGAAGATCACTTGGGAGAGATTCAATAAGTACTTCAAGGAGAAATACCTTTCTGTTAGGTATTATGATAGTAAGAGAAAAGAGTTCAATGAACTCAGGTTGGGACAAAAATCTATGGAAGAGCATGTCCACAAATTTTTGGAATTATTGAGGTATGTTGACTATATCAAAGATGAGAGAGTAAAAATCCAATGCTTTCTTGGGAGTCTACCTCAGAGTTTCATAGATAGGATTGAATTTGTTAATCCACCAAGTCTTGATGAGGCCATTAGGATGGCAATGCATTGCTATGAGCAGAATAAAGGAAAAATAGAGGTTAACCCAGCATGGAAAGGGAAGCTAAGAGGGAGGTTTGACCAAAATAAGAGTGGTTTCAAGCCACCATTCAAAATTCATCCTAGAACCTTTCCATAGGGGCAGCAAGCAAGGGGTGGATTCAAACCAGCAGTAGCAGCATAAAAAGCATCAAAGGGACCACTTTAGTGTTGGGGATGTGGAGAAAACCACATGTTGAAGGATTGTCGACATCGGAAGGATAATCTCCAAAGGTTGCACAACTTAAAGGGAGCAGCTACGGTGGAGGACATGACAAGGGCAGCACCTCGAATTTATGCAGCATTGGACAATAATCAAGCAGACCATCAATCATCAGTGGTGGAAGTTGAAGGTAACATTGCTAAGCAATCTATTTCTGTTTTGATTGATCCAAGATCTACTCATAGTTATGTTTCTCCAAAAGTGGTTGAAGGTTGTTCTCTTAAAAAAGTGAAGCACAATCAATCTTGGCTAGTTCAATTAGCCACAGGGACCAAGAGGAAAGTAAGTGTAGTGGTGGAGTGCACCATAGAATTGAATGGACTCCACACACATGCAAATTTAAATGTGCTACCTTTAAGATCTTATGATGCCTTGATTGGCATGGATTGGTTGGAAAAACATAGAGCCAAATTGGAATGTTATGAGAAAGCACTTGAATGCATTGATGAAGAGGAAAAACCAAGATTGGTAAGAGGAATTCTCAAACAGGTTTCAGTAAGGCAGATTTCAGCCCTACAGTTGAAAAAGTTTTATAAGAAGGGTTGTCAATTATATGCAGTTCATATGTCAGATTCATCAGAGGACAAGGGTCCAAGGATAGAAGATTTATCATTATTGCAAGAGTTCCAAGATGTATTTCCAGCTGAGGTGCCGGGACTACCACCAAAGAGAGATATTGATTTTACCATCGATCTTGTTCCAGGAGCAGCACCGAATTCCAAAGCTCCTTATAGAATGAGTACACCAGAGTTGGTAGAGTTGAAAATGCAGTTGCAAGAATTAATGGACAGAAGGTATGTCAGCCCTAGTGTGTCTCCTTGGGGTGCACCGGTGTTATTTGTCAAGAAGAAAGATGAGACTTTAAAACTGTGTATTGATTACAGGAAGCCAAATAAAATAACAGTCAAGAACAAGTATCCATTGCCAAGAATTGATGACTTGTTTGATCAAATGAAGGAAGCTAAAGTGTTTTCAAAGATTGACTTGAGGTCGAGGTACCATCAAGTAAGGATTAAAGAACAAGACATTCACAAGATGGATTTTAGAACTAGATATGGTCATTATGAGTTCACTGTGGTGCCATTTAGTCTTACCAATGCACCTGCCACGTTCATGTGTCTCATGAATAATGTCTTCAACAAATATTTGGATAAGTTTGTGATTGTGTTCTTGGGTGACATTCTTGTCTATTCAAGGAATGAGGAAGAACATGAGGAACATCTAAGGATGGTGTTACAAGTCCTTAGAGAGCATTAGTTGTATGCCAAGTTAAGTAAGTGCAAATTTTACCAAAAGAGGATTCAATATTTGTGTCATATCATTTCTGAAGAAGGAATTGCAGTGGATCCGGAGAAGATTAATTCCATCATGGATTGGTCAACTCCAAGAAATATTTCAGATGTTAGATCTTTTATGGGTATTGTTGGTTACTACAGAAGGTTTATTGAAGGCTTCTTCAGGATAGCTCATCCGATCACTTCATTGCAAAGAAAGAACATCAAGTTTGTATGGTCTGAAAAATGTGAGAAAAATTTTTAGAAGTTAAAGGAGTTACTTACCAGCACTCCTGTTTTGAAGATAGTAGATCCAAAGAAGGATTTTGCAGTGTGCACAGATGCTTGCATTGAAGGATTGGGTGGAGTTCTCATGCAAGAGGGAGTTGTGATTTTCTATGAGTCAAAGAAAATAAAAGAGCATGAAAATAATTATGCCACACATGATTTAGAATTAGCAGCCATAGTGCATGCTCTCAAGATGTGGAAACATTATTTGATGGGAAGAAGATTCGAGCTTAGAACAGACCACATGAGTTTGAAGTATTTGTTTGATCAACCAAACTTGAATGCCAGGCAAGCTAGATGGATGGAGTTCCTTTGTGAATTTGATTTTGAAATTAAGCATGTAAAAGGGAAGGAGAATACGGTTGCAGATGGTCTTAGCAGAAAATTTCATGTTCCAGCAGTAAGTATGTGTAAATCAGACTTGAAGACAAGAGTTATTGAAGCCCAGCACAGTGATGAAACTTGCCTTCAAATTAAAGAGCAGTTGCAGCAAGGTAATGTGGATGAAAATTATGCAGGATATCAGCTTGGTGAAGACGATATCCTCATCTACAAGGATAGACTATACATTCCAAATAGTACAGATTGAAGAAGCTAGTGATGGATGAAATTCATCAAATGCCATACTCTGGACATCCAGGATATCAGAAGACTATAACATTAGCAAGAAAACAATGCTTTTGGCATGGTATGAAGAAGGACATAGCTGAGTATATTGCTAGGTGTCAAAAGTGCCAACAAGTCAAGGCAGAACACCAACATCCAGCAGCATTGTTGCATCCCTTACCCATTCCGGAATGAAAGTGGGAAGTGATCTCTATGGATTTTATAACAGGTCTTCCCATGACAGTGAAGAAACATGATTCAATCATGGTTGTGGTGGACAAACTATCAAAGGTATCTCACTTTATTCCATTCAAGCAAGGCTAGTGACATTGCAAACATCTTCATGAGAGAGATATTCAAGTTGCATGGATTGCCTAAGGCAATAATTTCTGATTGTGATACAAAGTTCACTTCCAATTTCTGGAAGGGATTATTTCAAGAATTGGGAACTAAATTGAATTTTAGTACATCATATCATTCTCGAATAGATGGCCAAACTGAGAGGCTGAATCAGGTTCTTGAAGACATGCTGAGAATGTATGTGATAGACAAACCATCCAAGTGGGAAGATTTCCTACACTTGGGTAGAATTTTCATACAATAATGGACATCATGCATCCTTGGGAATGAGTCCATTTGAAGCATTGTATGGCAAGGGATGCAGGACTCCAGTGAATTGGGACATCCCGGTGAACAGGGTAGTACTTGGACCAGAGATGATCAAGGAAATGGAACAGGAAGTTGCTAAGATTAGACAGAATTTAAAGGTAGCTTAGGACAGGCAGAAGAGTTATGGAGATTTGAAAAGAGTGCATAAGGAATTTTAGATTAGGGATCATGTTTATATGAAAGTGAAACCAAGGAAGAGTTCCCTCAAGTTGAGGAGTTGTGCCAAGTTGTCACCAAGATATTGTGGGCCATTTGAATTCTTAGACAGGATAGGGCCAATTGCATATAGACTTGCATTCCCTGCTAACATAAGAGCTCATAATGTTTTCCATGTATCTTTGCTTAAGAAGTATGTACATGATCCTAATCATATGATTGATTGGAATGTGATACAGGTGGAACCTAAGGGAGAGTTCCAAGTAGGGCCTATGCGCATCCTCGACAAGAAGATTACTTTGCTCCAGAATAGAGCCATCAGGCAGGTAAAGGTCCAATGGGAGTACCTTAGTCCCGATGAGGCTACATGGGAGCTGGAGGATGCCATGAGAAAGGCATTCCCATTTTTGTTCAATTTTGAGGACACCGAGGACGGTGTTGTTCTAAGGGGGAGGGGAATGTAATACCCCAATTTTGACCCCTTTGAAATATTGGCTTTTAATGTAAATATTGTATACATGCGTTGCATGTTTCCTTAGCGTGGAGCTCAAGGCCAAGGCCCCGCTAGTGTGTGTTCATATTTTATTTAAAACAAGCAAGTATTTGAGATTTTGATACCCATGTGCTATTAAGCCATGGAATATTGTAAATTGATGTAAATATTAATATTGCAATAAAATACCAAAACTGGCTATGGAATCAACCAATGAGAAGGGGCCATGTGTATCCACTAGGGAGTGGTGAGGGGGTTGTGGGACTGAGCCATAAGATGCCAAATGTCATTGTGAGAACCCATTTGACTTTCCTTGGTGACATTTATTTCTGTTGTAAGGAAGTAGTTGAAGATTTTAGTCCATGGCTTCAATGGAGCATGGGCAACCTAGAAATTCATATTTGCAGGTATGGGCTCTATTTTCTTGTACCACAAGCCACTCTACCTCATGGGAGTTGCTTCTTCCTCATCCTCATTCCATTGTGGAAGTTACCAGCATCATTTTTCATCCAAAAACGAATTGCTAGCAGTGAGAAAAACCAGAAATCGCAACTTTGAAAGAACCCACGTTTTGAAGAGCCAAAAACACCCAGATTTGGTATTAGACAGTAAAATCCAATGGGGGATCCATAGATATGAACCTTGGGGCGAATTTGAGAGTATTATATATCTCAAAATCCATTGGGAATCCTAGTTTTTATAGCCTAGAAAACCAGTGACGGGATTGAGTTATTTGATGACAAAGTTCTGAGAAATCCAAGTATGAATGACAGAGCAGAGGTTGGGTTTGCTTGATAAACTCAGTGAAGGCTAGAATCTCAAAGAATTAACAGCTGGACCTTTCTATGCCCATCCTGAAGAGCATTGGAGGGAAGGGATGCCTGAGGGACTGTGCAGCAGAGAAGGGGACCTTCCTTGTGTTGGGTGTGGTAGGTATTGTGGGTGCCTTGACTGTTTGAATTAACTTGAGATTCCTGTAGCTCTGTGGTTGAGCTCACTGGCTTAGCATTTCCCTCCTCTATCTTCTTGTATGCTTGATAAACCCAACTGTGTGTTGGCTTAGCATAGTTGTTGAGTGAAACCATGGTTGTGAGTGAGCCCAGCTAGTTCCTCCTTAGTGGATACATAACCCAGCTCGGGGGTGATCTCTCAGCTGAAAGAATACAAATTGGACAGAGATCTATGGTTGGGTGGAACGTTGCTCTCACATAGCCAGTTGTTGGACAACTTCATCTCAAAGATAAGTGTTCCCTGTGATGTAAATTATATGCATTATGTGTTTTGCATTGTGTTAATTCAGGATGTTAATTATTCATGTAAATGAAATTGATATAAAATATGTGAATGGCATGAGAATGGGATTGGTTCCATGTGTGAATGATTCATCATTTTCCTGGGTTAAATATGATGATGCATTCCATTCTAGCTGTGCGTTAATATGTTTAATTCCGCTGGGTAAATTAATTGTGCATCTTATTTTAAATGGCAAAATTTTATCATCATGGCTTTGGGGATGAATTAGACACCCCATGTTGCAGTCATGTTCCCTCCCTTGCATTGGAGACAGAGAAGGGGACGTGATAGTACCTCAATTACCAAGGTGATGAACCCAAACTGATGGGATGAGAGAGACTTTAGTGCCATGACGACAAAGTTGATAGTTAGATGGTGTGATATGGGAATCAAGACCTAAAGGAGAATTAAAATACAACTCATAATTGCATGAATTTTTACTCCTAAGAAAGATAAAGTGATCCTCTTCCTCAGCACTTGAATGCCTACATTTTGAGAAAGGGAATGCGGTATAAGTCACCTTATAAAAGGTGCTACACGTCACCTTTTAAGAGGCGCTATTCCTTGCAGTTCTATCGAAACTTTTTTCCCATGGTGCAGGTAGAACCAAACAGGTATTTGTCAGATCTATCTTCCTCGAGCGAGGGGAGTTTAGAAACGCTAGAGGAAAGTTAGACATCCAGTAGGTCTACAAGAGTTTTATCAACTAGATGTCAAAACACCAGAATAAAATTCCATAAACGCATGAAATATTATCGTGCTCAAGGGGGGTCATGCTCCTATGATGATGAGACAATAGGCGACGACAAGGTGCCCTTGAGGTACATACATTTAGTGAAACAATGGGTACCCAAGGATCTTCCTCAACTGAACACAAATTTTTGTGTGAACGAGAGGATATGCCGAATTGTACCATCGTCAATACATGGTTTCGGGTGCATGGATGGCATAAAGGTCCCTTACAGAAAATGTATAGAATTGATGGAGTATGTTGGACCCTGTTACAACTACAACGATTGGATGTGCCTAGTCCGATATACAAAAAGTATGCATAGATATGGATTGTTAGCAAACTATTTATAGTTGAAAGACAAAGATCAAAATAAAGGAACAATGTTGTACATGGACGGAAGGCCAAAGGCCACAGGGAATATTGCAGGGTTTATAAACAGTACACAACCAAGGTTTATAAGCAACCAAACTAAGATTTTGAAGGGCGTGAAGGAAACCGTGTTTTTGTAGTTTCCATTAAATCAATATTTGCAGGGGAAGAGTTGCTTATTAATTACAATTTGAACCGAGAAGATACAAACAAGGTTACTATGGGAGTGGTACATATAACATTTTACCCAACCTTTTATTAATGAATTTAACATATTAAGGATTTTTTCGTTAGTTTATTTCGTTTAAATTTTTCATATTTACTTCACAGGTTAGTGATCGGGATAAATCCCCACCAGCAGATGGTCGGAGGAGTACATCTTCCTCGAGGGAGCAAGTATACATCTTTGTAATAGTACAAATATCATAAGAAAAAATAGTTTTTTTTGCTTTGTTTTTTCATTATTAGTATATTGGTTTCGTTTATATAATGTTATTTAATTATTTCGTTTATGTAATTTTCTCTATGTTTTTTATGCAGTCCGGTTCTGCAAGGGTCACAGTACCCTCGATGCAACAGGTATACATCTTTGTAATAGTAAAAATATAATACTTAGTAATAGTTTTTAATCGATATGTTTTTTCATGATTAGTTTTGGATTCGTTTAGGTGACTTTCACTATGTTTTTTATTTAGGTATCTGTAAAGGGCAGCTCCCAGATATTAGCAGATCAGGGCAAGTCACCTATGACCATCGATCCGATGAGTGGATCACAATCCTCTAGGTTGTAGGTATAATCCAATATTGGAATTGCACCAATATAATATGTAGCATAATGTTTATTTTGTTATGTATTTTTCGTGTGTATATTGGTTTCGTTGTGATAATGTTTTCTACTTTTTTTTTAAGGGTCCAAATGATCGGGGCAAGTCTATAGCTATGGATTAGATGACACCATCGTCCAGGCACCAAATAAACCTAGTTGTAATTTTAGGAATCTATCATGATAGAACTTAGTAGTGTTTTATATATTTTTGTTGCAGCTCAGTGAATCGTTGTTTGAAACAGCATCGCAAGAATATTCAATAGATCCTGAAGTGGTAGTGATGCTTAAAGATTCCGACCTAATTGGTGAATCCACAAACCCGTTTAAGATGATAGACAAATTGTTGGAAAAATATAGTGCAGAAATTGTTTCTCTGCTACTCAAGGTTCCGCGGACAAGCCAAATTATGGCAATGATTGAATTGTTGGAATGGAAATTTGAATCCTTGCGAATAAGTTGAGGAATCTTGAATCATAAAATAATCCATTTATAACTTTATAATTTTCTCTTTTATATGATAGTACTAAACGTATAAGACGTGGTTTGAATTTACAGAATTATCGGAGACCACACAATAGTGGTCAAGGCGGTGTTGGCCCCAAGCTCGTGGAGAGACGTGGCATCATGAGCAAACGAGTCCAAGTGCATCGACTCCTTTGCCATTGTTTTCGACTGAACAGTCGACAACATGTTCTGACACACCATAGACCCCAACTGTGAGCACACTGGCTGCTAGTGACCGATGCACACCAAATCATCCAGAAGAAGGGGTCGACACCAAGAATCCTGGTAATATTGATATCGACCTAGCTTCATTTCCAGGATCTAACTGTGTCACTAGCACGGGAACAATGGAGGAAAAATTTTTGGTCGACGAAGATCTCCTCCCAATAAAGATCGAGAATATCCCAAGTAATTAATATACATTGATCAAGTTAGTGTTTATAATTTCATTGTAATATACCGATAAAATGTTTTCTTTCAACTAATTATGATCATGGCATGATCGTTTTGTAGGAAATGATGTTTTCTATAAACAAATGAATGACGCGTCCTTGTATATATTTGGGCCCACCATCCGAACAAGGTGGGATAAACAACCGAAATTTTTAAAAGATGAATTCAGTAATCGGTTAGTTGGCCTGTCCGGCGACAAGACCTTCAATCAAGCCGAGGTCCTGAAAAAAGGTTGGACAACATATCAAGGTTGTCCGAGACCAATATAGGACTCACTTGGAAAAAAACCATAGGTATGAGCACCCTCCAATGATTCCACCAATGGCGTGGAAAGCTCTAGTGGATGATGGAAAGGAGAGGGCTCAGAGAAGAGAAGGAAAGATACCACCAGGCACAGGGAGGTATGCAATACTTTCCGCAATATAATTCTAAACCTTATTATTAGTGATTTCTATATCGAACTTGGAACATCTAACGTATTTCAACACTTGCATAGGCCGTCAGACACATCAAAGGCCACAAAGGAAAGATTGAAAAAAATAGGTTAGCACAATCTTGGTCCTGGTGGTTATTCGAATTTGGTGGCACGATTTGTAAGTTTCGAAAAACAAATAATGCATACAAATAATAAATTGCAAATTATTTTTGTTTTTATTACACCGCAAAATGTTAATTAACGACGTTATGCAAATATGCAGGTCGGACGATTCAATGAAGTGCCCACTGTGGAAGACATGAAGCTTGGCTTCTAGCATGGCTTTAGAGCTGTTGTTGAACACTGAAAAAGATTATCTGGGAAAACACAGCCTTCTGGTACTAATCCATCCGATGCACAAGTATATAAAATCTATATAGTTTAATGAAGATTTATTGCTTGTGCAACCTATTTGTTATAAATACTTGACATAAAATATTGACTCTGTTTTGAGTAGGAAAGCAATGATCCCCCTAGTGTCGAGGAGGGACAACAACAAATCAAAGATCATGCTTCGAATCCTGGTAATGAATTTAATCATATGCTACAATTTTATGTATAGCATTGCAAATGGTGAACATTAATTGTAGTTCACCATATTTCAACTACAAAGCATGTAGAGGGTGAAACTATACAGGTTGAGCCTGGACAAGAACATGAACAACATGATGTGGCCACACCAGGTAAAAAAACACCTTTGTAATGTTTTTTTTAAATGAAATACTTGTCATTACAATAGTAAAATACAACGATGTAACATTTTCACATTGTTGCAGCAAATCTGAACCCCTTGCCGCACAATCCACATCCAGATCAACACTCTAGGATGCAGACATCACCACAAGCACCCAATGAAGAACCAAGAAATGGAAGAGAAAGTCCAGATGTAGATGCTCCTCTTAGAGATTATTTACCACTAAAGAGAAGAAAAACTAAAAATAAGTGACTCAAAAAATGTCATCTAATTATTTTTTATAATAATTTATCGTCCATGATTTTTGGCGTAATGAATGAATGAATGGTTTAATGGTGTAATCATTCAGTGTAGTAAACTGTTACCTTTATTGAATGTCAGCTTTTATTGAATGAATGTGTTGACTGAATGAATGAATGGTTTATTGAATGTTATCTTTTATTGTATAAATGTGTTGACTGAATGAAACAATGGTTTAATGAATGTTAGCTTTTATTGAATGAATTGTAGATGAAAGTTCATGATGAAATATGGATGAATTTGCACGTATTTTTTTTTTCAAGTACATGCATTGGGTATGGGGAATTGAGAGTGATGTGAGCGGGGGAGGGGCCATAAGAGCTTCCACCTTCATGTGGTTGGCCCTGTTCACTAGAGAATATTAAATTATTATCGAAACAGAGAGGAGCTCAATGAATGGCTACGATGCTGGATTTCTACAACTCACTCGCATGTCATCTAAATTTTGACAATTTCTTGGAGCTTGTTGCGATGTTTGGTTGCTCCTCATAACAAATTTCAGGTTTTCGGATGATGAAAGATCACTTGAGTAACTATTTTTGGAGTAGAGTGAGATCTTGTTTGTAATGGGTTTGTTGATTTGACATGGAACTCTTAATGAAGATGAAGTGGCTAGTACTGGAATAATATCAGTGCTAATTGATGTCGTTCGAGATAAGCAGGAAAAAGTGAGAATGTTTTTCATGACAACACTAAGTGATTTTAACCACCATGTATACCATGACCTATTAATTGTACACTTGCATGATCCACATTATTCTATTTCTTATCTTATTTCAAATCATTGCAAGGATTCGAAATCAGAATTTGTGCAAGTCACCTATGTCCATGATTGTTTGCATTACCTCACCCAAATTTCCATTATCATTTTGTGATTGACGTAACAAATATCTCAAGATTTGGCTTCACAACATGAAGAATAGAATGGCTAGAAACTTAAATAATACACTCAATGCTTCCAGGTTATATTAAATAGCCAAGGTAGCAATATTTCATTTGATCCTAGAGAAGAATCCGCTTTGCATGAGGACATGAAAAACTTTAGGCTTGGGGGAGTGTTGGCTCTGCATTTTGAAATCTTTTCATCCATTCTATTGGTTTTTTTATCACTCCTATGTTTTTGTATATTTGCATCCCCATACCCTTTGAAACCCTAGATGGGCATAATGAGACCTAACTGCTTATTTATATTTATTCCACTGTTTTAATAAGTTTTAAGGGTTTTTAATGATCAATTTAGCTAATAGTGAATGTTGAGTCTTCATGATTGTTTCTCGTACCAACTTTTGCAATAAATCATTAAATCCAATACTTGTGGCATACAAATGGGATATTGAGCATATGGTTTTTCTTCAACATGGTTCTATGTTCTGTACACAATATCCAAGTTGATTACATGCAACTCCAGCCTTCAATCAACTTGTGGTTAATGCCTTCAGAAAGATGGTCAATACAAGTTAGATTTACATAAAGGATGAAAATGTTCAAATTTATTTTTGCATGGGCAAGAGATCCAATATCATTCTTTGATCTACCTTAACTTGGAATACAAATTATGAAATCCAAATAAGGATGACACATTGTCATAACCTTATTTTAGCATGCAATTCTAAAATGGGAAGGAATGCACTATACATCAACTCCAATACTTTCAGGAAGGATATCAAGACACATGTAGCACATAGATTCTCCAATCATCTTCAACTAAATCGATATCATAGAAGAATGATGCATTTCAATAAATTATACTATGTTTTTAGCAATTCCTGTCAAGAATTATAAATTATAAATTATACTTTCAGTAGTATGAGACTTCTTTCAAGCAAGTGTGACCTCCCTTTTCGCAGTGTGAGATTTCATTTAAAGCATGTGATTTTATTTTAGCAATATAATTTTTTTTTGAAGAGGGTGTGTTGATTTAGCTTTGCAGTTGTGTGACTTTAGTGGTGTGAATTTTCCAGACTTAGGACAAGGATTTTTCAATTGGTGTGATTTGCAAAGTTTTCAATATAGTACAACCCCTATCATCCATGTTCTATTGGTTTTTTTATCACTCATATGTGTTTGTATATTTGCATCCCCATACCCTTTGAATCTTTAGATGGGCATAATGAGACCTAACTATGTTGAGTGGAAATCCAACATGGCTCTCTTCGTGAGCTCCAAGAATAATAGTATATCTATTGATTTCCAAATAATAGTCTATTCTTTTTTTAAATATCATAAGGTAGTAAGATATCTGACGACAACGTGAAGGTAACCGACATTCTTTCCATATGTCCGACAGCAAGGAATGTCAGATTCAAGGTATTTTCTCATGTAAGTGTCGTCATATATCTGACACCTGCAGTGAGGATATCCAACGTTCGTTCCATACCTCCAACGACACGGAATGTTGGATTCCTGCCCTTTCCATGTGTAATGCTGGTCGGATATCCGACGCCCACAGCAAGGATATCCGATGTTCGTGACATACCACAGACAACAAGGAACATTAGATTCCTTCCCTTTCCATGTGCAATGGTCGTCGGATATCCAATTCCCACACCGAAGGTATCCGACGTTCTTGCCATACATCTGACGGCAAGAAACGTCGGATTCCTGCCCTTTCCATGTGCAATGGTCATCGTATATCCGATGCCCACACCAAAGGTATCTGACGATCTTTCTGTGAAAATCAGATCACATCCAAGAACTATGCAAGAAATTAACCTCTCTCATATAAAAAATCTCACACAACTACTCAAAGACACAAAAATAATGCACAAGAATGGAATTTTGTATTACTTCTCATGAATAATAATTACACCAGACAACATATGAATGTTGTAGGCTGTTATTAAATAAAATTACAGCAATAATTTGAATGGCTAAATATTCCAAAAGAATCTTCTATCCATCAGACTTTCTAAAACTGCCCATCCCCCATAGGTGGCAAGTAGGCTTTCCAAATCTGCTCAAAAGCTCACGAATTGCTAAATTAGTGAGCTGAAGGTGGAATATAGGTAAAAGCAATTCCAAATACAAAATTTGGGTGGAAATAGTGTTAAGAAAAGTTTTTGGTGTAAAAAACACTTTCCTAGGTTGACTAGCTCTTTCCTTTGGGGGAAAAAGCAGTAAAAGTAGCAGCTTTCTTCACAAATGCGACATCCTTCCTAAATCTTATCCATAAATGTTTAGGAATGCACCCAAGTGGCCTAGGATACTTGTATAACACACCTCAGATGAAATCTTATCCTCCCATGTTTCCTTATGGGCCACACAATGGCAATTTCCTCAATTATTACATAGAATTAACCAACAAGTGATTAATTAAAGCATGTTATGTAATTAATTAAATGGTAGGAAGGATTAAATATTCCAACACCCCCTCTTAAGTCTGACTTGAATGATCTAAATATCAGAATATATAAAAATTCTAAGGGCCCAGTAACAAGACTTGGTCACCCCGTACAAAATATTGTCGGTCCACAAAACAAGGATAGAAGGAAAACCTCATGGTAAAAACATTCCCTCAAAACATGGACATATCAAAATTGAAAGGTTGTTGATCAACCCTTCACTCCACCACATGTCCAACCATCCCAAGCAGTGATCTAAGATAGCTGAATGTCTTCTCTATAAAAGCCTTGGTGAAGATATCTAC
Source organism: Larix kaempferi (assembly GCA_027924585.1). Classification (NCBI taxonomy): domain Eukaryota; kingdom Viridiplantae; phylum Streptophyta; class Pinopsida; order Pinales; family Pinaceae; genus Larix; species Larix kaempferi. Next base: position 16,306,367 of record BSBM01000093.1, on the reverse strand, counting down.
AGTTTGCTCACCTATGGGGCAATACTGCAAATCTATGATCTGGTCATGCACTAGTCCTCTAATGTAGTGCATATGAATATCTATGTGTTTGGTCCTCTGCCTATGTACTGGATCACATGAAACCCTACTGGCACTCTGGTTGTCACAATAAATGACAGTAGGAGTACTGAAAGCAATCTCAAACTTAGACAAAATCCCCTGCAACCAGACACACTGTGTAGTAGCATTCACTGCTCCTCTGTACTCTGCCTCCACTGAAGATAGTGCTATGGAATTCTATTTCTTGCTAGACCAGCAAACAGGGCCACCTCCAAGCATGAAAACAAATCCTGATGTGGATTTCCTATCAAGGCTATCACCAGCCCAATATGAATCTGTAAAACCCAAGAGATCTAAGCTCGAATCTGCCACATAGTGAATCCCATCACTCTTTGTGCCCTGCACATAATGAAGGATTCTTTTTGCATCCCTCCAATGTAACTCATGTGGCTGCTCCATGTATCTCGATGCCACACTCACAACATATGCAAGATCTGGATGAGTGTGAGTCAAGTAGAGTAAGCTGCCAATCAACTGTCTATAGAGTGTACTGTCAAAAAGTGGTGTAGATTTTGCTTCTTCCATTCTGACTCCATAAAGGAATGGAGTCTTAGAAGGCTTGCAATCAGCCATCTTAAACTTCTTCAACAGATCCGAAGCATACTTTGACTGACATATCTTGGTAGCTTCTTTTGTTTGTGAAATTTAAAGCCCCAAAAATTGCTTGAGAATTCCCAAGCCACTCATGGAGAATGCTTGGTGCATTGCGGTCTTAAGAGCTACTATTTGTTCAGTGCTATCACTTGTGATCATCAAATAATAAACATACAGCACTATTAACATAATAAAACAATTAGCAAACTTCATATAGACATTTGGATCAGATTTACACCGAACATAGGATTGTGACAACAAAAAACTGTCCATCTTTGCATACCAAGCCCTGGGGGCTTGCTTGAGTCCATACAAAGATTTTTTCAACCTGCAAACAAGGTTTGGATCTGATATGTACCCCTGTGGCTGCTGCATATATATCTCCTCTTCAAGTTCCCCATGGAGGAAAGCACTTTTCACATCCATGTGATGTACTTCCCACCGCTTGGAAGCTACCACTGCCAAAACTAGTCTAATGGAGTCTTTCTGAGCTACCAGTGCAAATGTTTCATTATAATCAAGTCCTTAGACCTGAGAATACCCCTTTTCTACCATCCTTTCCTTTTACTTAATGGTTGTACCATCCGCTGCACATTTAGTCTTATAAATCCATTTTCATCTTACCAACTTTCTGCCTGCAGGGAGCTTGACTAGCTCCCAAGTTTCATTCTTCCACAAAGACTGAAACTCCTCATCCATAGCAATCTGCCATATAGGATCATTTGAGGCACCCTCATATTTTTTTGGACCAGAATCTATCATCATATAGCACTTCTCAGAAAGATAAGGATCATTCACATTGAGAGCAGTCTCAAACTGTGATCTAGTCCTCCTTTGGTCCTGAGGGTTACCTGCTAGTTCACCTGCTTCTTGCAAAGTTTTTGCAGCCCAATTAGGCCTTGTAGGTGAGTTTACATCTGCAATAAATTGATCCTCATCATCAGAAATATCAAAATAAAAAATATCAACAACATCACTTACTTCTTCTTCAGTTGACGATGAAGATGAGTCTCCAATTTCTGCACTCTGAGAGGGCTCTTCCTCAAACTGCACACTTCTTTCGATGAATGATTTATGAGTTGTCATGTTCAGCAACTTATATGCTTTGGAGTCCTCTGAATATCCCACAAACAAACATGATTGGCTTTGGGGATGCATAGCCCTCCTCTTCTCAATCGGAATCCTAGCCCAAGCCTTTGAGCCAAAAATCCTGAAATGAGAGATATCCGGTTTCTTACCTGTCCAAGCCTCGAAAGGAGTGATACCTTTGAGAGCTTTGTGTGGCACTCTATTATGAATATAGGTGGCACAATTTATTGCTTCATCCCATAGCTTAGGAGACAAAAATTTTGCCTCAATCATGCATGTGGCCATCTCCTTAAGAGATCTGTTCTTTCTCTCATCAACCCCATTCTGCTGAGGTGTATATGGAACTGTATGTTGCATCTGTATGGCCGATGAAGCACAAAATTGCTGAAACTATGATTTCACATACTCGCCACCATTATCAGATCTTAACACTTTAATATGCCTACCAGACAGATTCTCAACTGAGGCTTTGAATAGCTTGAAAAACCCAAAAACTTATGATTTAAGCTTGATGAAATAAACCCAACAGTACCTGCTAAAATCATCTATGAATGTGAGAATGTATTTTGATGAATTCAATGAATCATGAGGAAATGGACCTGATATATTAGTGTGTATAAGTTCCAATGGTGCAGTGGTTCTCTCAGTGGTAGATCTCCCATACTTGTGCTCAGGGTGTTTTCCTAGGATGGGGGATTGACAGACACCTTTGGAAAATTTGATATTGGGAAGCCCTATAACCATCTCTTTCTCATTAAGTTGGGAAAGGTATTTGTAGTTTAGGTGGCCAAATATTTCATGCCATAGCTTACTGGACTCATTGGCATGGGTCAGTAGAGCAGAAGGTGAGGAGTTTGGCACAAAATGAGAAAACTTGTAGATTCTAGAATAGTGGTCAGCAGTACCAAATGCAATAATTTTTCCTATTGAAATTTCTGCTATTTCAACATCATTGGGGGTAAAGGTGACTCTCTTGGGCAGCCCTGTATGGGTCATTTGATAGACTGACAGTAGGTTTGCAACAAGTCCAGGGACATATAAAACATTATTGAATGACCCAAACTCGAGATCTATGCTACCTTTTCCTTTGCTAGAAGTTTCAGAATTGTCTCCCAATACAATATTCGGACCACTGGAAGAGTCAAGTGAAGTAAAATACTTACTTGCAGACACCATGTGTCTTGAAGCACCGGAATCAATGATGAACGATGAAGATTGGGAAGTGCCGGCAATCAGTGCATGAACTCTCTCTTTGTCATCGGAATTTGATCCTCCATCTTTTCTTCTTGCACTCTCTGGGAGAGGGATGTTGGCTTTCTCCAATGCCTGAGTTAATTGGTTGATGGTCTTCTTCATACAAGAGCTTTCGGGATGAAATCCCTTGCTGCAATAAGTGCACTTTGTCATCTCATTCTTCTTGTTCGGATTCTTCTTGAAGTTTGATGGATCTCCATTAAAATTCTGCTTGTCTTTCCGCTCACCGGTGGGCTTCTTGAAGTTGCCTTTCTTCTTGCCTTTCGAATTCTTTGAATCTCCAACACTTAGAAAATGGTCTTTTGATGGATTTTTAATGGCTCCCATTAAGACCAACTTGTCTTGCTCTTGAGTTAATGACTCCATGAATTCTGAAAGTGATGGGCTCTTCCAATTTTTAATTGCTTTCCGGGTGGAATGGAAGGTGGAGACAAAAATTGAATAGTCCGGACCAAGCTTGGAGAGAATGGCCAAAACTAACTGCTCATCTTTCTTGTCTATTCCACATTGCTTCAACTGCAATACAAGAGACTTGAATTTGGAGAAGAAGTCTTGTAGATTATCTAAATTTTGTGGACTCAAAGAGACTAACTCGTTATCCAATTGGTGGCCTCTCAATTCATCGGTTTTACTGAACAATTCTTGAATTTTCTGTTGAGATATTGTAACTTCTAAGAATATTATATTTGTACTTTATTATTCTGGATATGTTTCATTCCTCCATAAATATCTTATTGTATATCCGGAGATGTTTATTCCTCCGTCAAAATGTGGTAACTTGGGTTATTAGACTTCCCTAGTGGGGGTCGGCCCTGTATGTGTTATGTGGGTCAAAGGGTTGTTAGACCACCCTAGTGGGGTTGGACCAGTTAGTTGTAATGGGGTATTTAACCCAATGGTTAAATACGAGACTACATGATTTGTGTAAAAGACAAGTCGGAGTAGTGTATAAATAGAGGAGGTGTATTCCTCATTTGACACACACTCACTCACTTGAGAGTAGCGCACTTGTGGAGGAGACGTCTGCTATGGTGGAGGAGGAGATCATGTATTTGGTTTGCATCTTTGTATATTGATGTTCATCTATATTGAGGAAGCTTTGCTGGGTTTTCTACCCCATGAGGGTTTCCCAGGATAAATCTGTGTCTCTTGTGTTTATGCTGTGCTTGTTGTTTCTTCAGTGATCCTGTATATGCTATTATTGTGAAATGAAATGTAATGCTGCTATTTTCTGTCTTAGAATATTAAATATTAACATGGTATCAGAGCTAACCTGAAGGAAGGCAATGTATGGCACTTACGACACTTGCTTCACTTGCGACAATTTGAAGGTTTGGGTTTTACATAGCAAAAACCAGTCATCGTGGAACTTTTGCTATAAATCCATTTATGCGTAGGTTCAAGATCTAAAAAGTTTACAGGTCGTATATTACATCCCCAGGTACCTTGTGTCCAAAGGGCACCCTCAGATTCGTTGTACTTTGTGAGTTATGATCAGTACAAGTTAGGGTTTCTGCCTCTTCCAGATCTCAGTCAAAATCAGGTGACCTAGGAAAAAAGATCATAACTTAGGCTAGGAAGCTCCAAATGAAATTTCATAAAAAGTGACAGGTAGTACACAGACTTTAATATCTCAAAAAACGTTTTTAGAGGCCGAAGATGAACCAATGACACGTGGAACTCCGTACAAGTTTGCTCTCCTGTTTTATCCCATAAACCAGTCACGTTGCAACACTTGGCATAACTTGGGATAGGAAGCTCCAAATGAAATTTCATAAAAAGTGACAGGTAGTAAACAGACTGTACTATCTCAAGAAACATTTTCAGAACCTGAAGCTGAACCAGTGACACGTGGCACACCGTACAAGTTCGCTCTCCTGTTTTATCCCATAAACAGGTCACGTTGTGACACTTGGCATAACTCTCTCTCAGAAAATCTGATTGAGGTCAGACCTATCAGGATGGAAATATGACAGGTCAGGATGCCACAGAAAAAGTTTTCAGACCCTGTGGAGAAATTTTTTTGGAGTTACAGCAGAAACAATCAGGTACATATATCTGTCAAAACAGAATTATTTTTGGAGCACCTTCATTCATGGCTTCCAGAATTTAGGGTTTCGGAGAAAGTTAGAATTTTTGGAATCGGAGTCCACGGCTGAATTCTACTCAGGAAAATCGAAATTTAGAGACCAAGATCAAATTTTTTGGTTGAGTAGAAGACCGGGCTTGATCAAACCCCAGTTTGGGATCTTGATCGGAAAGGTGGAAAATTAGGGCTTCAGCAAAAGTTGGATTTTTTTAAGTCTGTGACCACGGCTAGAAGCTCCTTAGAAAAATAAGAGTTTAGAGCCCTGGATCGAACCTTTTGATTTGGCAGAAGGGTGGACTTCATCAAACCCTATTTCGGGTTCCTGTCCAGAAGATCCAGAAGTTTTGAAGGCAAATTTTGAGGGGTCAAATTTTGAGATTTCAAAATTGAAGTTGCTAGTTTGATCAGCTCAGCAAGACACATCCTTCCATCCATTCAGAAGTGTGAAAGTCAAAGATTGAATTTTTAGGGTTTCTCTAACAAACCCTAATCAAGCTCCAGATCAAGTTTCAGGGGGAGTTGAGGCTAAGGCCTTACATAAGAAGACTACAAGAAGTCTCGACAGGTATGTCTTAAGGAGATATAGGTATGTCTTGAAATTTGATTCCTAATTTAGTTCATAATATGTCTGTCTTCATATTATTTACTAGTACAATCTTGATTAATGTTAGAATTATGTTATCACCCGAGTAACAGTATGAATGCATGTGAATGATAGAAGACATTCATTGATTAGGGCTATATGATTGTACTAATGCACTGTGGTGTTGTATGAGGTTGATGTTATCTGCTAACAAGATACAGGTACATCACAAAAGACAAATCAAGTTCCATGACCATGATAACATGAAGACAAAGACTCATCCATAATCTTTGATCACATAGAAGTTCTACTTGCGAGGTATGTATGACTTTGTTCTATTATGCTTAACTTATGAGATATGTAGGTTCCAGCACAGGATCTCTAAATGATTGAAGATAACAAAGAAGATATTGATTAGGTATGTTACACATATATACTAATCCAGGTATGTCTCCTATGAATCTTACCTTGTGTTAGGATCCCTTATGTAAGTATACTTGGTATGATTGGTTATGCTTATTCATAAAGCTAGTAATCAAGGGTTTATGAATATTATGTCTTTTATCTTGATTGATGATATGCATGAGTAAAAGAAGACTTCCCTGAAATCTTGAATACTAATGTTTATTATCTATGATGATGACTATACATATTCAAGATTATTTAGAATTATATTGTTTTGATAGTATTTATAATATACTAATGAATGTATGTTTGTGTATGAGATCATGAGGATAACACTAGTGCACACTTGAGCATGCACAATGGTATAGAATGAATAGAAGTTCAAAAGACACTTAGAAGATCAAGCGGGAGGCCACCACACAAACATAAAAGATAAGTATTTGAGTTGTTATTTGAAATAGTAAATAGATTCTATGCATATTTGTATTCATGCTGAGTGTAAACATTCATAGAGCATTGAACAGTATACTACCGATATGCATATGATTGGTAAGTTGGACAAACATTCCATTGTTACTTGTCTAGAATGAAATCTCTTTGCTAACATACTGAGAGCTATGCACACTCTCGATAGTATGTTCTGGTAGAGATGGAAGGCATCTAGATAGCCACTGTATGCATACAGGATATGGAAAAGTGTTGTGCCAAAGTATTGGTCAAGATAGTTGCATAACTATGTAAATGATATCTGTATGCATAATAGGTTATCATGTCAACATGATTTCATGATTATGAAGTGTTACTAATCATGTACTTAATTTTGTTTTGTAGGAAAGATCATGAAGAATGATGAACACCGAACAAGTGATGGATGTTCAACAAGAAGATTTACAAATCAAACAAAATATAGAAGGCTCATGGCTAGAAGATTCTCTTAGAAAGAGGAAGAGAATCATGACAAGATGTTTGTTCCAAGTTGATAGATAAGACCATTCTCTTAATGGTGTAATTAAAGAAGAAGTGTGAATCGGGTTCTGTATGGGTACCCAGGATCGTCAATCAATTGATGAGCTTAATTATCATCATGGATGATGTGGATCTCAACCTTTGCTACAAGGTTGAATATGGCTTCTATACACAGATAACATGGATGCAAGAAGGAACTCACCACAGAGTTCGAATGATATTGAGGCTCATATCAGTAGACCCATCTGACGAGAGATGGCACAGATAGATATGTAGAAGATCATTCAATGCGGAGTATGAATGAATGAGAATTGATAGCTTCTTGACAAAGCTTGGGCTTTACCAGAAGTAAAGATGATCCTAACCTTTACCTTAAGGTTGTGGATGATGAACCTATCATACCATTATTGTATGAGGATGATCTCTTTCTGACAAGGAATGAGAAACAGAAATGAAAATGAAAGATCTCAGATTGATGCATTACTTCCTAGGTCTGGAAGTATGGCAAAGCTCAGAAGGAATCTTTCTCAACCAGGGAAAATATGCCGATAAATATTAAAAGGACTTGATGTGTTGGAATGGCCACTCTCATGGATTCCAAATTGAAGCTGTTAGTGAATGACTCATCAGAGTTAGTGGATATAACTCTGTACAGACAAATTATTGGGTCACTGATGTATTTAATAAATACTAGGTCAGATATATGCTTTGTTGTGAACACCTTGAGTCAGTATCTAGTGGAAACTAGATGTGTTCACCTGATAGTTGCAAAGCATGTGATGAGGTACCTAAAGGATACGATAGACTTTGATCTATGCTATCTTAGAGATCATGACTTCAGATGGCTACACAGATGTTGATTGAGCAGAAAATGTATCAGACGGGAAGAGCACATCGAGAAGATGTTATTGTCTAGCATCAACCATGATCTTGTGGTTTAGAAGGAAGCAGTCTAGTGTGGCTCTTAGCACAAGAAGAATATATGGCTGCTTGCTCTGCTAAGTTATGAAGCAGTATGGCTTCAGGATTGTTTGACTTAGAGATAGACCCAACTGTGATACTATGTGACAAACAGAGTTGTATCAAGATGGTAGAGAATCCAGTGTTCCGTGATAAGTCAAATCACATAGAGATATGACATTTCTATAGACAAGATATGGTGCAGAAAGGAACTATAAAGTTCAAATTTGTAACAAGTTACCGATGTACTAACCAAACCTCTACCGATCCGATGTACTAACCAAACCTCTACCAATTCGATGTACTAACCAAACCTCTACCTCAAGTAAAGTTTTCCGAGACAAACTTAATATAGTTCAGAAGGACCCTCCTCGAAAGGGGGAGTGATGTGATCACTCATGATGAGATTGCCTGCATCGACAGTGAGGTCAATGATGAGGATACCTATATTAGTGATGCCAATATAGAGGTTGGTGGATGGTCCTTAGATAGGGTCTAAGTTGAAAAGGGGATTGCATCATCCTTGAACATATGTTCTAAAAGGATCCGTAGACAGATGTCTCCAAGAAAGAAGAGGGATTGCATCATCCTTGAACATATGTTCTAAAAGGATCCGTAGACAAATGTCTCCGAGAAAGAAGAGGGATTGCATCATCCTTGAACATATGTTCTAAAAGGATCCCTAGACATATGTCTTCGAGAATGAAGTCCTTAGTGGACATGTGGGGATTGGATCATCCTTGGACTTCAGTCCTAAAGTGAGCCGTAGACGCATGTCTTCGAGAATAAAGTCCTGAATGAACAGGTAAGGGGATTGGATCATCCTCGGACTTTTGTCCTTTGAATTGAGCCGTAGACAAGATGTCTCCAAGAATAAAATCCTGAATGAACAGGTAAGGGGATTGGATCGTCCTCGGACTTTGGTCCTATGAATTGAGATGTAGACAAGATGTATCCGAAAATAAAATCCTGAATGAACAGGTAAGGAGATTGGATCATCCTCAGACTTTTTTCCTTTGAATTGAGCCGTAGAAAAGATGTCTCCGAAAATAAAATCCTGAATGAACAGGTAAGGGGATTGGATCATCCTGGGACTTTTGTCCTTTGAATTGAGTCGTAGACAAGATGTCTCCGAGAATAAAATCCTGAATGAATAGGTAAGGGGATTGGATCATCCTCGGACTTTGGTCCTTTGAATTGAGCCGTAGACAAGATGTCTCCGAGAATAAAATCCTGAATGAACAGGTAAGGGGATTGGATCGTCCTCGGACTTTGGTCCTGTGAATTGAGATGTAGACAAGATGTCTCCGAAAATAAAATCCTGAATGAACAGGTAAGGAGATTGGATCATCCTCGGACTTTTTTCCTTTGAATTGAGCCGTAGACAAGATGTCTCCGAAAATAAAATCCTGAATGAACAGGTAAGGGGATTGGATCGTCCTCAGACTTTGGTCCTGTGAATTGAGCCGTAGACAAGATGTCTCCGAGAATAAAATCCTGAATGAAGAGGTAAGGGGATTGGATAGTCCTCAGACTTTGGTCTTGTGAATTGAGCCGTAAACAAGATGTCTCCGAGAATAAAATCCTGAATGAACAGGTAAGGGGATTGGATCATCCTCGGACTTTGGTCCTGTGAATTGAGCCATAGACAAGATGTCTCCGAGAATAAAATCCTGAATGAACAGGTAAGGGGATTGGATCGTCCTCGGACTTTGGTCCTATGAATTGAGTCGTAGACATGAGGTCTCCGAGAATTGAATGATAGGACTGGATCGTCCCTGGACTTCGGTTCAAAAGGTACATGATAGGACTGGATCGTCCCTAGACTTTGGTTCAAAAGGTACATGATAGGACTGGGTCGTCCCTGGACTTTGGTTCAAAAGGTACATGATAGGACTGGATCATCCTTGGAACTCGGTTCAAAAGGGACATGACATGATTGCATCATCCATGGACCTATGTCCTAAAGAGAGCAGGATTGATCATCCTGTAATATGATCATGTGTGTTGCAGGGTATGCTGCTATTGTGTGAATACTTGTATTGATGATGTGTATACTTGTATTGTGTGGATACTTGTATTGATGATGTGTATACTTGTATTGTGTGGATACTTGTATTGATGATATGTATACTTGTATTGGTGTGGATACTAATACTGTTGTTCTAGATGACGATGTTGTTGATTGTATTGATCTAGATGACGATGCTGCTGATCGTGTTGATCTAGATGACGATGTTGCTGATTGTGTTGATCTAGATGACGATGATGCTGATCATGTAGATTGAGATGATCCAGATGCTGTAGATCGTGATGATCCAGATGCTGTAGATCGTGATGAACCAGATGCTGTAGATCGTGATGAACCAGATGCTGTAGATCGAGATGATGTGACGATGCTGATCATGTTGATCTAGATGACGATGTTGATGATCATGTGATGACGATGCTGATGATCATGTGATGACGATGCCGATGATCGTGTGATGACGATGCTGAGGATCATGTGATGACGATGCTGACGATCGTGAGGATTCAGATGTTGGTGTTGCTGTAGCTGTTTGAGTGCTGCAGAAGATAAGGACTCAGTACTGAACATGCTGATGTTCCATTATTGAAGATGTTCCAGTAACTGGTTGAGTTACTGATGATGTTGAGAAAGCTTCCAATGATTTATAGATGTATGATGTTGATGACTCCTTTCTCTTGTAGATGTTGTTATAATATCCTTCTTGTTAAGGGGGAGTGTTGAGATATTGTAACTTCTAAGAATATTATATTCGTACTTTATTATTCCGGAGATGTTTCATTCCTCCGTAAAGATCTTATTATATATCCGGAGATGTTTATTCCTCCGTTGGAATGTGGTAACTTGGGTTATTAGACTTCCCTAGTGGCGTTCGGCCCTGTATGTGTTATGTGGGTCAAAGGGTTGTTAAACCACCCTAGTGGGGTTGGCCCAGTTAGTTGTAATGGGGTATTTAACCCAATGGTTAAATACGAGCCTACATGATTTGTGTAAAAGACAAGTCGGAGTAGTGTGTAAATAGATGAGGTGTTTTCCTCATTTTTCACACACTCACTCACTTGAGAGTAGCGCACTTGTGGAGGAGAGGTCTGCTATGGTGGAGGAGGAGATCATGTCTTAGGTTTGCATCTTTGTATATTGCTGGTCATATATATTGAGGAAGATTTGCTGGGTTTTCTACCCCATGAGGGTTTCCCAAGATAAATCTGTGTCTCTTGTGTTTATGCTGTGCTTGTTGTTTCTTCAGTGATCCTGTATATGCTATTATTGTGAAATGGAATGTAATGCTGTTATTTTCTGTCTTAGCATATTAAATCTTAACAGTTTCATCCATACTTTATTAGGTGAAGTGAGGCCATCAAGATGAAATAAGAGTTCTTTGGATGTAGTGAGACATAACAGCCCATAGGCTTCATCCCTTCGATTATGCCATTTATATTTCTCCATTGCTGAGGTTGGCTCAGCTTCTATTGCCATGGTCACCCTGTAGAGCCCTTTGCTCCTTAGTAGAATCTCCATCTGTGCTTTCCAATCAAAGTAATTGAAAGGAGTGAGGATGATCTGCTGTGTATGATCCATTGCTGCAACTGATATAAATTTTGGACTGAAATTAGAACACTTCTGGATTCCAAAATGCGCCCTACAGAGAATAGAATTCACCCGGTGAATTGATCAATGCGCCCTTCCTGAGACTATTGGATCCTGCAAGACAATTAATAGATGAAAGGAATAGCTTGATGGCTCTGATACCATGTGAAAATTCGATCACATCCAATAAATATGCAAGAAATTAACCTCTCTCATATAAAAAAATCTCACACAACTGCTCAAAGACACAAAAATAATGCACAAGAATGGAATTATGTATTACTTCTCATGAATAATAATTACACCAGCCAACATATGAATGTTGTAGGATGTTATTAAATAACATTACAGCAATAATTCGAATGGCTAAAGATTCCAAAAGAATCTTCTATCCATCAGACTTTCTAAAACTGCCCATCCCCCCTAGGTGGCAAGTTGGCTTTCCAAATATTCTCAAAAGCTCATGAATTTCTAAATTAGTGAGCTGAAGGTGAAATATAGTTAAAAGCAATTCCAAATACAAAATTTGGGTGGAAATAGTGTTAAGGAAAGTTTTTGGTGTAAAAAACACTTTCCTAGGTTGACTAGCTCTTTCCTTTGGGGGAAAAAGTAGTAAAAGCAGCAGGTTTCTTCACAAATGCGCCCTCCTTCCTAAATATTATCCAGAAATGTTTAGGAATTCCCAACTGGCCTAGGAGAATTGTAGAACACACCTTAGATGGAATCTTATCCTCCCATGTTGCCTTATGGGCCACACAATGGCAATTTCCTCAACTATTACATAGAATTAGCCAACAAGTGATTAATTAAAGCATCTTATGTAATTAATTAAATGGTAGGAAGGCTTAAATATTCCAACACTTTCCATACATCCGACAGCAAGGAACGTCGGATTCCAACCATTTCCATGTGCATTGCCGATGCCCAGTCTGAAGATATCCGACTTCCTATGAAGTGTCGAAAGTCGGTTATCCAACTTCCTCGTGGTCGGTTATCCAACATCCTAGGGACATCACATAACTGATGAATTTCCATCCGTCGAATTTCAGCCAACATTGGACCAACATTAAAAAAATATGGAGGATGTCGGATGATCGACCACAAGATGTAGAAAGGATGAATTTTTGGCCATCGGATTTTGGGTCCAAAAAATCTAGTGAGAGACTTTCCATGGGGGATCTACAACCAAGAAAAAATATCGGTTGTCTGACAAAAGGTACTCAAAGGTTCATGATTTGGACCACAATGATCCATTCGCTCCAGTAGCAAGAAGGGTTCCTGAAAGACTTGTTTTGGCAAATACAACTTCTACACAGTGGGAGGCACATCAGAGGAGCAGATCCAGATCTAGCACTTGCATTGCTATCCTACAGAGGAGCAACTTTCCAATATTTTTGCAAAGGATTTCATTGAGGAAAGTTTTTTACTTCACTACTTGGCATGAAGTTTCTTTGAGTTCCCTACTTTTGTTCTTTTTTGGGGGGGGTATTTTTCCCATGAGGTTTTTTCCCATTTCCTTGGTTCATGGACAGTTCTTTATTTTTATCATTTATTTGATTGTATGTGTGACCTTTGGACTTAGTAATCGGAGCCTAGGATGCAAAGTATGGATTAAGGGGGGGTGTTAGGATATTTCAATACTCCATCCTTGTCCTACCTAGCATTATTTATTTTTCCTAGTTGTTGATGATGTCATTTTCCCCCTAGTGGTGTGCATATGTCATCTAGGATCCATCTACCACCTTTTGATCCCTTCATGCATCATTTTAGGAACACTTCATTCATTTCCCTATTTTATAGGAACCTACTAAGTGTTCTAGTGCATTCCAACTGAGTTATCTGACTCTTGTGGGGGTTAGAGCTCCGGATGCCACTGATTGTGGCCTCATGCGAACTTTTCTGACTGGCACGCATGACAGACTCACTATTGTGCCCTCCTTAGTTAGTTAACTGATTGTGACTTCAGTTAGCTGAGTTTAGGTTTAGTTTAGTTTACTTTGAGTCTTTTGGAGCACTCCAGTGGTGATCATCCCTATGCTATACCAACTAAGGTTCGAATTCTCCGGCATGATTCAAATTCTCTCCATTGTAACATCATTTTTTATTATACTAATTATTGGAACATGTGACATTCTTCTGCTTCTATCTGAGTTCTGCTGCATTATTATTCTTCTGCTCTTTTTTACTACAGTTTTCACTCTTATTCAAATTTTCTGCTCTTTATTTCTTTGTGAGGTATCCTCGGCTCTTTATATTTGTTGTGACATATAATTTCACACTATCAGGAACAAAAGTGAGGAATTTTCTGCCATTATTCTTCTTCTTTCACATCTTCAATAGAAAAAATAAAGGTAGAGACATTAGTGAGTTAAATGAGCATATTTGAGGAGGTATCTATGATGAATTTGATATCCATGTTGCTGATATCTTCCTGATATATCATCTTTCCAAATTATCTATCCAATATGGTCCATAGAGAACTTGGGTATTCAGCTTCATCAATGAGGTAGCGCATTCTAGGAGGAATTGCCAAACACAATGCTCCAAAATCTCTATCACAGTCATTGTAATAATTTGATTCTCTTCATCGAATTTAGTATCTTTCACAGCTCCAATTGACACATCAAATAGATCATGGCTCTCAATATATGAAACCATATTCAATTTCCACTCATAATAGTTGAATGGTGGCAAAGGAGGAACTGAATTCGAATCCATGAAGTTGTACCTGCAAAAACAAACTTTGAAAGTTATATTGGAAGACCCATCTAAATATAAACTATGATATCCCTGAGCTCTAATACCATGTGAGAATTCTATGGTACTGATACCATGTATGAATTCAACAAGCCAATAATCTTGAAAAAGAGAAGTCCTCACTAAAATATTTCTCAAATATTTGCATAATAGAGAAGAAAAATTGAAACAAAATTATGTGAGACTGAACACAAATAATTTCAATTCCATGATTATATTATTGAACAATAAGAGTACAATAAATAATACATCTCAAGAGAGAAAATAGAATTCCTTAAAAGAAAGTTGAAAATCTCACAAAAGGCAAGCTTACTAAAAGCTAAAAAACCCCAAAGGCAGCAAAAGCACCTTCCAAATCTATCAAGAAGCTCATGAATTATCTAAATATGGTATGGAAGCTAGTGAGTGATGAAAATGGAATGTGAATATGACTTTGGAGAGAATAAAATAAAGGAGGGCGAGTTGGCCAAGTAAAGACAGTTTCCTATTCAAACTAGCTTTACCTTATCCACTATAAAGCAGAAAAAGCATGATAAAGTTGTCTAAAGTAGGAAAGCACAATTCTAAGCCAAGAATAGCAAGAAATCAGACAAAATAGGGAAATATCTTATCCAGAATCTATCCAAGTGTTCCCTAGTCACTCATGATAGCAAGTGGTGGTACTAGAAGTCAAAATTAGGCCAACTACCTAATCTAAACCTAGGAAATTAATAAAAAATGATTAATGTATTTTATCATAAATCTAAAGTGGGTTTTGAATATTCCAACAATGGAGACGTCAAAAATTTATTACATGAGTTAATGAATTTGGGAAAGAGGGAAAAAAATAAAATCTAATTCATTGTTCTGTGTGATTGAAATGATGTTGCCCAAAAGGCTCGAGTACAAATGTGACACATCAAAGTTTCCACACGAATTGTTTGTCACATTGCTTTATTGCCACGCTGGATTATAGATGGAAACGTGTGCAAAAATATTTGTTTTTCATGGAGATATATACGACATCATAAAAGGTAATGATGATTGGTCACTGCACAGTAAATGCGACAACAAGAATAGTTAGACACTGGAAGAAATTGGCAGGGAAGACAATGCTAAATCATAAGCAAATGGAATTATGCATTGCACAGTAAACACAACAGGAAGATGGTATGAAAGACTGTGCAAGAAGTGAATCGATGTGATTGATGATTGACAAGAAAAAAAATCAATATATAAGGAAGATAGCAACTATATAGGGGGAACATATTCGAGTCAGCTACAGAAACAATGTACAGATTGCAAGGTAACTAAAATATGTAGAGAGACCCCAACAAAAGAATGGAGCATGAAGATAGGGGGAGTAATTCAAAGGAAGCAGATTTATGAGGCTAACTAAAGAAAGGAGAACCTATAATTGTGCAGTGATGTCACTTCTTTTCCATTGATGTCAAAGGGGGAGAAATATCATGAAGCATGCGGCCAACAAAGAGATGAAGAGAAGCTAAGAAAAGACCATGAAGCATGTTATCTGCGCAGAAATGAAAGAAAACAAAAGAGCACTAATAACAAAATGCACAGATGAGAAAAGGCTCAAAATGGAAAGAACACAGGGGGAGTACTATGACCAGCATAGGTGAAGCACACAACTTCATGATATGATTATGAATAGCTTCATGAGGTGTTGACATCAATGCCAAAGGGGGATATTTTTTAAGTTTGGTTTTCATTGATGTTAACTGATGTCAAAGAGGATTTGGTATTCATATGAAATTTTGAATAAATATATGAAATCAACTTTGAAGAAGTACATAAAAAGTATATCCAAAAGTACATCAAGTATATTCGGGTTGAAAAATTACATAAGGAATATATTCAATACATATGGTACAGGTGTAGGTCTCAAGTCCACTCGGTCATACTACTTCAAAGGTAAATGCCAAAGACCTGGTTGGACAAGGTTCGGGAGTGTCCAAGTGACTTGCGAACAAGAAATAGTTGAACATATAAGAAATTCTCGAAAGTGCACAAGACTTACCAATCAGAATAAGCATTCAATTTTTTGAAGTGCACAAGAGTACTAGAAGAAAGTACCAGTTGGAGAAGTCAACTGTGCAAGTCCCACAAGCGACGGTACATGAAGGGCGCAAGACCACATCGCAAGGGAACAAGTCCCACTAGGAAAAGTACCAAGTATGTGCAATACCCACAAGAAATGACACCTCGGCGGCGCAGAACATGACAAGTGGCGGAAGAATAAACCATGAAGCAAGGAAGAAGGAAAGACACAACCAGCTTGTGGACATACCATCCGCGCAAGACAAGTATAAATAAGAATCCAAGTTGTATAATTGAAGTAAGATTGTGAGCTCAAGACTAGAAGATATAGATTTAGCACGATTCTTATTTTGGGGCATCAAGGACTCGTGGAACCAGAACAACATGATCGAGTAGAGAGCTAAGTGTGCACGAATAGAAGAACATAATTGTTGATGGTGCACAGAATGATGTAGTTTATCTGTGATAGTTTCCCAAAGACAGAAATGCAGAACTACAGAGGATGCACAAGTGCATAAGAACAAGATGACAGTATCGTAGATAGTAAGAAAAAAGTCACAAATGATCTAATATAGATGCGCAAAGACATACTTGAAGTATAACAAGTGATGCACAAAGTAATTAGTTTATCAGATGTGCTAAGACAGAGTTGTTGCACAGTAAAAGGATGTGCATTATCATAAGGATGATATGAGACAAGTGAAAATAAATGAAAAGCCGAATCATAGCTAACGCACCGAAGGTCACATATTATATGAATACTGTTGCACCAAGACAAAATGGAAATATCATAGAAGGTGCGTGAACTCATATGATACTAATGCGTGAAGTCAGAACAATAGCTCATCAAAATCTGTGCAATATCAGTTGATGTTGCAAATGTGCAGAAAAAGAATGGTATACTAAACCTGAGCGCAGACTATAGAATATGATGAAGGAGTGCACAGTTTGTGAAGTGTGAAGTCAAAAGTATAATGTTGATGGATTCAAGTGAATTTTGTGATACAGATCAGTGATTGCAAGATATCAAGTATACAGAAGGTGTGCACACTAGAACGACCTGCAGATTATCATAAGAGTGTGTGGATCAGAAGTACAATAAGGAAATATATTCTACTTTCATATCAGGGTAGTGGGAAAGGGCAAGGAGCAAGGGGTCGGTGCCTCTTTCTAGTTGAATATGGTAAATGAGGGATTCAATGCTTCCTTAAGATCGAAGCCTGTAAAACTAGGGGGTCGGTTCCTCCTTCTAGTTGGGTGCTGGAGAACTTCGGAAGTTGGTGCTTCCTTGAATGTAATATTTTCATATAAGAGAGAATTCTGTGTTTTTCTCCCATTTGGGTTTCCACGTAAAAATGTGTGTTTTTTTGTATTGCGCATATATGTGGTTGAATTTTTTTTCTTATGTGAATGTATAATATAAGTTCAAGTTAAATCTGATGTGAAGTAAATTTTGTTCATAATTGTGCGAATACTAATTCACCCCCCCCCCCCTCTCAGTATTAATAATATTCCAAAAAATTGAGGTTTTACCTTGTATATTTGATGTATCGTTTATTTTATCTTTTATCTTACTTACTTACTTTGATTATTGTTTGTTTGTATGGATAGAAGGCTAGACTAGTATATTATTTATTTACATGTTAGAAAACATATTGTTGTATATTTATGAATATTCTCAATATTCTAACAAAATTAACCATCAAAGATAAATTTCATATTCTTGTTATTGATTATCTCTTAGATGAGTTGTATGGAGCCAAATGTTTCACTGAAATCATCCTTCACTTGCGCTACCATCAAATCGAAATGAAAGATGTGGACATACCCAGGACATCCTTCTACACTCACGAGGGTCATGATGAGTTCTTAAGCATTCTCTTTAGCCTATACAATGCCCCACCGAATTTTCAGAGCCTCTTGAATAATATCATCCACCATTTTTATTGGTTTTCTTCTATGATATCTTGATCGACAACCCCACGTAAGAAAGCTACCTCAAGCATGTTGCTCATACCTTGTAATTATTATAGGATCACCAATTATTTGTGCAACACTCCAAATGGTATTCTGGGGAAACTAAGGTTGAATATTTGTGCCATATTACAAGTAAGGATGGTGTACCTATAGGCCCCAAGAAAGTGGAAGCCATGCAGAACTAGCCCCACCCCAAAAATCTCAAAATTTTGATTCTAATGTACACAGAAGTTAAAAATTTGGGTTTATATCTAGATTTTGAAAGATAGAAATGTTGGCAATGGTACCAGAAATATTATCACCATTATGTCCCTTGGAGACAATTTGTGAAGAGAGTATATTGACCCTGACACTCACTACTTTCGAAGGCTAACCAAATTACGCCAAATTGGCATTGTTCCATACTATATTGTATCATTTTAGAAATTGGAAATTCATATTGTGAGTCAAGATGGTGTACTTGTGGACCCTACGAAAGTGGAATCTATGTAGAATTGGACCCACCCCAAAACTCTCAAAATATTGAGAGGGTTCCTCAAACTTGTTGGCTACTACTGTAAGTTTTTGCAAAACTACGGGAATATTATAGCTCCTCTTACAACATTGATAAAAAATAATGCTTTCTCTTGGAATGAGGCAACAAAGCAGGCCTTCTCCATTCTAAAGAATGTTATGTGTGATATGCATGTGTTAGAAATGTTGGATTTCACTAAGGATTTCATCTTAGAATGTGATGCCTATGGCCATGGCCTTGGAGTAGTATTAGTACAAAATAGATGCCCCTTTTCCTTCATCAGTAAGTAGCTTTATGAGTGGAATTCGATAAAGTCCACTATGAAAAATAAATTATGGTTATCCTTCATGTAGTTGAAACATGGTTACCATATTTAAACGGATGGTGTTTTATATTAGGACAAACTATCATAATCTCAATTATTTCCTAGAACAATAGTTGTCCTCACCATAGCAACATAAATGGGTCACTAAGATGTTGGTTTATGATTATGAGATCATATATAAGAAGGGTATTGGCAATATGGTGGCAAATGTTTTTTCTAGGTGAAGAGGAGGTTACCCTCTTCACCTTGTCTTACCATTTCTAGGATGGCTTGATGAAGCATGTCGAAAATGGATAGCCCAGAACATAGTCTGGAACCTCATCAAAAGATTACAAGAAAACATGAACCCTTCACCCATGTATACATGGAACCAAAACATCTTGAAGTAAAAGGAGTTCATATTTCTCACCTCAAATTTTCTCTTAAAACCATGAAGCTTAGAGGAATTACATTCATCACCCATAGAAAGCCACTTGGGATTTCATAAAACCTATGAAATAATTGAGCACTCATTCTTTTGTGAAAACATGAAAAAATATATCCACAACTTTGCATCCTACGACACTTTCCAACAACATAATGGAAAAACAATGAAGTCACCTAGTGCTTTGCATCCACTTCCCTTTCCCAACCATATATGGATGGTCATATCTATTAATTTCATCATGGGGCTTCCTATGGAAGGAAATAAAATAGTCATTAAGGTGGAAGTTGATCGTCTTACCAAATATTCTCACATTTTTGCCTTACCAAAACCTTTTACACCCCCCTAATGATACAAGTCTTCATGGGTCAAATTTTCAAGCTCCATGGCATGCCAACTCTATTGTATATGATCACAACCCTACTTTCACAACCAATTTTTTCAAGAGTTGTTTAAAATTCAAGGTGCCTAGTTGAATCTCAACACAGCCTATCACCCCAAAATGGATGGTCAAATATAATTGGTAATAAATGGTTGGAAACCTACTTGCAATGTTTTGCATCAAAAAATCCACACCACTATGCCCAATGGATTCCTTTGTCCAAGTGGTGGTATATACCACTTATCATGGCTCCACCAAGATAACACCATATGAAGTAGTGTATGGCTAAAATCCCTTATCAGTTCTTTCCTATATGTCAAGTACCTCCGGAGTTAAGGTAAGGGACAACACACTTCGCACCAAAAAGGCTATTATATGCACCCTTAAAGAAAATCTATTTATGGGTCAAAACATAATGAAACAATAGGAAGATCAACATCACTCTAAGTGTTCCTTTGAATTCACGGATTGTGTTTTTCTTCGACTCCAACCTTATAAACAAGCATCCCTCAAGTCTCATCTCCACTAAAATATAGCTCTGAAGTTCTATGGAACCTACACCATAGAACAGGTGGACAGGTGGCCTACAAGCTCACTATGCTAGATCACTCCAAAATTCACCTTGCTTTTCAGGTCTCCTGCCTCAAAAAAATGTGAGGTGTAATTGTAAAGTGCAGACCAGCTTACTAGAACAAGATGAGGAAGGCTCCATTTGGCTCCAGCTAGTAGCAGTCTCAACCTCCATGGAAATATATGATGCCAAAAGATGCGACTTGGAAACCAACAAAAATTTTACAGCAAGTTATGCACCTTTATCATTGAGGATAATGCTTCTTTTAAAGGGGGGGATGTTAAGGTACTACCCTAACCCTCCTTAATTTAGGATTTAATGATGCATTGCATACGACCATCTATTTGGAATAAATCCAAATAGTTAGTGCTCAACAATCAATGCAAAAAGGATCTCTCTACTAATTAAAACCCACTAGGAAGTTGGTACTTATTAATTATTTGACCATGCCAAGTGGTTAGGGTTTTGGATTTGGGAAGCCTATTTAAAGAGATATAAAGATATGAAGGGTTTTGTCAAGAATTATTGTATCAGAGCTCTACTCAAGTGAAAGGTGCCCAACCTTAAGAGGCGCATGAATTGCCAAAATCTGTTATCATAATAAAAGATTCATTTTCATCAATATTTATCTTTTTATTGTTTAATGTTTCTTATTTTGCACTTTAAATTATGGTTTATTACATATTAAATATCTATGCCTCATGTGTTGTTCTAAGTTTCATGGCTAAAGAACACCACAACCACCCTAGAAAATGTGCACATTGTGAAGTCTTGGATATGTGAAAGGTTATCAAGCCTCTAGTTAGGAAATTGGACACTCTCCAAGAGGTTATTAAACACTTGAATACGAGTATAGGGAATCAAACTAAAGCTCAAATGCCAAGGGATGCAAACTTGGAAGCGAGAGTGGAATCTCAAAATACAAGAATGGAGAAATTAGCTACAAACATGTACATGCACTACAACATGATATTTGGTTTTTCTCGTAGCTCATACTCTATGTTGGATTGGCCTTCAAATTCTATAAGTTCAATCAAGGAAGAACTCGTGGAGGATATTACACTTCAATAAGCACCAAGGGAGCATGGAGAACACTCGTAGCAAACTGGCCAACACTTAGAAAGTAGGTCATGAAGAAGAAATGAAGGAAGCCCACAATGGGCATGAATTTCCTTAATGATAACAAGTTTCCCTATGTTTTGGCATGTCATATTCCTATGTAGACAATTCATTTGAATATATAATTATCGAGCATATAAATTGCAAGGATAGTAGTAAGAATGTCCAGTTTATAGGTGTGAGTCATTTGGCAGAACTATAAGGTTTGAATCCCTTAAGAGATAATGTATCTATTTGTTGATCGATTTGATTGAAACATTTTATATATAAATGAAAATGATATATATTCTTCTTAAAAATAAATTAATTAATGAAAACAAAAATATATAGAAATAATAAAACCAAAGCTAAAACATCACATGAGAAGTGACAACAACCTTTTTTTATTTTATAGTAACTAAATGTCAATAATACCATATAAAAGTTACTAGATGACATTTTTAGAAAAGTCCATATTAAATGTTTTTAATTTAATTTTATATATTTAAAAATGAAAGTCAGAGATTTGTTTTTATTAATAACATCTTGCCAATCAAAAAATAAAATGAATGAAATTTAAAATTTATTTTTTATTTTAAAAAAATTAATACAATAATTTGAAAACATTGGAAATTTTTATAAAATATCCTAGTATGAAAATGAACTAATGCGAAGACAAGACACTTTGACTTACATATAAAAAAAATATACTCCTTGATTTGCTAGAGACTATAATAACTAATCATATAACAAATAATATTTACATTAATTGGCAAACATGATAAAAGAAATAATCTATTAATATTATCCTACCATATTCAAAGTGCATGTTTCAAGCCATACAAAGATCCATGGTTCATAAAGACGTTCAATTCAGAAGCACATCAGAAGTCCCCCTTAATCACAACTTAAAATCAATTGTTGCGGTAAAGTCACGATTATTTACTGAAAAATAATCGTGACGACATGTGCTCAAAAAACGTCCTCTAAGATCCTATGCAACTATCATAAACAACTCAAACAACACTGTCATATAAAAATAAGGACTTCCTCAACTCATAATATGACATAAGAAAAAAAGTCCTCGATTCATAATAATACCCAATGTGTATGCCTTCATAAGGTCTCCTATAATGAGCATGTTGTACTGATTGGTACATGTCATACACTTTCTTTATTAAGGGTGTAAATTAGTGTTCGTTGTATCATAAACATCTCATAAAATATAAGATATGCATAATAAGGTCTCAAAGGGTATAAGTATAACCTCTTCCACAACACATAATCTAATTTAAATGTAATCATTAAACTATACTAACAACCTCCAAGTAATGGCTCTAGGCAATAAATAATATTGATGTATAGACATAATCTATAGCATAAAAATAAAAATCCTTAACCTTCTTGCATGGTAGTGTAGATAAATTTCAAAGATAACATAATATAAGTTTTGAAAAGTATACAAGTGTGAGATTCCATGCATATATCACGCCAAACAACTATTCAATGGGTGATTGGCAATGGCTTCTGAAAAAAGATTGATAAAAAAATCAATCATTGGTGTTGGAGATGGCTTTACATCAAGCCAAATAACTATTTAGCAAGTGATTGGAAATGGCTTTTGAAAAAAATTGACAAAAGAATCAATCGTTGGTGTTGGAGATGGCTTTCTCTTGGGGGATATTGATCATGGTGAAACCTGTCTTAGAAAACATTCATTGTAAGGTATCAAAGTTTATATTAAATTGCATTCAACACAAAGTCTTTAATTCTTGTGGTCTAGTAGTAGGGGTAAGGACAAGTTCCATTTAGTAAGCTGGGAAAGATTGGTTAGACCTAAACATCTGGGCGGTTTCCTCTCGCTTTGTAAGGTACCTTGGCTATTAAATCAAGACAAAAAACTATTTAGAGGGTGATTGGCAATGGCTTCTGAAAAAGATTGACAAAAGAATCAATCGTTCGTGCTGGAAATGGCTTTCTCTTGGGGGGGGATTGATCTTGGTGAAATTTGTCTTATAAAACATCCATGTGTACTGGATCTTGCTTTGTAAGGTACCGAAGTCTATATTAAATTATATTTAGTAGAAAGCCTTTAATTCTGTGTGGTCTAGTAACAAGGGTAAGGACAAGTTCCATTTAGTAAGCTGGGACAAATTGGCCAGAACTAAACATCTCGAGGGTTGGGCTTTGAAAAACATTTTTCTTTTTGGTCAAGCTTTAGCATCAAAGAGATTATGGAGAATTTTATTTGCAGATGGTCTATGGAGCGAGGTGATTAAAGAAAATTACCTAAATAACTGCTCAATTCTGGAGTGGATTAGGTCCAAAGTCAAATGTTTTCAAAGGCATGTCCAATATTTGGAATTGTTTGGTATGTTCCTTCCATATCCTTGGTGATTGGTTGGCCTAGATGCATGGATATGGTTGTTAGATTAGAGTGGGTGAGGACCCAATTATTGGGGGTTTGAGCTTCTATAAATTATCTCCATATTTGGTTACTCTTCTTAGATCAAAGGGAATCCACTCATTGGACCAAGTGGTCTCGCTAGGTGGGGGGTTGGAGTTGGAACTGGGTGGAAGAAGGCTCAGGAGATGTGTTTATTGGGGACCTTTAATGAGGAATGGAACAAATATATAGTGGGGCTTCAGAGGGGGGGAATTCATCTTTTTGGAAATGAGGACACACTGTTGTGGTCCTAGAATGAGAAGACTGATAAGATTAATGTTAAATTAGCTTATGATGCTTTTCTCTACGGAGTGGTAGTGGAGGATTGCTAGTGGTTTAGTCCTTTATGGAAGTGCAATGTGCCATTAAAAATAAATCTTTTCATTTGGTTGGATCTGGGGAATCCTATTCTTACATGGGATAATTATCAGAAGAGGGGGGTGTTGGTCGAAATTGTTGTCCCTCATGCAATGTTGATGCTGATTCAGTGGATCATTTACTGATTCACTTTCCCTTTACACGATAGGTGTGGAAAGTAGTGAAGGGGGTATGTCATTTTTCTCGAGACGAGTCTCAACCATCTTTATCCACTTGTTTTAAAATTTGGATCTTCAATGAACATATTTGGAAAGAGTTTCCTTGTTTCATTTGTTGGGAGGTTTGGAAGAATAGAAATATATTACTTTTTTAAGGTAGGGGAAGTAATGAAGTGAGGGTGGGAATTAGAGTTATTGTAGCTTTCAAAGAATTATTGAATCAAAATCCTGAGTGTCAAACCAATCCGTTGAGAAGACAAATAGCTCCCAGATTTGAATATGACTGGGCAAGGTTTTTTTTTATGGTGCTTCGCAAGACAATTTTCAGAGCGGTGGTGCTAAGGAAATTCTTATGATTGACACTTCCATATGTTAAAATATTAAACTGAATTGTGGGGGTGGGACAAATACTAGAAGTGAATTGATGGCTTTATGGAGTCTAGTTTTCTTTGCTAGATATAAAAATATTAATTTTCTTTAGTAACAGTTACTAGTGATTCGAAAGTCATCATTGATTGGGCTCAAAACAATTGTCTACTACAGGTTTTAGCTCTACAATATTGGATGGAAAAAATAAGCAGTCTTCAGCCTGAGTTCTTTAGGATCACATTTCATCACATATACCATGAACAAAATGTGGAGGTCGATAGGTTGTCCAATCTTGCTATCTAGGTGAATGAAGGATGCAACTACATCAAACTATATGAAAATGTCAATTATATTTATGAATAATGCATTCAAAATTTCCAGCTTTGATTAATGGTTTGCTTACTTTCATGCAGGTGGAAATTGTCATAAATCATTAGTTCGAACACTTATGGGTGTCATTATATTGGAATAATGCGGGTCTTGTTGTCTCCTTATATCATTTTAGTTGGGTTTCAACTTTGTTGACTTTATCCATAGCATAAGACTATATTATATTTATACTCTCCTTGTGTTTATATTTTGTTGTTATGGTTTTTCCTGATAGTTTTTGAACTAGCTTTTTCCTCGTTTTGTTTAACTCTTGATGATTAACAATAAACTTTGTTTTTTTACTAACTCAATTGGTTTTATCAATCAAACTATTGATTTGTTATCTATAATTGGATTATAATATTGTTGTTGTAAAATTATTTATACTTTTCAATTCGAAAATATAGTTTTTCTTTATTGAAAAAAAACACTACACTACACATAATATAAATTTTTACATATATACAAAGTATAAACCTACATAAATATATATAATAATCCTATAACATAAATCATTGTAAATCAATATTTATAGTAAATTACATTGATATCACAAAATAATATGTACTCTTACCTTCTCAAAACAACCTGCATCGTTCATGAAATTCTTACCATCACACTTTTGTTTACATTCTTGTCCAGGATATGTCGTGTCATATAATTTTATAATTTTATAATCTTTAAATAAATATATTTCATAATATCATATATTTATAATCTTGTAAAACTTATTATTAAATATAAATAAAAAATAAATTAGAAAAAATTATTAAATATAAATTATCTTCTATTTTTAAATAAAAGATATCATCAAATATATCTCATAATATCATATATTTTATACTCTAAATTCTTTTAGGTTTTAAAAGAATTATTACATAATTAATGATTTCAAAAGTAAACATTTCACATACAAAAGTCAATATTTCAAGAACGTGATTATGTAGGTTTATAAATCCTAAGTTAAAACATGTGAATATGTCATGATTGAGGAAACGAGGAAAATACAAAAGAAAAGCGGCATGCAATTGCTTTTTAATTAAAAACATAAATAAATTATTAAAAATTATTTTAAAAATAAAAATAAAATATAAGTATAGTTATATATAAATAATTAAAAATTATTGTATCAATATAAAGTGTTTTATATCCATATTAATATATATAAAATGTTAATATCTAAAAATCTTTAAAATTGTGAATTTCATATTAAATATTAATTTTTAAAAAATTGTAAAATTGTGAAATTGTAAACTTAAAAAAAATAGTATAAAATAATTGAATCTAAATAAGTTAAGTATATTTGTATTTTTAAATAATATAAATTACAATATAAATAAATAGATGTGAGTGTGTTCGAATGTTTATATTGTTTTGACATCAATATTTACAATTATTAATAGATAAACCATTTTTTAAAATATCAAATTATTTAAAATATCAAATTCAAGAATACAACCAATACAATTTATTATTATAAAAAAATTAAATTTATTTTTGAAACTTAAATTATAAATCAAAATCAATTAAATTAAAATTAGGAATATTAATAAAGCAACTTATCTTCTTGTATAAATAATAATCCATTATCCAAAACTCAAAGTATTTTGATACAGTGCCTAGAAATAACCTTTGGAAGAGATTAGAGGATCTTAAGGTTCCTCTTGAGTTGAGAGCTGCCGCTTTAAGGCTATATGAAAAGTTCACTATGAAGTTTAAGAATACTAAAGGATGTTCGACGGATATAAACTGTAATAGTGGAGTTAAACAAGGTTGCCCCCTCTCCCCTTCCCTTTTTGGAATTTACATTGATTAACTAGAACGATGTTTAGAAGATATAGATTGCGTCGGCATGGTCATAGCTAGGATAGTTATCGTCCTCCTACTCTATGCTGATGATAATGTTCTCATGGAAAGATGTCCCTTTGATCTTGATAAGCAATTAAGAATGCTCAAATATTTATGCTCTAATATGGGTATGGCTATTAACACCGATAAGATAAAAGTTATGATTATAAAATCCAAGAAAGACACCTACGCTAATTTTATTTATGACAATAGCAATTTGGAGGGAGTGACTTCTTACAAGTATCTTGGAATTGATATTCACCACAAGCTCAATTGGAACTATAGCATCGAGAAAAGGATCATGGAGGGTGGAAAGCTTATTTTGGTCTTGAAAACAGTTGTAAACCAACCAACCTGGTCATGTGGGTCTTTGAAACTCTTTCTATTCTTGTTATCTTATATGGTTGCGAAGTTTGGGGTTGCATCATTTCTAGAGAATCTTGGAAAAATATTGTGCAAATCTAGAAGCGTTTCTTAACCTATAACCTTAAAATTAAAAGCAATTTTCCCTACCCTATTCTCTTCATAGAAGGGGGTCTTTCCCCCATCGAGAACATGCCTATGACTAGGTACCTGATGTACAAGCAAAAAAAAATAATATGGGTGACAAAAAATTGCTTAAAATTGCTTTAAAATCCGTCATAATCAACTACGCCCCAAGTGGGGTTGGTGTGAAGATAGCATGGCTTGGTTAAACCATTGAGGCATTGACGAAAATGACACTTTGCGGACTATCAATAATGTCAAAATATTATTACTTATAAGTTTAAAGAGAAGTTGTGGTGCGAGAAACATTTAGAGGTTAAAAGAAAATTAAGATACTATAAGGAGGTCATTAAACCTAATCTAGATGACCATAAGTATATCTTAATTTTAAATATTTCAAAGAAGAAAATTAATATTCCCAAGATAAGAACGAACTCTCATTAGCTCCACAGTGAAACGAGACATTGGTCTATTCCTAAACCTCCGTGGGTGGAAAGGGTTTGTCGCCTTTGAGTCTATGAGTATTGATGATGAAAATCATTTTCTCTTAGAGTGGCATGCTTACACCCAGATTCGAGCGGATGTCCATAGTATTTGCTACAATACAGACTTTTTTAACCTCCTAACTTATGAAAACTATAGTGAGCCCATAGAACTTCTCGCCAAGCTTTTTGAGTATAGGAATAAAATTCTAAAGCAAACCAATTAACTCCCTTTTGAAGGTCCGATAGACCAAGGGTGGTTTAAGGGGGCGCTAACCACCACCACCACCACCACCATCATCATCATCATCATTATCTATATATATATATTCAAAATGAAAATAGTTTTTTACAATATCATTATTTAGTATTATTGAATTATTTATATTATTATTTTAAAATAAAATGAAATATTTTTTATTGATTTGTAATGCAATAAATAATATAATAATAATTTCCTATTTCATAATTCAAACTTTGACTTGTAATTTATTATTGTAATGTAGTAAATAATATAATAATTTACCATTTCACAATTCAAACTTTAACTTGTAATTTATATTAATATTTTTTTTTCATTTTAAAAATTAATTTTAAAATATTAAACTATAATTATGTTTAGTAATATTTTTTATAATTTTAAAAGTTAATTTGAAAACTATATTAAACTAAAAATAAAAAGTGGAAAAAGAGAGAATTTTTGTGTTCACGCATTGAAAGAGCATAAAATATAAATATTGCATATTTTGTTTTTGAAAATTAGCTTAAAGATTGCATAAAGAGAAGATTAAAGATGTTAATGGTACTCTTTCAATATAATCATATGGATTTAGTTGTATAATTTTTTGGAATGGGTAGGAAATATATATGTGTGTGTGAAGTGACAACAGTACAATACTCATAAATATTTTATAAACTTTGTAAAGTTTTCATAATGTATGTAATTATTTTCTTATTTTCAATTAGAATTCAATACATATGAAAATAAATTGAACAAATAAAAACAAATTAATATTAATTTTCACAAACTTTAAAATTACCTTTGGTTTCTTTATTTCACTATCCAAACTAATAGGGTAAACTTGAAACATATAGGGTAAACTTGAAACATATAATCTCTTGAAACTGCATTTTAATTAAAAAACAAATAAATTATTAGAAATTAATTTAAAAATAAAAATAAAATCTAAATATAGTTTTATATAAATAAGTAAAAATTATTATATCAATATAAAGTGGTTTATATCCATATCAATATATATTAAATGTTAATATCTAGAAATCTTTAAAATTTTGAAATTGTGTATTAAATGTTAATATTTAATATTTAAAATCTTAGAAACTATGAAATTGCAAACTTTTAAAAAGATAAAATAGGTGAACCTAAATAAGTTGTAACTCATCCATGTTAACAACAATGCACATTAGTCTAGTTAGAAAAATGAAAATTGCAACATCCATGTCCGTGTTGATTTATTTGTGGAAAATGAGAGAGTAGTTCTTGATCACTGCATATTAACTTACATATTTTCAGAGTTTTTTATAAAACTTTTATCCATTCAACTAGAAGGTCCAATGTACATTCGCGTCCGGTATATAAAAAAATAAATGTGAGTTTGTGAGAATGTTTGTATTATTTTGATATCAATATTTATAATTATTAATATATAAACCATTTTTTAAAATGTTAAATTATTTAAAATATCAAATTCAAGTAATATATATATATATATTCAAAATGAAAATGAAAATAGTTTTTTACATTATAATTATTTAATATTATTGGATTATTTATATTATTATTTTAAAATAAAATGAAATATTTTTTACAGTAAATAATATAATAATAATTTGCATTTCACAATTCATACGTTAATTTGTAATCTATATTAATATTTTTATAATTAATTTAAAAAATATTAAATTATAATTATGTTTATCAATATTTTTTATAATTTTTACAGTTAATTTAAAAACTATATTAAACTCAAAATAAAAAGTGGAAAAAGAGAGAATTTGTGTGTTCACATTTTGAAAGAGCATAAAATATAAATATTGCATATTTTGTTTTTGAAAAATAGTTTAAAGATTGCATAAGAGATGATTAAAGATGTTAATGGTACTATTTCAATATAAACATATAGATTTAAGTTGTATAATTTTTTGGAATAGGTAAGGAATATATATATATATATATATATATATATATATATATATATGAAGTGACAGCAATACAACACTCATATATTTTTTATGAACTTTGTAAAGTTTTTATAATTTATGCAACTTTTTTTCTTTTTTTTTATCTAATATGGTAAATGATAAAATTAATTTTGTCATAGTTTTTTTTCCAGAGTGAAAAAAACAGTAACTTGTTATTCCATATGAAATATAAACTAAAACCCAAGTGTATATAACTTGTTGCATCAATTCAATATTTGTCCTCGTACAATTATTCAAATAAAAATATATAAAATTGATCACATCAAAATAAAAATATCATATAGGAAGTGACAATGACACAAAAATCACAATGTTATGTGAAAATTGTCACATGACACTTTTAGAAAATTTCATATTAAATATTTTTAGTTTTATGTTTTGTGTTTTAAAAATTAAGTTATACTCTTGAAAATTTAGATTCCATCAACATAAAAAATTGAATAAATAAATTTTAAAATTTATTTTTAATTTAAAAAATAATAATTTAATGAATTGTATTTTTATAAAAATTTAAAACTTTCTAAAATTTTGAAAGTATCCATACTTTGACATTTTTAGCATGGATTAACGATTTCAAAGTTATCATTTCACTAAGGTGCTCATCTTTTCTTTTCTTTTTTCTTTTTTTTTTCTTTTCTTTTTTCTTTTTTTTTTTTTTCAGTGGAAAAAATGTACTATTGGTATTCATTATGTGAATCAAATAGTACAAAAACATTAAGTCGACGAAAACGACTTAAAAAACATTACAAGTCATACATTATCATTCCTAAACCCTCCTCGTCAATCCACAACTTGACATTCAAAAAACTATAGTATTCTGGACCAATAACAACAATGAACCTAATTAGTGATATGAACCATGATCAATAACTAGATCATCCATAAGTTCATCCCAAAATAGAACACCTTCATCGCCCTGATATGCATCTTTAGAAAGCCAGTCTGCCTCTGAATTGTGTTTTCTGTATATAAAATCAAAATATATGTTTTTGAAAAGATGGATTTATGTCTGATTCCTTTTGCACCATTGAGTAAGAGTAATAACATTTAATTTATACTCCTTCTTTGCCCATTTTATGGTAACTCTTGAGTCCCCATATATAGCCAGCTCATGCAGCCCAAAGGAATTAGAAGCTTTAAGTACACACCATAATGCCAACAATTATGACTTCATATTGTTTCCTATCCCATAGTTGAGCTTAAAATTGAAAAAATGATTACTACTAAGGTATACTATACCTCCAGCAGCACAGAGCCCATTTTCATCCGCCTCATCAAAGACAGCTACAGGAGTGGAATGATTTAGGTGCTCATCTTTTCTTATAAACACTAATTTACTTCAATAAATAAAATAGTTTACACTTTATGTATACATTTACGATATATAATTTCCTTGAACTTTATGATATACATAACATGGTTTTTTTTATATCTCAATTGTAGTATTGTTTGGTAGTGTGAAAATCGTGAGTGAAAATGTATTCATGTGTTCTAAGTATGGTATACACGGATAAACAACATTTTTAGTCCTTGCCAAGGCAGGGATTATAGCGATCCATCGGTCTTCCACATAGTTGACTTTCTATTAATACTTTGAAAAATTACAATGGTTGCCATTGTTTTATAAAGGGTAATATGCTCTGTTGGTTGCCGTTAAGGTATAAAACAGCATCAGAAAGCCGAAGTTTGACCCTGTAAAAAGTTTGGTCGAGTCTGTAATGAATGTTAGTGGGTATATCACTGGAATCCCATGAGCCTTCAAGTAAGTTCATGCCTTCGGGAAGTTCTGAAAGATAAATGGGACAGTGACATTGTACCTAGGCATTCAGTCTGTGTGTGTGGTGACGAATTTCGCAGTCCGAAGTCGATCCACAATGCTGGAGTCTGTATTTGCATATTGAAGGATAATAAAAGACGTGTTGAAGTTTGAAGTTTGGAGATCCTGGAGCTTGTGGTATCAGAGCCAGAACAAAGTTTCGTCTTTTAATCTGGTAATTCTTGCACTGAAATTTGATGAATGTTGTATGAATGCATCTCTGCTAAATCTGCTGTAACATCATAGATCAGTTTTTGTTTGTTGAATCTACAACTCTACAATAGTATTCTGTAGGCAGTGGAAATGACCGTTGAGCGGATTGTTGGGATATAGGGTGTAAGAGTCGTCTGAAGTCAGTAGCAGTAAGAACCGAAGGGATAGGGGAGTAAGTCTACAAGTTGCCGGAGACTAATAGAGTCAGCACTCACCCTTTTATTTAAAATGGACCCAACAATGGATACTGTTGAGCTGACACACTTAGAGTGTGATTCATCAAATGACACTGAAGTCTGCTTAGCAGAACGCAGACAATCTTCTTTTGAGCCTTCTTCATCAGACCCATCTTCTTCTTATATCTCCATAAATGATCAAAATCCTTCTGAGAACTGGCAACTGCCACAGATCCTTCCTAAAGAGGTCTACAGACTACCTTGGTGGAATCTAACTACTTCCACACACATTAGAGTGTCTAGTATTGATGTTGCTTTTACAGATAAGCAAGAGCCTGTGCACATAAATCTTTTAGATAAAAGTCAAATAGACTGGGCTAAAGAAAAAGGTTATAACTATGCTCATTTTGGAGCCATTAAACTTGGCCTTGGTCCTCTGGTACGCCCTCGTTTAGCAGTATCTTCTCTTTGTTGTATAGTAGATACAAGACATAAACAGTTTTCTGATGCAGTAATAGGTGGTTTCACAGCCCCTCTTCATGATGGCCCAGCTTTTGGAACAGTCTATCCTAAATTCTCAGTCAGCCTTAAAGATCCTCATATCTATAATCTTCTTAAGGCATATATCCTTCCTCGTGGCTTTGATATGGAAACTGGATCAATAATAATCCAGTTAAAAGGTGGAGCGTGTGTTAGGTTTGGTAATGATACCTTACCTTAATTGCGAACTCATGTCCATCAGAGTTTTGCAGACACCAGCGTGGTGGAACAAGCAAATGCAAAATCTAAAAACGCTACTCCTATCACATTCGATTGGACAGGGATCAATTACCCTACATCTTGGGAATTGAAATACAATGAGTTAAGTAACAGAGAAAGAGTTGCAGCTTCTTTTAATCCAAAACCATTGATTTTTGATGAAGCTTCTAGTTCTTTCAGATCTGCCCAAGAAGAACCCATTAAAAGATTTGGTCCTCCTCTTATCAAATCCACATCCATGTCCTCTTATAATAATGCAAGGCTACAGGCTATGTCAGATCAACTGAGTAGAGAAAATCAAGCTGAAGCTACAGAAAAAGCCCCTGCATCAGCCTCTTCTGTAAATAATTCTTTTTCAGGTCTTTCTGATTTTGAACATAGAGGTCAGCATGCCGCCTGTCAGGCATGTCAAAAAATTAAACAAAATTGCAACATAAGCAAAATTAGCATGCATATCCAACTCTAGGTATGTTCTCTTTGCCTCGTGAAAAAGCAGACCTAGAGGTAAATAATAATGGCCAAAGATCTTTTGTCCCTGGTAGAAACTTGCCCGAAGCTGGATTCAGGCAATATGCGCAAGATGGCCTAACAAAGAGAGAATTCCTGCCTAGTAAAGCATCTGCTGCTGATCAGACTGTGTCTGATGAGATTAAATTGGCAAATTGGGGAAACTTGCAGGAAGCCTATACTGCAAGAAACATTGATGATATGGCAAGAGATATTCTGTTTTTAAAAAATCAATGTTCAGAACAAAAGGAACAAATCAACAAAGTTCAAACAAAATTAGAACTGCTTGATCATCTGTTGCATGATACTACTCAGATTTAGGAAGCAATTAAAGAAGCTTCTTTGAAATTAGAAAGAAGATTAGCTGTCTTAAATGATATAAGTTTTAAAACATAGGAACTAAAACGAAAGAATTATTATGTTCCAGATCATGTTTTAAGACAAGCTGCTAAAGGTCATGCAAAAAGTAAGTCTTTAGGTCAATTCAATGTTATATCTAAAGATGAGAAACCGGAATGGGATTTCGGTGTCAGTAATGCTATCAAGCAAAATGTTGAAGAATGGATCGTGGAATTCAAGAAATTCATACCTGTTTTAGATCCAAAATATATTGTTGATTTGAATGCGTTAGAAGTTGAGTCTTCTAACAGGAGAAGAATTCATGCTCCTCCTCCCCATGAACAGTTTGACACACATATGCCAGATGCTCATTCAGCATAAGTCTCTCCTCCCAAAGTTTTCAACTTTGGAATAAATTCAATGAATAACTTGATTACTCAAATGCCTGAGCAACCTGTGCTCAATATCCAGTGTCAGTCCAGAGAAGATGTTAAGAATGTTATTCAGTTATTGTCACACTGGACTTTGTATAAAAAATAGCAAGATCACAATGTTACAGGTCAAATGATAGGAACCCAACTCATTGTAGGCTTATCTGGATTAGCCTATGAGTGGTGGAGATGGCTTCCTCAAGAAGCAAGAAATGAAATGCTATCTGCGGATGACGCAGATGAACAGATCTTGGCTGCATTAGGCAGAGAATTTTATGGACCAGAAGAAGGTGAAGATTATGATCACCTTGCCTCATTGTTCATGTCTGCAAGGTTGTGTGACCTTAGCAAGGCTGAAGAATATTTTTGCTATATGCAAAAGTTATTAATCTCTTCTGGAAAGTCAGGTAATCCTGCCTATTTAAAACATTATCTTAGGAGCTACCCTGGTCATGTGCCTGATGCTGTTGAGCAGGAACTTAAAGATAAGAAGATAGAGCTCTGAAGTCTTTCTCTTGCTCAATTACATGGACATATTCTTGAAACTTGGCAAGAGCATTGTCTGGAGAGAAGAGTAAGTAAGGATTTCAAAAGGCATCAACAAATGTTTTCTGCATCCTTCTGCAAGGATGTAGCAGGGATTCCAGATTGGGGGTGCGGTGCGCACAACAGAGGTCACTTTGGAAAGGAGTGTAAATGTGAGAAAAAGAAGAAAGGATATTACACTTAAAAATCAAGATATCACCCTAACAAGCCCTATAAGCACAGATCTAAGCATAAATATACCGTGAGTTCAGACATAGGAATCATTATAAGAAATCAAAGTATAAATCTAAGAGATTTATCAAAAGACGGTCTGAAAAAGGTAAGTAGGATGTTTGCTTTATCTATGGAAAAAGTGGTCATTGGGCTAGCAAATGCGCAGAAAGAAAGTCTAAACCTAGGCTTGCAACACTCTGTAAGTCTCTTGATCCCGAATGGTGGGATTTGTATAAAGTATCTGTTGATTCTCCTCTCCCTTCTAGAGAAATTGTATATTTGCCTGATTCTGATTATTCTTCTGATTCTAGTACAGCTACTGAGTCTGATACTCCCCTTATAGATAAATGTGATCAATCTCCTTCCACTTCCTCTGAGTCCAAGTCTAATCTTGATGCACATTTAGGGGGGTGTAGTAAGCCCGATTATGATTTCAATTTGTATATGTTTTCTCGTTCCTCATCTCCCTATCAGATTGAAAAGCAAATAGCCTCAATTGATTTACAATTATCTTCCATACCCATCTACAGGCATGTTGAGAGAACTGAATTAAGAGATGAAAAAAGGAAACTGCAATCTCAGCTAGAATCCATAAAAGCAAGCAAAGGAAAATCTAAAGTTTTAGATATCCAATATAATCCTGTTGAAATATACCAAGACTACCCTGGTAGCCATTCTGATAGACAAAGCCATAGACAATATAGAGAAAAAATGCTGAGGATACAGTTAAAGGAAAAACAGACTAAAATAAAGGAACTGCTAAAGGAAGCAGAAGCCATAAAAAGTGCTATCTCAGTTCTTGTAAGTGAAAGAGACCAATCCTCTAAAGAAGAACTATCCAAAGAAATTGAGAGAGTCTGTTAAAACCCAGATTCTAAAGAAGAATCTCCTTCTTCGTCTCTTGAAAGGTCTCCATATCCTAAATCTCAAAGTGTCAGTCTGCTTGGTGCATTATTAGGTCCCAAATTGTTTATCAATCTTGAATTTTGTCCTGATGAGTTTAAGTCTTATCCTATACAGTGTCTCATAGATTCTGGTTGTCAGTTTAACCTGGAAAAAGGTAATGCCATTCCTTCTTATTATTGGGAAAAGACAAACAAATTTGGTTCAGCAATCCAAGGATCACCAGTATACCTTACTGGTAAGATTAAATATTTCCCAATAGCATTATCTGGTGTAAAGAGTTTTGTTTCTTTGTTTAGATTAGATGCTGTAAGAGAATACTGTGTTCTTGGTTCTGATTTCTTGAGTAAAGTCAGTCCTTTCTCCATTAACACCCAAAAAATGGTATTTTCTTGTACAGTTAATGGTTAGTCAGTGTCAATGCCTTTGAGTCACAAGTTTGTACAAAAGTGTAAACCTTTTCCTTTTGAGTCAGTCATTCCTGTACAGTCAAGTATTGCTTTGAATAAAATGGAACGCTACATCTCCTATGCAGAAGTTCATGGTGAGAAAGCATTAGCAGCAATAAAGGATAAAATCATAAAAGATTGTTGTTCTGAAAACCCCAATGCTTTCTGGAAACGAGAGAAGTATTTTGTCTCTCTACCTTTTGACCCTCTGCAAAATATCAAGCCAATGAAAGCATCAGCTAGACTGATGAGTCCATCAGAGAGGGAATTCTGCTCCAAAGAAATCCAAGATTTGTTAAGCAAAGGCCTTATTGAACCATCAAAAAGCCCTTGGGATTGCATAGCCTTTGTAGTGAATAAGCACTCTGAGCAAAAAAGGGGTAAACCCAGGTTAGTGGTGAATTTCAAACCGCTCAATGTTGTTCTTCAAAAGATAAGATACCCACTACCTGATAAGTCGAGCTTGCTGCAAAAGATAACAGGTTGTACAGTCTTTAGCAAGTTTGATCTTAAGTCTGGTTGTTACCAGATAGGAATAGAGGCCAAAGATCAGTATAAAAATGCCTTTGTAGTTCCCCATGGGCAGTATCAATGGAAAGTATTGCCATTCGGTATAAACAATGCTCTGTCCGAATTTCAAAAGAGGATGGAAGATATCTTTAGGGATATTCCATGGCTTATTGTTTTCATTGATGATATTTTAATTTGTTCAAAGAACCTGCAGGACCATCTGAAACATTTGCAGAAGCTTTATGATTTAGTTTTTAACCATGGTTTGGTCCTATCTGCCTCTAAAATGGAAATCGGGAAAACATAAATGGATTTCCTCGGATTTCATATTAAAGCTGGTCAAGTTGTGCTTTAACAGCATGTTTTGAATTCCTTTGATCAGTTTCCTGATAAGATCCTAGAAAAGACCCAACTCCAAAGATTTCTTGGATGCCTGAATTATATCAGACCATTCTACAGAGGACAAGCCTCTGATATCCATTGTTTGCAGCAAAGATTGAAAAAGAAGCCAGCTGCATGGTCTGAAGAGATGACTTTGGCTGTTCAACAAATTAAAGCCAGAGTAAAGGATCTTCCTGCCCTCCATCTCCCGAAAGGAATTGGTAAGCTTATTATTGAAACATACGCTTCTAACACTACCTGGGGTGGTGTTCTGTTGGAAGAGATTGAAGGGAAAGAAAAAATTTGTGGTTATGCTTCTGGTTCATTCAAAGGTGCCGAATTAAATTATCCCAGCAGCCACAAAGAAATATTGGCTGTCAAAAAGACAGTACATCATTTTATCTTGTTTCTTAAACCTGTCAGATTTGTGGTTAGAACTGATTTGAAGATCATGTCTGGTATCTTCAAAAATGAAAATTTAATGGCAGAAAACAGTAGCAGGATATTGAAATGGTTTATATGGCTTTCTAACTTTGACTATGATATTGTGTATAAACTAGGATATCTAAACTGTTTGGCTGATATGCTTATGCGTGAAATTGTGCAGCAGCAAGAAAGTAAAGCAACCAGTTTAAATATGTTTTCAGTCAGTTCTAGTTCTGGTTCTAAAGATGATAAGGGTAAAGGCACTGCTCCTACTGAAGGTACAGAACCAGATTATGAAAAGCCTTTGCCACGGAATTCTCTCTTCATGAAGCCGTGGGATGAGAGTTTGTCTCCTGCTGAAAGGAGAGAATTGTTAGACTATGCAGACAAACACCAAGTTGAGAAGTCTCTCAGTTTGACATTAATCAAAGAAATAAAGTTACATCCATTGAAACTGCATATTCTTGAAAGGTGGGAGAAAACCGCCTTTGTTGGTTTTTCTAAAGCACAGGAAAAGCTCCGAAAATGCCGTGAGCTATGGGTCGATTGCAATGACGAAAAAGACGACCCATTTTGGTATGTTGATATTGGTGAGGGTAATCTCACATGGAATTCTTACAATTTAATTCTTCAGTTTTGCAGGGAACAAAAGTCAATTGTTATTTGTGTCGATCCCGGCAATATGAGAAATAAAAAATGGTCAGGCTGGATGCAAGTATTTTTAGAGAAGTTTTGTCCTAGAATTGATTGGACAAATAGGCACGCTAACTTCATCCTGCATATGGAAGCTGACATGCAGGCAGCCGATCAACATAATTTATGGTTTAAATTTCTTTTAAGACATCATGGTGGCAGATTTACTCCTCTTGAACATATTGTCACAGTAACACAGAAATATATCAAGCGGGATGCTCAAGGAAACCGGTTGGATACCAAAATACACTGTAGAACTCTACCACTGGACTACCGTGTCGAGTCCATGTTTACTAGTGAGTTTCTCGGGGAGCGGAACGAGGCATTATATGGTTCCGATATTGAGCAGTGTTTCAGTGAGTGGCTATATCCAGAACCAGAATACAAAGATGAAGGTTATGAGTATTATGAAGATTCCCAAAATTTAGATGATCTCATAGCACAAAGGGAGCTTGAAGAATATGGAGGAGACTTTGACTGTCCATGCAAAGGCCAGCCAGTTGGATCGCCTGGAAACCCTCAACTGTTCTGTGTATGCCGGTCCGGTGATGATTAATGTCGGAATAATGTTTATACCAGAATGAATCCTTTTGGTTCGATAATGTAATAATTGTACATATATGCTTTTCTTTATTGGAAACCGTGGTGGGCTGGGAATAATAGTTCCACAGTTGTAATCTGTCGGATATCTTTTCCGTATTTTGTCATGGGCCATATTTGTCGGCCATAGCATCTTTGCTTTCGGTTTGTAGGCCCAGTGTTGTCGGCCAGTAGCCTATGTCGAATCTGAGTCCCCACATGGCACTGCCTCTAAGGGACGAGATAATCATGGTGTAGTCCCACCATGACCTCAGATTCCATGCCTTTTGACCGGTTAGTGTAAGTTTGGTGTTACCGGGTGACCCTCTCTCATGCTATATATCGGAGGTCCAAGAAGTCATTTGGCATTCGAGTTGTATGCATTTAGCTGGTTAAGAGCTCTGCAAGTGAGTCGAGTCTAGAGTCGAGCTGATCTGGTAGTTAGAAGCTCAGCGAGTCAATAGGTGTGTGACAAATTTTTAATAATTTGAAAAAAGAAAAATATTTTTTGAAAACATGAAATTAGTTATTTCTTATTTTCAATTGGTGGAGTACATTGAAATGACTAAATACCCCTGGTGTGAGGGGTAATTGTCAGAAATAAAAATATTTTATAAAATAAAAAATATCATTTTTTTTGGCATTGCCACTTGGTACATGTACTACATTGTCATTTAATGATACTGTTTTTTGGGCCACGACATTTGACACTTATCCATCCCTCCTTTAACACTTCATCCATCTTTCGAGCATGCGTACTACAAATGCGAGTCTTGACGTTCTGGCATTCCGAAGAGACATCCGAACAACTTATTTGTTGTGCCCGCTCCCAGATAGCTCAAGCTATACTCAAATGGAAGAAGCAAAACCAGGAGTCATCACAGATAAAAATGCAAGCTTCATTGCGGTGGGCTTCATGGAAAAATCCATACAGACGATCATGACTGATGACAACCGTGTTGTAGATAACTGGGTTAATGAGAAAACAGGGAAGGAAATTGTAGGGTTTGATCATGAATGGTGGCCTAATTTTCAATATGGGTGGGAGAACGAAGAGACATCCAAACAACGGCCTAATTTTCAATATGGATGGGAGAAGGAAGAGACATCCGAGCAACGGCCTAATTTTCAATATGGATGGGAGAACAAAGATACATCCGAACAATGGCCTAATTTTCAAAAAGGATGGGAGAACGAAGAGACATTCAAACAACTTAATCGGTTGTGCATGCGCCCAAATAGCTCGAGCTATACTCAAATGGCAGAAGCAGAAGCAGGATTTGTCTCAGATAGAAAGACAAGCTACACTGTGGTCGACTTCGCAGAACAATCCATACAGACGACCGTGACTGACAATGACTGTGTTGTAGAAAATTGGGTTAATGAGCAAATAGGGCAAGAAATTGTAGGGTTTGATATGGAATGGCATCCTAATTTTCAAAAAGGATGGGAGAATGACACTTCCTTGCTCCAGCTCTGTACTGACATTGGCTGCCTGATTATTCAGATGTTGTTTCTGTATTTTATTTCGGAATCCCTGGTTAGGTTTTTGAAATATCTGGGAGTTAAATTAGTAAGTGTGGGTATTGATAGTGGTGTGGCTAAGATTTTGTGTGATCACAGTTTGGAATGCGTAGGTCAGGTCGCGCTGGGGGCCTTGGTAGCCAAAAGACTCGAGAGCTGGGAGCTTAAGCGGGTCGGGCTTAAGGGTTTGGCTATGAAGGTTCTGGGCTTATGCCTTTCAAAGCCCAAAAGTATTTATATGCTCAATTTGGCGTGGGTGTTTATACAGAAGAGACAGATTAAGTATGCTTGCATCGATGCCTACATTTCTTTTGTAAGACATATTTAACTTTGTATTTTTATTTTTTTTCATTAAAAACATATTTAACCAACTATGGAGAACTGGAACTCTTCAAAAATATTAAACTAATAATAAAACTAAAACAAAAACCTAGGTGTCTGAATCTATTTTAGCGATAGGGGAAGACGAGTTCCGAATCTGAGACGCAAAGAGAGAAACCTAGGACTCCTAATAGATTTTTGCAAAAAAATTGAAAACAAATTTGAGAAAGAGAGACATTCAGACTCTTCCTTTATAGAGAGGCACCTCTTGCCGTGCAATTAAAATACTATCTAGCACTTGTTGTAGTTATTACCTGTTTTCTACGACCCTCTGAAAATAATTGATCTCTGAGATTTTCCAAATGATTTTTAAGTGCTTCAGGTGGAATACTGGACGTAGGAGTCTACATACAAACACCACTACTACCAATACAATAGTGTGCGTTCCCAAAGTTTCAATAAACCTACAGGAGGAAACATACTTATTTTTTTTATTCAATAAAATCTTAACAGTTATTCTTTTACCAATAAGAAACTTCCCAACAAAATTTCAAAATTTGGATTTACTGGGGGTTTACAAACAACTAACCATAATCCGAAGGCATTCCTAACAAATTCAAATAAACAAGTGCACATACCGAAGAGAAATTGTACCAAGGTGATATCTATGAGGCTTCTTGACACCACCTGTTGTAGGAGCATATTTACATGCAGCCTAGAACAGAGCAGTATTTCAGAATGCATTCTAAATAATACACATTGAAAGCTATTTAACCCCACAAGAAGGAAAAAATAGATAAAATAGAAAACCAAAACCTTTGTATCCAATTGATTCCTTGGAGCCTTCCCTCCAGTCGATTTACGAGCTGTATGCTTCGTACAAACCATGTTTTAGGTGCGATTAACAAGCTTCAAACTTAGGATGCAACTTCAACAACAACGCAATTTCCCCATAGGCAATGCTAGATATTTGATGCATCTCTGCTTTGCATGAACTATGATTTCTAAAGGCTTTCAAGCTCGGTGGATATGACCATTCACCTTCTGAAATGTTTCTGGATATGTCTTCTATAAGTATTGGAAATTGGTAGGCATGGCGATTTCAGTTCTCTAGAACTCCTCGGTGGCATAAGAGAAAGAGAAGGTCATGAGTGGGCATGGATAGTGGATGAGGAATTGAAATCCAACGTACAAAGATGAATTAATCCTGAAGCAACCCAAACACTAGAAACCAGAAAAGTAAAGTACATTGGTTGTTGGAGATTGCAAGAAAGACTGTAATATCTATGTTGGTTCCTTGAGGATTCCTCGAAGGTTGTTTGGGCACTCTAAACAACAATCATCTTCCACACGTTGATCATGCATAATAGTTTTGATCGTGCATAATATCTCTAACCTTCTAGTATCTCGCTCATCTCACCAACCTCTCAATCATGCCCTGTTTTAATTCTACAGTTGTACTCTGTTTATTTTATTTAAAATTTTGTCAATTTGTTAATTCTACAATTATAATATTTTTATATTAAAATTTTATATTATGAAGTAGGTAATCAATAGTTATTGGTAACATCTGTATAACACATCGACACGATAGCAACAGATCAAAAGACTTATGGGATGCTTGAAACTGAAATTTTACAATGTAGTTATGTTTCAAAAAATGAAATCTTTTTTGGCAAACTTAATATCATTATAAATTTTTATTTGTTATCATGAGATTTAACTGTCCTATTTAAACTAAAATTTAAAATTTAACTGATAGCTGATATATACATTATTTAAACTAAAATTTAACTGATAACTGATATATAAAAAAACAAAAACCATTTTCAACAGACAAAATGTATCAGACCCGCTATGGTTCATAAGATAAATCCCTGAGCTTCTCATTGCCAAATTTATATTGATTCACACGATAAATCCCTCTATGCCAAATTTATAATGGCTTTAAACATATTGAATGTGTGTATTAATTTGTCGTCACCTTTCTCTACTTTGAGTGAACCCTGCAACAGGAATACTGAGTTAGGAAGTCGAATACGAAAAGCCAATTAAAATATTTTATCAAATGATAACAATGCTGTAAATGGTCATGTTTTACACAGTTGGTCAAACTAAAATTCCAAGTTTTAAACAATTGGTCAAACTAAAATTCATGAGCTTTGCATGCCTTTTCTTCTGCTAATGGAGAGAGAATTAATTCCTCGCCATTCGAATTCAAAACTATACAGTAGATTTTTTTTTAATATAAATGTTGTTGTTGAAAATTATAGTATCTACTTTTTTTAATATAAATGTTGTTGTTGAAAATTATAGTATCTACTTTTTTTAATATAAATGTTGTTGTTGAAAATTATAGTTTCAATTAAAATTATATTTCCAAGTGAGCTATGTTATCGTTGCCTAGTTGTGTAGGTAATGATATAAGTTCCAAACTCTTTTAATATAAATGTTGTTGTTGAAAATTATAGTTTCAATTAAAATTATAGTTCCAAGTGGTTGTGTAGGTAACGATATA
This sequence comes from Larix kaempferi, assembly GCA_027924585.1. Lineage (NCBI taxonomy): Eukaryota > Viridiplantae > Streptophyta > Pinopsida > Pinales > Pinaceae > Larix > Larix kaempferi. Next base: position 16,262,564 of record BSBM01000093.1, on the reverse strand, counting down.
AGTTCCAAGCTCCTAGGGATAACTTCATGAGTCATTCATTGTATTAAGTTTGTTACTTAATTTAAAATCAAGATGGTACATCTCAATAATGAAAATTAAGAAACACATGTAGCATTTACTTGTAGCACTTTGATTATATGTTATGTATGCAAGTAGCGATGTCAACATTTATTAAGCAACTATGTTCTCATTTTTGAATTTTTTATTTTTATTTTAAAGATAGATTTTATATTAAAAACATAAAGATTATATTGTGATATATTAAATATTTTCATTTTCGTGGGGTTTTAGGTGAAAGTTTTAATAACAAAGTAACTGATCATTCTTTTTATATATTAAAATCTCATTTAGATTTGAAACTTTTCAAAATCTACATAATAATTGATTACATTTTTTTGTCAATATTAAGGTAGATATTGATATTCCTAGGAATGCTTATGATTAAAATTCTCCCACCCTTAATTTTTGGTGAACTAGTTTTATGCTTCTATGATTCATCATCTCTTACTTCTTTTTTAGTACAAATATTTATGATATGACAAAAGGTAAATGGAAAATCGGTATTCTCTCCACTACTTCAATTGTTTTGAAATTTTCATTGCTCTTACTCTCTCCTCTCTTATAGTCCTGCAAGTCAGCACCCAAAAGTGTATTGAAAATAAATATATTTTGAACCAGATTACGTGTTTATCCTCTTCTACCAAAGTCTCTATTCTTTGAGTATATTTTAAACTGGATTAAGTGTTTGTCTTCTTCTATCAAAGTCTCTATTCTTGACATGATCTCTCGCTCTTTCAAATCCTCCCATTTGGTTACAAATCAAACCTCTCTAAAGTAGCCTTCGACGCCAAAGTTTGTTAGAGCATCGACCATCACTTTATTATTTCCTCTTTTGGTGTGATAGACACTAACAATTTCAAAGTAATATGGGGCTTCCATTATTTCCAATAAATTTGGGATCAAATTATAGTGAATCCTATCAAGCTCCAAAGGTCTTGATTATGGGAATTTTATTTAAAAGGTGCATAATGACTTATGAATCCGTTGCACCACTAGTTGTTAGAAACGATGATGGAAAGCAAGATTTAAACCCAACTCTATTGCTTGGACCTCCACTAAATTGTCGGTAACAATGCTGATATTGGCTATAAAAATTTCCATGGCTATCATGCTAAGTTATCGAATTGTTCTTCATTGTCTTGGATTGCTACTCTTTATTAAATAAAAGTGAAAGGTTCCCTCTTTTTGGAGATTTAAAGTTTAAATATTTATTTTATTGTAATCAAATTTGTTACTTTATAGTATTCATTGTTATTCGTCATTTGTACTTGTACTCGTTGGATGGCAATACAGATGTGTCTAAGACAACTCCTAAGTCACCACTTATGTTTTTAAATTTTTATTCGACACTTTGTGTAAAATCCTATCTCTTTCCTCAAAATAAATAGCTAGAAATTCAATTTGGTTTCTTTGGTATTTAATGTAAGGGATTTTTAGTTGGTTTCTTTGGTAACTGGTGTGTAAGGGATTTAAGGTTATAATGATATTTGGATATTGAAAGGCAATTGAATCTAGTTTCTTCTACTATTTGAATATTCTTTTTGGATTTTATTTTGATATATTTCTTATTTTTTAAAATTTTCAAATATATATCAAATTCTTCTAAATTAATCTAAAGCAAAGCAAGGACTAGCTACTTCGTAGCTATTTCACTTGTTTTACTAAATTAACTTTGCAACTTATTATGATGGCCGCTCAGGCTTGGTTCCATAGCCTCGCGAACAACTTATGAAATGGAACCATGGTCAAAGTAATTGGTAAATATTAAGATGTGAAGGAACCATGGTCAAAGCAATCAGTGATGACATGACAATTTATTCATCTTTAAACCTTAATCACAGCAATGGTGTTTATAATTTAACAAACCAAATGAACATACGTATAAAATCATTTAAGAGTTTTTATAATGAAATGGTAGCTAGATAGCTTTTATAATATTAATAGTTATATCCAAGAAAAAGGGAAGTATTTTGGCTATTTTTAATGCAACTTTAATTGCATTAATATCTAAATCTAATTTTTCAGCCTCCTTTGAGAATTTCAGACTTATATCCCTATGTAACACAATCTATAAGGTCATTGCAAAAATCATAGGAAAAATAATTAAACTCTTTCTTTCTATAGGTATCTCTCAAGAGCAGTTTGGATTTCTGCCTGGAAGACAAATCCATGATGTGATGGGAATAGTACAGGAAGCTAAAATCGGCCGTGATTAAGATAGACCTACAAAAGGCTTATGATAAGGTAAGTTGGACTTACCTTAGGATGATTCTCTATCAACTAGGTTTCTGCTCACAGTTTATAAAATGGGTGATGGCGTGCATTACTACAATTTCCTTTTTTGTTCTTATAAATGGTGCGGCTTCCAACTTTTTTCTCCCTGGAAGAGGCATCAGATAGGGATTCCCATTTTCACCCTTATTGTTTCTTCTTGTGGCAGAGGGGTTAAGCATATCTATATTAAAATCAAAAGCTTCATGGAGGTTCAAAGGAATTCACATAGGAGGAGATTGTTGACTTACTCATACCTTGTTTGTTGATGATATTTTAATATTTTGTGAAGGTGAGAGAAAAGATATGGAAATTTTGTTTGGTATTCTTAACCTTTTCTAGTCAACCACAACCATGCAGGTAAATGAACAAAAATCCATTATTGCGGGCTCAAGTATAGAAGATGATCAGATGACAACCTTCTTAAGTACTTTTCCATACAATTTGCTTGAATTTGAAAATGGCTTAAAGTACTTAGGATTCCTTCTAAAATCTACTTCTTATTGCATAAAAGACTGGACGTGGCTCATTTCAAAATGTGAAAAGAGAATAACAAACTGGAGTTACAGGTGGCTCTCAAATGATGGCAAATTGTTCTGGCAAAATCCGTCTTAGAGGCAATTCTAGGTTTCTAGATGTCTCTTTCTTAGATACCCCGTGGAGTCCTGGAAGTGATAAGGAAATTAATCTTTAGTTTCTTTTGGTTTGGGAAGCTAGAGGTAAATGGAATGGGATAGATAAAATGACAATATTTAGCAATGCCAAAAATCAAGCAGGTTGGGGAATTAAAAACCCAACTATTTTCTCTAAATCCCTGGCGGCAAAGAGAATTTGGAGTTTTATAACAAGTACAGGTCTATGGAGAGATGTTATAATCCATAAGTATATAAAACCTTTAACCATTATGCAGTGGATTCAAAAACCAAACAAATCGTTTCAAAGAACCTCCATAGTTTGGAAAGCGGTTGTATATGTTTTAAATGTAATTTGGGATGCTTTATCATGGAAAGTTGGAGATGGTCACAGTATTAGGATCGGTAAATATTATTCGGTGGGAAGTGAACAGATTCACATTCTTCCTTTACATATCATTTTACAGCTTAGGTTCAAAGAATTCTTTAAACTAAATCAAATAGATGATAACCGGAATACTTCGCTTTTTGAGCAACGATGGTTAAGTGTTGATAATTTGGGGTTTAGAGATGCAGAGGCCACAATATGGAAAGCATACTTGAAAAAGTTAACAATCGGTCACATATAACTACAGACAAAGATCAATTGATTTGGATGAAGGATCCTCACGGGAAATGGGTTATGACACTCTGTTGCGAGTGGATCGAACTATCACTCATGTATGGTGGTGGAGGGATTTATGGAAGTTTAAATGCCTTGCAAAGTAAAAAATCATTATGTGGTTCTTCTTGAGAAACAAAGCGCTGACATGGGACATTCTGTAGTGTAGATGTTGGGAGGGTCTAGGGAGATGTGTCTTATGGGGAACAAAAGAAGAATCAAACTACCATCTTGTCGTAGTATGCAAATCCACTATTTAGGTTTGGAAGGAATTTGAAGTGATTTTGAAATTGAAATTTACGTGGGTAGGCCTCACAATCCAGGACTGTTTAAAATACTAGGTCCAAAACCTTGATTACAAAGACTTTTTAAGCCTTCCTATATTAGTATCTTGGCAAATATGGATATCAAGAAATCAACATATCTTTGAGGACAAGTTTCTATTTTCCTTTGGATGTGCTAGTGTTGACAGGCGGTTTGATGAGGACGTGTCGCGGTACCGTCAACGTTGCGACACGTTGGATGAAGGCGCGGAAGGAGTATTTTGTACTAAAGGATACCGCAATTGGTGGGTTTTGGGTCACTTGGACCATAGATTATGTAATAGTGAGTCAGTATACCATGGTATGCGGGTTTTGGGGGTCATTTGGACCAAGTTAGTTAGATATTGGGTCAATTGTCCATAGTGTCGGTTAGGGAGTCAGTCGTAAGTGGACAAATATTGTAAGGGAAAAATACTATAAAGACATGAGAGTTGTAAGTGATAGATAGAGATAGAGAGAGCGAGGAATGAGATGAGAAAGACAACTTGGATGCGAGATCTGTGTTTCTGCCGATGTATGATCTTGACAGTAATACAATGATGTTTTGGTACAAACTTTGTGTAATGACGCAGTGTACGAATGTTGTTTAATGCAATGTCTGCTTACTATTGCTATAATGATAATTGTTGCGATTAAGTAGTATGTTCTATGTAGAATGTGATGATGAATGCTGCGATGGTATAACTCCTTCAATGCTGCGATATGTTATAACTCCATGTCAAATGTTTAATTTTTTTGGTTAAGATACCACAATAGAGTCATTCCATGCAGCCACAACTCTCCTCCTCCCTCGGCGGAAACATGGTTCTGTCTGCTCTTCCTGGACGCCTCGGGTGAGACCTCATCTGCTCTGCGGGTGTTGCTGGGTGGGCTCAAACCTGCCTGGGTCGGTGCCCAGGGAGACTGCGGTATGCGTTGAAAGTGAGGTGAACCCCTGTCAACTGAGGTCATGTTGGTCAACAAATGGTTCCGTTGCTGGGACCGTGTGCAGAGTAGAAGGAGGTCATGTTGTGGCACTCAACGAAGCCGAAGATACAAAAATGGTTTGATCAGAAGTTGCAGGAGTTTGCTGAGGAAGAAAGTCGGAATACGTGACTGACAGTAAATCATTGGGTGGGAAGATATATTCACGACGGTCCGCATGAATGGTTTATCTGTGAATTCCCAGTCATTTTGTATGAATGGTTGTCAAAGATGACCTTCCAAAAGAAGAACTTCCAAGGTGGTGAGCCGACGACTTGGACCCCGGAATTGATTCAGGAATTGCAGGAAGTCACATTAGAGAGATTTTGAGGTCAAAAAAGGGCCTCCTAAGAGATGTACTACAAAAATATGAGATATATTAAAATATTATGAATTGGGGGTTTTATGGGGTAGGTATATCTGACAAGTCACCTTCCACACTATTTTCTATGCACAATATAAATAACCATGGTTGAGTTACTTTTCAAAATTCACTAGAAATAAAATTAATAAAATAAGTCTACATTGATGTGACTAAGATTCATTGTAATTTCCCAAAAATGTATTGTCCTTTAACATTTATTTGTCTTGACTTGTAAATGAAATTAAATAATAAAAAATATTTTTAAGAGCTTTTTTTTAATTTTATGTTGACTTTTTATATTTAATACTTTTCTCATGAATTTAATAATGTAATTTAATTGAGAATTTATTTACATGTAAAATGTCAATAATATTATTATAATCCACATTGCATTATTATTATTATTATTTATTAAATCTATTATTATTCTTTATTAGTTTGACATTATGTTATTAAATAGAATGGAGTGAATATATAATTTAAAATTAAAAACATAAAAATGATAATATATTATTTTATAAAAAAATGTGAAAGTAATTTCTTTATGAATTAAGAGTACTTCACTTGAAAATGACAATAATATTATTTTATGTGAAAGTGTGAAAAGACATTCATTATGAGTACTTTACTTGAAAATGACAATAATATTATTTTATGAAAAGACTATCATTATGAGTACTTTACTTTATGACTTAAAAGTACTTACACCACTACCTTGGTTAACTATGTGTTTTCATCCACCATAGAAAATTTGACAAATAAGCATTCTTAACTCATGCAATGCCACCTCACCAAGAGGGATGATGTCATCTACTAGAATGTGATTGGTTGTATTTTATAGTACATTTTCTTTGTTTTGAGGCCCTTTTTTGACCTCAAAATTTCTCTAATGATAATAAGGCATCGCAGGCTGTCGAAGTTTGGCTTGATAGCATATTGGAAGGATATATCACTGAATTTGCGGTCAACACGAATAAATCCTATAGCAAAGCTGAAAGATATTTCTTCCAAGGACTAAGGGGAAGGTTTTTGTTGTCGCTCCAACTGTCGATTAAGATGCTAATCTACGAGAAGGGTATATTAAAGATGCACCTTGATCAGTAGACAGCCTGGTGGGCAGAGGCCGTGGGTACCGTGAATGCTGGGGAACGGTACATGGAATGGTAAAGGGGTAGATGGGTGCAGACCATGAGGAGACTATGAGCGAAGCCTAGGAAGAAAGTGATCTTACGAGAGGAGGAGCGAGGTTTCGACAGGAAAAGAGGTAGAGGACGGGAGAAGGTCCTGCTGCGATCGAACTGCAAAGCCGCAAAGGAAGACCACACGGGATGAAGCGACCTCACAGTCTTGATAGGAACGACTAAGCTATGCCCAGGATAGAGGCAGGACCAAACCCCAACACCAACATACCCACACCTCCGCTCACTAACTCTTATCCAGCAAGAAACACTACTTCGACACAGCCGAGTACATCGACACAGCAGAAGTTAATTGGTAGTAGTAGCACATCGACAGGAGGAAGGAAGCCCAAGATGGTGGGCGATGATGCTAAGCTACTGTTGTTACATGGAAGTGCGACAGACAACCCAGAACAGTACTGGTTTTTGTGTGAAGCGGTTTGGACCATGAAACAGATCACTGATGACAATGATAAGAAAGGACAGCTAGCCACGACTCTATGAGGTCGTGCATTAGATTGGTTCATGAAGTTTATTTTAGTCCCTACGGGGGCCCCAGAGAAGTCACTGGACGAGATTCGGGATGGGCTAATTGCTGAATTTAGACGACCTAAGTCGGAGGCTCAATATATTATTGAATTGAAGGAAATTAAGCAATATCCCAATGAGACGGTATGGGATTTCGACCAGCGATTCAAGACACTAATAGCAAAGGTTAGTTTCGATATGAGCGTTGTCCAACATAAAGAATGGTTCATTGCGGCACTACTACCCCACATTCGGCTGCCGCTAATGCAACAAAACATATCGATGCCTAGCGAGGCTCTAGAGATTGCAATGCGGTTGGAGGTGTCACCGATCGGAGATAATGCAGCCGGGATGTCGCAGATACAGACACAGCTTTCCAACCTAACTATACAGTTTCAAGATTTGAAGAAGAACAAGGAACAGCGTGACGAAGTATGGTGTACGCGATGCCAAAGAGAAGGGCATACAAAGGATAATTGTCCGGATTTCCATAATTACTTGGTGTCAAGTACGCCAAACCCGTTGAATGGCGACAGTATGCCATGGTGTTGCGTTTGTCATGTGTTTGGGCACAGTCACGATAATTGCCCATATATGCATAAAATGGTCACAACCCCGCGAAATATTTACTGCACATTTTGCAAGTCGGTGGGTCATGATGACAAGGATTTCCATGCATATGGGTTGCTACAGGAGAGGATTTGCGATGCATTCTACGTCAAGGACGATCAGCATGTGGTGTAACAATCACAAATGCAACCGCAGGTAGCCCACCGCTACGACAGTCGCAGATGCAGTTTGCACCACAGCAACAACAACCGCAGCAGTTCATGCCATAATACACCCCGATCCAGACGACTCCCCCATAGCCACAATATGTACAGCAACCGCAGTATGCACCACAAGGGCAAGGGATTCCAGCAGCACCAATGCAGCAACAATAACAGCAGCAGGGCGGCTACCAGGGAGGCTACAGGATAGACACGGTGGAGGATTTGGTCATGGAGGAGGAGGCCGAGGTGGTCGTGGACCTGTTCAATGTTACCACTGTGTGGTATGAGGGAATTATCAGCGCGACTGCCCACTACTACAGAATCAGTGTACGTTTTGTTTCGGTAATGATCATACGTTTGAGAATAATCCACAGTTGATTGCACGATGGCAGGCTGGGAACGCTCCGCAGCTACAGAATCAAGCCCAGCCACAGCAACTAGTACAAAACCCGGTACAACAACCAGTACAGAACCAGCCCCTGTGACCACCACCGAACGCCAATCAAACTATCAATCAACCAGGGAATTTGCAACAGAACCAGACGTAGGGCGCAAATATTGCGACCATTTCTGCAGAACCGCGACCACAAGATGCTTCGGTGGCTGTTGTCACTCGTGAAGGCAAGAGAACTGGAGAAGATGGTTCGCGACCACTGATTCAGTTAGATGGTCAGAAGACGGTACCCTTCGACATTGATACAGAGCGAGAGACATTCCTCGAAGTGCGTCACACTTTGGAGACAGACCGCGGTAAGCCTGTTGTTTACGATATCCCGCCTGTCTTTGATGCCACATCAGACGCCGACCGACCACCGCCAGGGACATTGCAGAAGTTCCTTGAAAACTGTCTGTCATTGGCACAAGACCCAGCTTCCCTGGTTGAGATTGAGGGATGGTTACAGGGACTTCCAAAAGGATGGCAGGAGTCGGCAGTAAACTCCTTACAGCGACGGAAGACTGGCAAGGAAATGCGAATGAATATTCAGATTGGTGACTATGATGTTGACTCTGTGATTCTTGACCTTGGTTCGGATGTTAACATCTTAACCAAGAAGGCATGGCAGAAGATGAGGAGTCCCCCATTGAGCTGGTCTCTTGTGCAGCTCCGGTTGGCTAACCATGCCAAGGTAACACCCATTAGGCGAGTTCCGCGACTCATGATTGATGTTGAGGGCATGAAGACTTATGTTGATTTTGATGTTATTGAAGTGGTTGAGGGAGGAAGATCTTATCCGGCACTCTTGGGGATTGGATGGGATAACAACAGTGGAGCTGTAATAAACTTTAAGAAGCGCATGATGACCTTTGAGAATCGCGATTTCAGAGTTATCGCCCCTTTGGATCCGGCTGAAGGACGCCGCTATGTGGAGCCTGTAAAAGATGACAATCCCATTAGATGGGACCATGCATTCAACATTTATGAAGATTATATTCATCCTACCGCCTGCGGTGAGTTGGAGTGGCACAGTGAGAGCTCCACGTCTTTTGACTCTGATGATGCATTGGAGCATTGGCAGAATCGAATGCATGAAGTATCCGTCCGGAAATGTGGTTTAGTTACGCAATCTTTATGTCATGTTGCGACATAAACGATCACATTACCTGTCTATGAGGGGTTTCTTGGCCTAAACACCTTTGTAGTAGAGTTTGAAGACCGCATCCCAGAACCACAGCGATTGCTGGCTTTGGAGGAAGCACTGAAGGTTGCTCCAGCACGTTGGTGGGCGACACATAAGAAATTCATTAAAGATTGGTCACAGTGTCGACAGTTGATGATGGTTCGGTAAGGCGATATTGAGGTTTATCACGCTGGAAAGTATGATGGTCGGGCTGATCCCAGCAATCATGTGATGGAGTGCCAATGATTGTGGGTAGCGCGAACCAGAGATGAGTCGATTCATGCTTTTGTACATACTTTGGAGGAGATACTGCGCTCGTGGTACACTGCAGCAGAGTTGTGCCGCGAAATTACAACATGGGGGGAGTTGACGATCTGTTTCACTCATATGTTCAATTTTGCGGATGCCAACCCTGATGACCATAATGCCTTGCAGCTCATCCACGACGTGGTATTTCAGGTTGTTGCCGTGGCCTGCCCTGTCGACCCACACACCCACAGTCAGATGCAGTCTCTCATGGAGTGCTTCAACATTAGTGGTGACCCGGAGGACGATGATGATCCCTGGAATTTTAACATTCCCGAATCTGAAGGAAGTCGCGATGTAATCCCACCTGTTGTGCCAAGTAATCCGTTCAGTCAACCATTGCAGCTTCGCAAGATGAATATCGGCATCGAAGCTACTCCCAAGTTTGTTAACGTTGGGGATTATTGGGATGATGAGATGATGAGCAAGGTTACCGAGTTACTGCATGAGTTTCAGGACGTGTTTCCCATGAAGTTTTCCGAAATGAAGGGAATCCTAGGTGATTTAGGAGAGATGAAGATTCCATTGAAACCAGATGCTAAGCCAATCCGACAATGACCTTATTGGCTAAATCCACGACATAAAGAAAAGGTCAAGGTAGAACTTGATCGGATGTTGGATGCTGGTATTATCGAACCTGTGGAAGAGTAAGAATGGATCAATCCTATGGTGGTGCAGGACAAGAAAACAGGCGAAGTGTGCATTTGTGATGACTTGCGGAAGTTGAACGATGCCTGCTTGCATGACCCTTTCCCGACTCCGTTTACCGATGAAGTACTTGAAGGAGTGGGTGGCCAGGAGATGTACTCTTTCACTGATGGATTCTCTGGCTACCATCAGATTCACATTGCCAAGGAAGATCGCCACAAGACAACTTTTGTTACTGAATGGGGTTGCTTTCAGTACACAGTCATGCCATTTGGTTTGAAGAATGCACCTACGATATTCTCCCGGGTCGTTGTTGCCGCATTCAAAGATTTTATTCAAAATTTTCTACAGGTATATATGGATGATTGGACCATTTATGGATTGATTCGCGATCATTTAGCCAGTCTACAGTTAATGCTTGAGAGATGCTGACAACACTAGATATCGTTAAACTTGAAGAAATGTATTTTCTATGCACCGTTTGGGATATTGCTAAGTCATATTGTGTGTAAGCAGGGATTACTGGTCGATCCAGCCAAAATTGCGCTTATTTTGGGGTTGCAACCGCCAACCACTGTTAAGTAGTTGTGCACGACCTTGGGTCACATGGGATATTATCGCAAGTTCATTAGGGGGTATGCTGCGATTACTGCCCCTATGGAAAAGTTTCTAAAGAAGGATGTGGCATTCCAGTGGAACCCGGAATGTCAGGATAGTTTTGAAATGCTCAAAGCGAAGATGGCGTTGGCCCTAATCTTGGTCTTTCCGGACTGGAGTAAGGAATTCCATGTCCATGTTGATGCTTCATCGGTTGCACTAGGGGTTGTATTGGCTCAACTAGGAGAAGGCGACATTGATCATCCCATTGCTTTTGCCAGTCGGAAGCTGTCTTCTACAGAACGCAATTATACCACCATAGAACGCGAAGGTCTGGCCATAGTTTATGTGCTGCAGAAATTCAAGCATTATTTGTTGGGTGGCCACTTTAAATGTTCACTGATCATTCTGCACTAAAATACTTGGTCAATAAGCCTGTGTTGGGGGGGAAGATCTGCCGATGGCTACTTTTGTTTCAGGAATTTGATTTCGAAGTCATTGTGAAACCGAGGTGGTTGAATGCTGGACCAGATCATTTGTCATAGATTGATATAGGGGAGGAATCGACTAATATCGAAGATGGGTTGCCGGATGCCCAACTGTTTCACGTTGCCGCTGCTGATCAATATTTTGATGATATCCTTTAGTGTTTGGTGACCGGCACCGCGCCCGATGACTTTACCACTACGTAGAAGAAGCAATTGGTTGTCAAGGCTACTGACTTTCAACTGATCGCGGGAGAGTTGTATAAATTGGGTGCCGATGAGATATTGCGCAGATGTGTCTTGCCGCATGAGCAAGCACAGATATTGGCTAAGGCACATGGTGGAGTAGCGGGAGGACATTATGGTGGCCGGGCGACTTCCTGAAAAGTACTGCGTGCAAGGCTTTGGTGGCCCACATTACATAATGATTCGATAGACTACGCGCGGTCTTGTGATGTTTGTCAACGAACTGGCAAGCCATCCATATGTGACGAGATGCCGCTGCTACCTCAAGTTACATTACAACCGTTCGCAAAATGGGCTGTGGATTTTGTAGGACCGATACATCCACCAGGGAAACGCATAGGTGCGCGGTATATTATCACGGTGACAGAATACCTGACCCGATGGGTTGAGGCAGCACCTGTAGTTGATTGCTCCGCCGCAACGGCTGCTCGATTTTTGTTTGACCACATTATCACTCGTTTTGGCTGCCCCAAGATATTGCTGAGTGATCAAGGAAGCCATTTTCTTAATCGCACTATCAGTGCATTGACGAAAGAATTGCAGATACAGCATAAGAAGAGTACACCCTATCACCCACAGGCGAATGGAACGGTAGACATGTTTAACAAGGTATTGGAGCATGCGTTGACAAAGGTGTGCAATGTGAACCGCGACGATTGGGATATGAAAGTTTCAGTGGTATTGTGGGCCTATCGCACCACATGTAAAAGGTTGACTGGTCAGACACCTTTCAAGCTGGTATATGGGAAAGAAGAAATTATGCCTATGGAGTACATTGTTCCTAGTCTCCGCATTGCAGCTGTTACGAGCATGGATGATGTTGTAGCTTTAGACGAACGTCTAGAACAATTGGTGGAGCTTGAAGAGGATCGATTTATTGCTGGCTTTCACCAAGGGATAGAGAAGGACCGCCAGAAGGCATGGCATGATCGCCACATAAAAAAAGAACAGTTTCAGCAAGGAAACTTAGTATTACTATATGACAGTAAGCTTATGAAACATCCAGGCAAGTTGCAGATGCATTGGCTAGGTCCCTATCGCATCAATAGTATTACTTCAGGAGGAACGGTTTAGTTGCAGCGATTGGATGGGGGGATGCTCCCTAAGCTGGTAAATGGTCACAGGTTGAAGCCCTATCACTCAGGCTTGGAGCATTGCGATGTCTAAGTCGCATTGGTAAAAAAAAATGATGATGATTGTCGAAGGTTGCTTGGTGGCAGATGGCGCACCAACAGAAGAAGGTCTGCGACAGTAGGGAGGCTTGTACTTCCAGTTTGGCACAGTCAGCGATATAAGGAAGCGTGGCGACCCGGTCAAATCAGTAATAAATTCCAAAAGTGGAGATAGTTAATTAACGACGCGTTTGAATTATGGGCATCGATGGTGGATACAGCCGAGGGGAGGACAAGATCGCCGATGGATTGCCCTCATTAATGCATGAATTTGGTTGAGTTAATGCATGATTTAGTCATGATTATGGCCAATTTGGATCGATGTTATAAGTATGGTTTAACGTCGGGTAGAAGCCACCAAGAAATTTGCAAGTTGTGTTGTTGTGGAGCGTTGTCGTGATTTCAGTCAGTTACTGTTAGGTATATCACGACGAGGGGTGAGGTATGCTAGGAGAACTGGAGACAGTGGAAATTAGCAGCAAAGTGGAGTCTCCATTTGTTCCGATTGTTGTAGAACGAGAAGGTGCGTCATCAAACACTGTTGATCTTAGAGCTGAGGTTGCCAACATGCCGATAGGAACATCAAGTGTCTCTAAGAAGCACCGAGGGGGTCAGCCTTCTGAATTCCCGAAGAGTAAGAGATTACTTCGGTCTGCGGTGGATGGAGAAGTTCCAGAGCAGGTGGGACAGTCCAGTCGCACCGTTCCTCCACCTGCCCTATGGTGAGGACACTCCGCAAGTAATATCCTTGGGTATATCCCTCCAGTTTGGCCGGATGCCCCCCCACGTAAGCTAACTCCGAAACCAAAATTTAGTGTGAAGATGCCTGCACTCCCATCTGGGATGACGTGCTTGATGGACATTGGACCGGCACTGAAGCGCCTGCGTTATGAGGACCACGACATGGTGGCTCAACCCGAAATCGCATCCGCACCATATGTGCCTGAGACACGCAATTCACCGGACCCACATATACATGAATGGGCACTAGGACTGCGACATGCTAGCTTATTAGGGCTAATTAACATGCTACATTTTGGGTACCTAGTAGAAGTTGGCTCTTGTGTAAAGCAGCTCTTGTATTGCTTTCACGGGGGTTCATTATGGTTGGACAAAGAGGTCCCGGTTACTGTTGACTTGATTTCTCACATTACCGGCTTGCCCAAGAATGGTGTTGATCCAGCGCAGTTTATTCAAGGAAAGCACAACGAGAAAAAGCAAGCGCGTCGATTGGCACAAAAGTATGCCTTGGAATCAGATGGGCATGGGTATCACACCAGTAGCTGCAATAATCAGGTGGTACTCACAGGCATTAAGATCCTGTGCTGTAAAGTGATTAGGGGAGGTCGCCCTTACCAATGTAATTCAAGGATAGTTGCTTGCGCAGAGCAATGCACAGAAGGAGTGCAGATGAACTAGTCCTTATATCTGTTGAACCAGCTAATGGAGGACGTCGCAGATGTCCAAGTGGGTAGAGGCGCTTTCTCATATAGTTGGTTGTTGCTACTGATTGCTCTAGTTGCATGGAAAGAGCCCGACACCTACCAAGGTATGGACTGCTCGACTGCAGCAGAACGTCGAGGGGCACGCTATCAGAATCTATGGTTTGTGCGAGAGCCCAAAATGCAGTTTTGGCTATACTTAGAAATGCTTTGTGACACAGCAACACAGGTCCCGCAAATATCCGCAGACACTGTGGCACGATTCACACCTGTCATGGCATTCACAACACGACCGAGTGTCATACATATACAAGCTCACCGTGATGTTAATCGACAATGGTTGCATACAAGGTATAAAGTAACCGCGGCAGATTTGGAGGCTATTGTGAACGAGTGGCCGGAGACTTGGTGACAGCCCATGAGTCCTGCAGAAATTGATGCTGGAGGTCCACTGGAGGGCCCTCTAGATCGAGTATCAGCTCAGGATCAACAGATTCATCATAGTTCCGATCATGAGTCAATCCGAACACCAATTGCGGACGATAGAGACCGCACTTTGGAGGAAAATCGAAAAAAACGGCACCACGAGCATGCCACGATCAGTGGGATGTCTTTACCAATGGAGGCGCAGTTGGGCCGGTTAATCACAGCCATTAACCATGCTTCCACGATGGCTGTTGATAAGATGTCTGTCAAAGTGGAGGAGGGATTCTCTATGCTTGCTTCCCGTATGGACTCTCTGGGTAATGCAGTGTTACAAACGAAACCTGGCAGTGTACCCATGCAGGAGACGGTCACGATCCGCACCACGCCTCAGGTAAAGAATGTCAACATTCCCCCGAATGCGGTTGTGACCGACAATGAGGAGTTGCAAAAGGTGTTGCAGTTGATTGACCAGGTGACTGTCAATGTTAATGCACTATCGGCAATGCCACTGACGACAGTGCAGAGGGGCACCTACCAGGAAATGGTGGATTGACCAGGTGACTGTCAATGTTAATGCACTATCGGCAATGCCACTGACGACAGTGCAGAGGGGCACCTCCCAGGAAATGGTGGATAGAATGCATGAACTCAGCAAGAGATTTCAACACTTGCAGGCAAGAGAGACCACTGTGACCGCCGAGAAAGATGAGCTTACAAGCAGAGCTGCTACAACACGGAAAGTAGTGGATGACCTTAAAGCTGACCTTAAGCAGGAGCAAGCCGAGACCAGTCGCACCATTGAAGAAATTAAAAAGGAACAAGACTTCCTTATTGCGGAAAAGGCTCGCATGTGGGATGATAGTGTTCGGGTTGACCGAGTGATCGCGGAGGCCTATAAACATGTCTCGGAGCCTATTGAAGAGGTAGATGTGCTTCACTGAGTGCAGCGGCTGGGGGCTGCTATTCTTCAGTTACAACAGGAGAACGACCAGTTAAAGGCTCAGTTGAAACCAAGTACGCCTCAGGCCAAGCTGGATGAACGAATAAGGGCAATTGAGGAAGTTGCCACCCAGATGGAGGAGAAGGAGATGAAGGAAACTAGGCTCATCGCTGAAAAAATAGAGTTTTGGGGCCACATCATTTACGATGAGCAAATTGAACAGCTCACTAAGGTCCAGCAGGAAGCGGAGGGCCAAGTGGCCGCATTGAAGGCTGCAATGAAAACCTTTCCACCGATGGAGCAACTTGCCAAGTCACGCGAGCTGAAGGATTTGCAACAATGGGTCGCTAAGGAAGATGAACACCAGAAGCTGCGTGCAGGCCAGTTGGAATAATTCCAGGACAATGGCGGGAAACTGATGTTACAGGAAAGTGAAGCACTACCAACAGTACAACAATATTGACAACAAGTCATGGACAAGCTTGCCGATCACCCTTCGGCCGAAGATGTGACCAGTAGTCAAGTAGCAGCCAAGGAGGCTCAGGAGCTGGTGAGGAATGTCGAACAACCGTATGCAGACTTCAAGGAAAGGACCGCGACCTGCACTCTGTCCAGCAGTTGACGTGGCTCGAGGGAAAGCCACAAGATAATGTTGGGGGCATGTTTGCAGGCGGTTTGATGAGGACATGTCGCAGTACCGTCGACATTACGACATGTTGGATGAAAGCGCGAAAGGAGTATTTTGTACTAAAGGATACCGCAGTTGGCGGGTTTTGGGTCACTTGGACCATAGATTATGTAATAATGAGTCAGTATACCACGGTATGCAGGTTTTTGGGGTCATTTGGACCCAAGTTAGTTAGATATTGGGTCAGTTGTCCATAGTGTCGGTTAGGGAGTCAGTCGTAAGTGGACAAATATTGTAAGGGAAAAAGCCTATAAATACATGAGAGTTGTAAGTGATAGATAAAGATGGAGAGAGCGAGGAATGAGATGAGAAAGACAAGTTGGATGCGAGATCTGTGTTTTTGATGGTGTATGATCTTGACAGTAATACAATGATGTTTTGGTACAAACTTTGTGTAATGACGCAGTGTATGAATGTTGTTTAATGCAATGTCTGCTTACTATTGCTATAATGATAATTGTTGCAATTAAGTAGTATGTTCTATGTAGAATGTGATGATGAATGCTGCGATGGTATAACTCCTTGAATGCTATGATATGTTATAACTCCATGTCAAATGTTTAATGTTTCTGGTTAAGATACCGCAATAGAGTTAGTCCATGCAGCCACAACTCTCCTCCTCCCTCAGCAGAAACATGGTTTCGTCTGCTCTTCCTGGATGCCTTGGGTGAGACCTCATCTGCTTTGTGGGTGTTACTGGGTGGGCTCAAAACTGGCCGGGCCGATGCCCAGGGAGACTATGGTATGCGTCGACAGTGAGGTGAAACCCTATTGACTGAGGTCGCGTTGGTCAACAGCTAGCAGAATTGCAACAATTTTTCATTTCCTTCCTCATTTAGATCCTAATGTAAAAATCGGGTTGATAAAAGAAAGAGACCATAAAAGAGGGTAAAAGAGGGAATTCCTTGGTCTTTTTTTGAAAGAGCAACACAAAATCAGGTTGATAAAAGAAAGAGACCGTAAAAGAGGGTAAAAGAGGGAATTCCTTGGTCTTTTTTTGAAAGAGCAACACAAAGGGATAACGGTGTAGCAGGTGTGGGTGGAGTGCTTTTTCTAAATAAGGATATAAAAGGCAGGTTTGGGAAAAGGGACAAATAACTTTGCCGAATTATGTACTCTCCGGCTTCTTTTATTGCTATCTATCAAGCTTGAAATAAAGAAAATGTAAGTTTTCAGAGACTCGAAAGTGGTAATTGACTGGATAAATGAACAGATTCATTGGCATAACATCTTTCTACAACCTTTAGTAGGAGAGATAATTTCTCTAGATTCATTGGCATAACATCTTTCTACAACCTTTAGTAGGAGAGATAATTTCTCTAAAATCAAGTCTGGAAGATTTTACCCAAGGAATAAGGAAGTTGATTTATTATCTAAAAGTGGTCTGAATATGGAATGCGATGCGGTGAAAGACTTATATTACTAGAAAATTCAGGTAGATTTTACCCAAGGAATAAGGAAGTTGATTTATTATCTAAAAGTGGTCTGAATATGGAATGCGATGCGGTGAAAGACTTATATTACTAGAAAATTCAGGTAGATTTTACCCAAGGAATAAGGAAGTTGATTTATTATCTAAAAGTGGTCTGAATATGGAATGCGATGCGGTGAAAGACTTATATTACTAGAAAATTCAGGTATAACTGAAGTTAAAGATCAATCTTTCTTTTGGGATCCTTCATGATTTCTATGTGAGCATAACAAGTTTTTGGAGGCTTTTGGATCTTGGTGATTTTTGTTTGAAGTTTCGAAATCTATAGAAGTACTTAAATTGCTATATTGGAATGGAATGTAAACAGAATTGAATTCTCTTTATTGTAATGACTATTTCTTTTTGAAGAACTATTTTTGAAAAAAAAAATTATGTAGACTGTAAAGGTCTCTGTGATGAACTTTATTGAGACCAGATCTTAGTATCTGGTTGTATTAAGACTATGAAGAATGTAACTTTTTTCTTTATTTTCATAAAGTTATGATTTTTTTTTCTCATGGAAAAACAATTATGACGTAACCTAGTATATATTTAAATAGATATACGATGACCTAAACAATATCAATTATCCTTACTATAGTCACCCCAAGTTCAAACCCAAGTAATGAGGAGTTGCATTAAGGACTATCCTTCACAAAGAAGAACAAGCACAACCATATAATTTTTTTAAGTTGTTTTCTATTTTTGGGTCCACATAACCCTTATGAATGGGTTGAGTCCTTCAGAGTGAGATTGACTATAGCATGGTGTCTTGCAGCCCTACAACTCTAATAATAGTATGTTTTTACGCTAAAAATGTTTTTGTTAAGACCCTTGCTCTCAAAGCCTTGGATCTGATAATTCAACTTGTTACAGAAGCTATAGCTAATCATCATATTATTGGTGTGTAATCATAAAAGAACATTCTTGGTAAAATAACAAAGTCTCAAGAAACATTAAAAAACAAACAATGTCAAACGATCTTTGATTACAAGATTAGTTATACAAACAATGTCAAACGATCTTTGATTACAAGATTAGTTATAGGATTATCACAATGCCTCAATATATGCAATACGACAATGGATATTAGGTACCATGGGAAATTTATTCCTAGACGTTAGGTATGAAGGGAAATTTATTCCAAAATACATATCATCGCTAAATATATTTATAATACCACCTTCATTATGATGACAACCAAACAAGTGAAAAAGAGGTAACTTTCGATTTTTTAGATGGTTTTGTCAATTAAAGACCACCAATCAACACAGTACTATTGTCTAATAAAAAGGTGTGTTATTTCTGGAAAAATCCAATCGTAGGGGTTTGTAGTTGTATATTCTAAGTGATAACCTTAGAAGTATTGTATCAATGCTTTTTTCACTAAAATGTGGTTGTTATTGTAGTATTGATTAAGGCCAGGAAAGTAGGAAAAAAAAGAATTATTTTCCTTTGCTTTCCTATCTTATGTTTTTCTTCGTAGACTTGACCTAAAATGCTCTCTTCATAAGCTTCAAAACACTAATGTAGAGTCTCCTCGGGATGAAAGCTTGAAAGGAAAACGATTATTCCAATGATGGAATATGCAAACGATCGATAGCTTATTCATGTCGGAAGTTTTAGAATGGTTTACAATGCTTCCGAGGCAATCTATAAGGTTGTCAAAGGGCACCACTGGCTAGAAAAAAGGTGAAGTCGAAAGGTGTCATTGGCTAGAAGAAAACGACCATTTGGAAGGGGAGTTTATTCACTAAAAAAATAAATTTAATAATTAGATGTTGAATTTGCATTCTTATTAAATGCTTAAAGGGGGTCATGGGACATAACCAATCTGAGGCTCTAATTAATGACAAGTTATCACCCATTACACATTCTTGGTATGCTTAAAAAAGAGTGAGATAATTGACTTATATGTGAAAACAGGTATAATAACTTTACAAACCTTTTAAGGAAAAATATATAAGGCATATTGTATGATGGATTAAACCCTACTGCATATTCAATACTCAAAATTGTTCCAGCCCTCATGCATCCATAACTTGAATCTGAAATGGCAAGCAATATGGCAAGCAATATGACCTATATTATACCCAAAACAAATCTAACAAGGTAAATTGAAGCAAAGTTGCTAGTCCCTGCCTAAAGGAGATAACCAAACTGTAGGATTCATGACTCTTTTCCTCAATTATCTGTAAGCATGTGAGCATGTGAGCAAGATTTTATTTGATCAATTAACTAAATGAGATGTAATCTAAAAGTGGAACCATGTCTCACCGATGAGCAAAGAGTTCTTTTTCAAATAGAATATATATATATGTAACATCTCAATGCTAAAACTAAAACTGGTTCGATAAAAGAAGATAAATTATTATGAAAATCACAAAAATGGTTGATTACCCAGGGAACGATTTTGTGTTCAGTTCGATAGAAGAAGATAGACTATTGTTAAAATCACAAAAAATGGTAGATTTCATTGAGGACGATTTTGATGAACACATATTTGAAAAATTGAATGTAATGATGAATGAGTTTTATGGATACGTTTTCAAATAGGATAATTATATAGAGCTGGAAACTAGGCTTTCTAAAACCATTGATAAATTTATTTGCAGAGGTACAAAAGCCTCCAATAGATAAAAAAATCCTCATATCCCCAGCTCAACCCTCTATTTGAATGATACTCAGCATGAAGAATCTAAGAGTGAAATGCATAGATTGTCGTTGTCTCTTATAGTGCTCAGGAGCATTTGCATAGAATAAAAGACTTGACTGATTGGACATATCAATTGCACAAAATATATAAAATAATAGTATCAGAAGATGTGCAAAACACACTTAAAATTAGTTTCGATGATCTAGATATACATCTCAAGCAAAAATTCTTAGACAGTTGCCTGCTTCTACATAGGAGAAAACAGGGAAACTGCTCTATGAGTATAGGAGAAAACAGGGAAACTGCTCTGAGTATGGGACAGATCGAACTAGGAGGATATTAAGATATCTGGACCTTACAGAATAAGTATAGAGGAAAATATTGCATACGAATGGATGGACACCTTGGAGACCTAGAAAAATATATCGCAAAGAAAGAACCTCGGCATTGCCTTTGGAACCCAATTGACAACCTTTTCCATGGTCTGCTAAATCAATCATCGGCAGTTATTTTGCCCGTATTTTGAAGCTCTAAATCAACTTTCAAAATAGAAAATTATCTTCTCCAAGTTGTATCTTTTGCATCCTATATTTTTCAAGGATACCAAGGCTGTTTCTAATACCTTCCAAGGAAAAATTAGATGTTGGAATTCACATGGTAAAACAAATATATGGCCAACAGTTTGAGAATCATGTGGAGCAAGCATTATACATAAATATAATATAACATAGGACATAATATATACATACAATATAATACAGCGTAAAATAATATAATATGATATGGGCAACGTGGCTGTATGGATTGGGATAATGGGACACATGGAGACATGAACAAGATTGTATTTCCACAGCTAACCCGAAGAACAAGCCTTCAATATCGATAGAAGAGTTATTGTTCAATGCCCAAAACATGGATAGAATTTTGAAGCTATCATCTGTACTCAGCACAGGTGTTTATATTGATGAAGTTTGAGAAGTTCGAAGCAAGTTCTTTGTTTTCTAGTTTAGACATCGCTGCCACCAAAGAGGCCGCTCCTATTTACGTTCTTGTTCCTTCTCCTACAAAATAAAGCATGAAGGTTTTGGTCGAGACGGTGAAAACATCAAAGTCAGAGGCAAGTAATTGTTTTTCAAAAACTAATCAAATTATTTTATGCAACATCTTTCCCAAAAGCTAATCAATTTGCTCATTAAAAAGTTCATTTGTGTTATGTTTTGATGCAGTCAAACAACTATATCGAAATGGAATTGTCGCAATCTCGTCAACTTTTTACCAGTAGCCACTAGTACTGGATTGGTGTTGCAACGTTCAGGAGGTTCATTGTTATGTTCTTCTTCACGCTTACATCTTACAATATGAGCCGTAAGTAATAATCAAGTTAAGTTTTTCCTAATAAAACTTAAAATTTAGAGAGAAATATTTACTTTTAGAAATTTCATCAAACAATCCATACAAATAATTTTTGGATAGTCTATATAATTTCCAAGTGGATAAAACATTCCATAAAATTAGCTTGCACTATAACTAAAAAATAATTTATTTATGGTAAATATTTTAAAATATGTATGTGGTCGAGTAGGGAAGATCAGGGGCCGAGAAAATAAAAATGCTAGATCAAATGCTCCTTAGCTCAGCTCTGAGGATAAACTTTTTCATGCAAAGCAGTATCATGAGTAACAAACATTGAGTTAAAAAAAACATCAGCAACATACATTACACAAATTAGAAAATCATTTGTCTGCACAACAACAAAGGCTCGTGATTTGACTTTATGAGTTAAACAAACACTGTATTCTTCTATTTCTTTCTATAGAAAAACAAAGGAGGCCCAAACCATTTTAGAGTACAAGTTCCCAAGACTGCATAACTACAACCCAAATGTAGTCTATACTTTCCCAGTTTTCTAAAGATGGAGTTTCTAGCGAGAGGGTGCAGTATTCCTAACTGCAATAACCAAAATGCTACAATATATATTAGAGACGAAGGTCCATTAAATTGGAATAATATAATAATTGTAAAAGAAGAATAATTTAACAGTTAGTTATCTTTTAAGGATTATGGTGGTTTCCAGGAAACGATTACTGCATAGAAAGGCCTGTAAAAACTTTAATAATAATATTAGTTTATATATATATACCTGCCTTATACCCAATTCAACATGTTCATACAAAGATTAGTTGACAGAGGATGTCAATAAAGTAGATGATATTAAGAAAATTAAATCAGAACAACAAAAGTTGAAAAGTTGAAGCCCATAAACTACCAGAGAACGTCCAGAGTCGGTACAAGAGCAAGCAATGTCAGGCATAGCTTCTGCTACTGCACATCAAGCACTCTCTTCTTCAACCTCATCCTCAACATCCTGTGCTGACCCCATTAGTTTGCAAAGAAATATGGACTGGGCCTGTGGCCTGTTTATGCGGACTATGGTCTGATACAACCTGCAACCTGCATCATAAAAACTTGCACTATGAAAAAGACTTCATAATATGCCAAACCTTTTGCAATTTGTTTATTAATAGACACATGTTTCCCATAAATAAAAGAGGTATATCCTATGTTCAGAGACGCAACAGTTGTAACCTCTAAAGAGAAAATATGAGCCTTGTGGAAAAGATCAAAAGAACATATATGAACCTGGTGGCGCCCAGAGGTATTCAAATCCTTTAGGGTATTCAAAATTTCAATCTAGTATTATGTGACTCAGCGGTTTAAATTACTCTCATCGGGGATTTGATCAGGTGTTTGTTTCCTTAAGGTAAATTTCAAATTGTCTTTTTGATAAGGGCTTTGTTATGGAGAATCACCAGTCTTCCATCATTGCAATTTACTCTAGAATGACAAAATCAATCCATCCACTCGAGTCTCTATCTTAGGATTTGGTTGCTTACCATCCTAAGAATACCATGGTATATGGTAAATTGAGCACTCTAGCCCCAACCATAGCAATAACATTATGGATTGCTGAGTACCACCAGGTTGCAGTCCGCGATGACGTAAACTCATTTACAGTTATAATCATCTTGTCCGCATCTTTATCTGCATAATCCTGCAAAATGATATAACCACAAACTAGATTGAACAAGGGCATGCACGAAAAAATAGTTTTGTATAAATACTTTTTTTCTTGGTAATAGCAGGAGCTGAAACACATTTTTAAACAGAAACCACTCAATTTTGTAACAGCAAGAGCTTAAACAAATTTTTAAACAGAACCACTCAATTTTTGGCAGAAGAAACTCCTCAGACATGTTCCTTTCGAGATTTTCAGGTATAGCCCATATAGGAATCGTCTGAGAATTAAACTTGGGATACTTGTGGATAACTCCCACCAGTATACCGCTATACCACAGCCCAACCAATAGCGTTTAAATCAATATTATTACATAATAACAAAGCTATAGTTGCTAATTGATATTATAAATGATTCACCAAGTCCTTTATTAACAATGACAAACCAGGCATTCAAAGACTCTGGCATAATCAACGACAGGCCAGTGGTCGTGCCAAAGAAAAGGGTGCTTACCCTCCAACTTAATAACGGGATGCTGATCGATCTCAGGGGTTCTGCATTCTTCCAGTTGCGCCATATCCCTCTCCGTCGTCCCCCGCCACCCGTTCCCTTTAGCCACAACGAAAACATTAGAAACCATGCCCGAATTCATGCGGCTTATGTGAACGAAGCCATGGAAAAGAGAATTGAACCGATCGAGGGAGAAAAGCTGCAACACGTTTTTTTCCATGCATCATTTGCTTGGAACACGTTTCATACCTTGGGGAATAGGGATGATGGAGCTTCGAACACGTTTTTGAGAAAATGCCACCTATATCAAGTCCAAGCTACATATGTATTCGCCACACTATAAACCACTATAAAATATGGCTTCACCTCGGGTTGAGGCCAAATCAGGCTTGAAATAAATTGATTGGCCATAAAACAATTATTCAAAATAAACTTTGGTTATAATGTTGTGGGAAATGTGCAATATTAATAGTATTTGGTAAAACTAATTTATATAGTCCCCCCTTCTTGGCAGGCTGGCAGGGACTAATAATGAAGTATGATTTCCTTTAATCCTACAAATGGAAACATTAACGTTACTTTTTGATAAAACAATTGTAACATGACCACCCTAACTCTAGAATTATTCTAATTCAACTTATCCCATAAAATACAAGCCTTGTAAACAATGATCATGATTTCTAATATACTAAATATTAGCCATGGAGAAATTCATGAACACATAATTGAGACATTATTATAAGAATTAGAAGATGAAAAAGATTAGTGAATTTTATTTTAAATTAGTTGAGTTACTTGGTATATTTCCATGGTAGTTGTTTTAAAATAGTTGAGGTACTGGGTAGATTGCCATGGTAGTTGTTGTAATAGAGAATTTTTGGGGAAAATCCAAAAAATTGATCATGGTGGGATTCTATTTTTCAAGCTTGTGTGCCATTCAATTTAAGCCATTCATGCATTAGTACGTGCATTGGAGATAATAGGGAAAGACCCCCACGAATGGTCTAGATGCATCAAACAACTTTTGGCATGTAGTCCTAGCCATTCACGTAGATAGAACTTGATAGGGAAAGCATAGTAGGGGTCCCCCTATAATTGGCTTGTATGCACCATGCAACTCTCTGTGAGTTATCGTGGCCATTCGCACAAAATGACATGATCAAGCACTAACAATGTGGGGTCCCACACAAATGGACAGGATTCATCCATGTAGCTTCTAGCATTTAATATCATCCATTCACACGAGGTAATTAGGGGTGGTCCCTTGATATTGGAATAGATGAGACCATGCAGCTTCCAAGTTTTGATCATATCCATTCACGTGTAGAAACTTGCAGATTGAGCAGTATCATGGAGGATTTCCCCATGAATGGTCATGATGAGACCTTAGCGGATGTGCAAGTTGATCTTAGCCATTTGTGCACAGGTTGATGCCATCACAAATCACACATGCAAGGAATAAAGGAGATTCCTTAGGGACCCACCAAGTCACCTTAGGTTTGAATCTCAACGATAGCTCACCTTCCAACAATGCAACATGTGTGGGGTAGGCTCCACCCAGTCGACCTTCTAGTAACCAATAAGAAGTGGATATGTGTCCCTCCAACTCATAAAAAAGAATGTCAATGCCATGTGTTTCAAAATCATTGGGATTTGGTTGAACCCAAACTCTATTTTTTCCAAATTAATTATTCTCCCATGCACCTTCCAAGTCAAATGCCAAATTGCAAGACAATATGAAGGCAATAGGGCACAAAAGAAGCCTAGAATTGATTCTATGCTGGTGGGCCAATTTTCCAGTTAGTGGAGGAAGAGGTTTTTAATTAAAAGAAAAGGAGAAGGGTGGTCGTCTCTTCTAGTGGCCATGGGAGCTATGATATTGATGTAGGAGGGGTATTGAGGAGGCCCAAGGTTTTAGGAAACAACAAAACTAATCAAATGTAACTGACTTTCTTTCCCCAATGTAAAGCGCGCAAAAAAAACAACTCAAAGGATTAATGATGCACATTAAAGGAAGCAATCAAAGGCAATATTTTATAGTTTTAGAAGCATCTCAAAGTGATTAGGAGAATCAAGAAGTTGTGGAGGACAGGGACAACAAACCACCTTTCCGTTTGGTTATCATGAAGAGCCAACTCTCCCCTAACAACATAAGGTATCAAGAACACTAGTCATTTCACTCTCGGGAGGTTATAAAGGGGATATGTTTCTCATTTATGGGAGGTCTTTTGGCAAGAGAGGTTGATTTTCATTATAATCCACAGGGATGTTGTAATGTCTAACACCAAGAAACCAATCATTTAATTCATTTCTCATTTGTAGAGATTGTTCTTATGTATTTTCTATATTTATCTTTCTTATTTTTTCCATACATTTCCTCTCTATGTAATACTGTAATCTTGTAGACCAGATTCTTATATATTCAAGGCTAACAAAATCCAATTTGTGGTATAGTACAATGAAATAATTTCTAATTGTTTGATTTTTTCATGTTTTCATATAGTGGTCTTTTGTTAGTTCTGATTTTGTATGAAGTGTGTATTGCATACACACTTCATACAAAATCAGAACTAACAAAAGGAATATATATATATATATATATAGAGAGAGAGAGAGAGAGAGAGAGAGGTAACCCTTAGTAGACTTAATGAGATGAGTATGCATTGTCACCACAACAACAACTTGAAGCTTTAACAAAACATAATGCTAGATTTGAATAATAGGGACAGGTTAAATGTTGGAGGAAAAATGTAGCATATTGGATCAAATAACCAGCATCAAATCCTCACACCAAAGGCCTTTCCATTAGGAATTGGAGTCTCAAATTGCAGAGCACAAAAGCTAATAAAGGTAGGTGGAGAAGAAATTAAGAGGAACAAATCATATTTGGTACAACAATAAGTAAGGAAGTCATTATTTTCCAAGGATTTGGTAGCCTTAATGAGATGAGTATCCAATGTCACCTCAACAATAGCTTGAAGCTTTAAGAAAACATAATACTAGATTTGAATAACAGGAACATGTTAAATGTCAGAGGAAAAATGTAGCATATTATATTAAATCACCAGTATCAAATCCTCACACCAAAGGCCTTTCCATTGGGAACTAGAGTCTCAAATTGGAGAGCACAAAAGATGATAATGGTAGGTGGATAAGAAATTAAGAGGAACAAATAATAATTGGTATAACAATAAGTAAGGAAGTCGTTGTTTTCCAAGGATGAATAAACATCAGAGAGACTTTAGGAGTTTATGGAACTCTTCAAGTGTCCATGACATGTAAATGGGTTTTTTGGGCATTAAACAAATGAATCCAACAAGTAAAGTGTATGGTATGGGAATAAACAATGAATCCACCAACATATATAGTCATACATGTAATCTAGAGAACGAATATAACATGTCCCTATTAATCCAATATGCTACATTTTTCCTCCAACGTTTAACATGTCCCTATTATTCAAATTTAGCATTATGTTTCCTTAAAGCTTCAAGTCATTGTTGCGGTGACATTGCATACTCATCTCATTAAGTCTACAAAGGATTATCCCCTTTTTCCTAGGATCTAGCTTGAGGCCTAAAGTGGGTGTTCAAATTCCTTGGCATAGTTCCTAAGTAGATAGGAACATCTCAAGGATCAACACCCTTTTGGAACCTTTCCAAGGAATGGAGTTTGAAAGGTTTACTTTCCCTAGGAAATGACAATGGCATCATTCTAAGTCTTGATGGTGAATAGGAGCAGAATGACAGAATGCTAAATATTTTTCAAGAAAAATATTTACAAGAAATTTTCACCTGGTGACTCCATTTTATTCAAGACTCCACTAAGAAGACAATCATGCTGAAAAGAAGAAATATGTATTTCAATAACTGATCAGGTTCATGATGAAGAATTTCTTTCAAGAAATTTTGGTTTTGTTTCTCCACCCTATGTATTTTAAAAATAATTTCCTACATTGGGAAAATCATAGGCTAAAATCCTTGCCTACCTTTTTGGAGAAGAAAAAACCAATCTCTTCCTTCACTACTAAGTTAGGTAAGCCCTATTCATTATTGACTTATGAAAATCATGAAAAATCATTTGCAACATTTGCTTTCGAAAATCCATTTGAACAAGCAACCCATGTACCCATTCCTCCAATGACCAATCATCCCGATGAACCCTCTAAGCATATACATAGCCATATTTACCCTTGCATTGTAGATAGATATAAATCCATTAGGCTTCTATCCATTCTCCACAACATGCATCCAAGATATATAAAATCCCTTCCTAAGTTAAATGGAGAGGATGATGTCTTGGATTAAAAACATATGGCATCATTTTAGGACAACATTGATTACTTGGAGATCAAGCATGAAGATATATTCGTGAGGATTTTAGTCATTCCTTGGAGGGAGACTGTCAACAATGGTTCATATATTTTCCAACTAATTCAATAAGTTCTTCATTGGATTTTTGTAATGTTTTCTTGGACACATGGGATGAAAAAGAAAACTCATTATCAATATTTCTCTAAGTTTTATTCCATGAAAATAAATGTTTGATGAAAATATCATGAAGTTTAATAGGAGATTTATAATATTTTATTTTGAGATGCTAGCATAAATTCAACCCTCTGAAGTTGTTGTTAAGGTGTAATTTACAACATCTCATCATTTTGATTTTGCCTTTTATCTCGGAGAAACAAGAGCTACAACTTTGGAATAGATGTTTATTAATGTTGAAAAGATTGAGAATACTTTATGGTCTTGTAGGAAACTTCCTAATCATATAGAGAATGAAGATCATATCACAAAGTAGAAAAAAGAGGAAAAGGGACAAGTAAAATCCAATTTTCATACTTCTCTAGTTCAAAATATCGCAAGGCAACACGAACCTTTTGCTATCAAAGGGTTGAAATAACAAACATTAATCAACAAGGTGTCATTCCTTCTACAATACATAATTATCCAATTAATGACTAAAGGGGTGATTTCTCCATAAACTCCCTAGGTGATTTTCATGAGGGTGATCTTGTAGTTGCCCTTGATCAACAGCTTGAGGAAGATCTTGTTGTGCTAAAACATTAGCAAAACATTGTTGCTCACAATGATAATGAGGATATTTATGTCCCTAATTATATGGAAGAAACACTTGTTCGAGAAGAGCCATATAGAGACAGTGTGGAAATCTATTCCCCTATATGTGTTGATAGTAATAAAGAGGATAATGAATCAATTGATAAACAATCTAAGCACAATTGTACTTATGAGTGTATTCAAGAAGAAAATATACACGGATAAAGTGATGTCAATATAGAGTTTGTGGCAAACCCAATGTCTTCTAAAGGCCTAATGGAGGAGGAGATGAAAGGTATGGTATGTGCTAACATATTGGAACATATTGATTGTCCACTACTTTATCTCATTATTTTGATTCTCATAAAGTATTCAGTAGAAGGGATAAGAAAATAAAATTGAAGAAGTTTCTTAATGGTTTTGAGCTTAGTATGGATTCTTAAATACAAAGAAAGAAATATTTTTAATATTTGATCACCTAGGAAAAAGATCAAGATATTTCTTGGCATAACAACACTTAAAAATATTGTCATCTACAACTGCAAGATGATTAGACATGTCATTCCATTCCTGGGAGCATGGATAAAAGGTTATGCCAATTTGTTTCCTTGAATGCTTATGAAGACTGAATTGTTAATGAAGATGGGCAGATTCTCGCATCAACGTCTACAAAAAAATTCAACAATGAGCCATTATGGGATAAGTATGAAGGAAAATAAGAATATGAAGATGAAAGAATTGAAGAATTTTTTACGCAGCAAATCCATTTCAAATTATCATAGAAAAAATAGAATTCAACATTATAAATCATGAAGAAGAAATTTGAGTTGCTAATTAAAAGGCTCCCTTGCATGTTTTTACGATCCTATAGTTGATTGGATTGATTCTATCTTATTCAATACCTTAAATATTTTAAGCTTCATGAGATAAACATTCTTTGATTATAAGTACCCGAAACTAATCCATTCCTTACTACATCCATTAGACTTGTTTCTCTCTTTCTTAATCATTTGCAAGTAGGAAGTTCATTAAATAAGCAATATGCTTTCTTGGTTTTATTGGATATTTCGTCTTACTTGATCAATTGGAGTTTCATTGATTAGAGTAGGAATAATGTACATAAATAAGCTTCCAAACAAGTATATAGTTTCAGTTTCTATAGAAGTAGTTTCTTTGGTTTTATATATGTTGTCACAAAAATTTTAAGACCAAGGTTCTTGCATAAGAGCCAACAAAGCGGCCCTCTATAGTCTAGCATGCTGTCATATTGAATCCACCAAAAGAGAAGGTCTCACCCGAAGCACTGCCTAGACATGTTTATGATGAGGAGGGTTAATTGTAAGGAAAATATGGAAGAGAACTCATTCATTACACCATTCCACAACATGCATTCATCATATATCCATAAGCATTCATAACGGAGTTACACAAATATCATAAAGAAAAGGGCATGAATAAAAAATAACATTCATAGCATTCATAATATACACAAAATATTTGAGGGAGCCTAATCAATCTTCAACTTTATTGATTCAGCAGTCTATATTACAATTCGTACAATCATACTTCATTATGTGGAATGCCCCATTGCAAAATTAATACCTCATCAAAACACACATCCCCTTAATCCAGATACAAAGCCCAAAACTCATAATCTTGATCTATTTCTTGATGACTGGATGTATTGATTCCTTTATGCCTTTATTATCCGATTCCTTTCCTTCAACTTGCGTTATGATTTTATAGTCACGGGAGTGGACCCAATATGGTTTTATCCTAATGACTTCCATAACATATGCATAGTTCTTCTCACCATCTTTCATGACTATGGACCATCCAAAAATGAAGGATCCAACAGGCCCCGACCACAAGCATTGAATCATCCTCGAGTCAACTCTGTTGCATTGATGATCCTTGTGCATCTTCAGGTCCTAATGTTAGGAACTTGTGTCAACCCTTCTCTTTACTTTGTTAGTATATTTTTGTTGGATGCATGTCCTTTGTATGTCGTCCCGTAGTATTATATGTTCCGTGGTATTGCTCCTTAGTTTGTATTAGCCCATAGTATTATCCGTTCCATGGTATTGATCCATAGTATTGGATGCATATGCTTTGTAAGTCATCCCATAGTATTATATGTTCCACGGTATTGATCCATAGTATTGGCGCATAGATTTAGTATATAAGTGTGTGTTGAGGCCAATGAAGGCACCGAGAAGTTATTTGTATTGAGCTTTCTCAAAGGAGGTTTCCCCCTCGAAGTGGCCCGCAATAAATAAATCTATTATGAGTTCTGTTATTTCTAATATCTCATGCATTTTCATTAATTAATTGTTGTAGGTTCCTCACATTTGGTATTAGGGCACTTTCTTGGGCTCATTGGGTGGAATTTCTACCCAAAAACAAATCCGCACCTATATTTGTTCCTATCAATTGCAGGTTCGGATCCGAGAATAATACCTATCCGCTTAACTGTGGGAAGTGCTTGGGCATAATCCCTAAAACTCATTGTGAGGAGTACCACAAGAACCCTTAAGTAGCTGGCTCATTGAGAGGATCTGCCAATGAAAAGGGCAACGATCCCTACCTAATTGACTAGTTCCCACCTGTGAGGTAAACCAATAGCTTTCATTTGTGGCAAAGCGGTTATCAATTTTACCTGAGCCGTGGAGTGAGGGGTACTTCCCCAATACGCAAGTCATTAGATAGAATTGGTGGCCGAATGAATCCCTTGAACCTTTAGGAAGCCACACATACCAGGGGTCCATATCTATTGCCAACTAATAAATCACAAATTACATCTATCCAGAACTATTGCCGATCTCTTCTGCGTTGTTGCACATCCAGATAAAATTTTGTTTTTTCGCCATATATTCTTTATTTTCACTTTGTTTCCCTTGAAACTTCACTGACACCCCTGCACTCCCATTCTGCATATTTCATTCCTGGGGACCCTATCCCAAATTCCACTCCCCGAAGCCAGAAATCCCCCATTTGTCTATTTTTATGGTTTGCCATAACTTCAATTTTCACCCAATCGCCTTCAAATTTTTCCACAATGTTCATTTCCTATTTTTTCTTCTTTTCCCCTCTTTGAAAATTTTTCCCATTCCTTCACCCCACTTCAGAAATCCCCATTTTTTGCTTCCCTGTCCATTAGAAAGCGTCCAAAACCTAGTCAAACCCCAATTACCCATCAGAGTTTTTCCCAAATCCAAATTTCTCTTTACTAAAGAAGCTTTTGTTTGTGTTTTTCTACCCATTCACACCCAAAAAAAATTCTTTGTTATGGTTGTCACCCACATAGGAGCACAAATCATGGAGGAAGAACTTGCAGCCCTCAAAACCAAACTCCAAGATATGGATGAAAAATTTCTCCGTCTCCATCTTCATCATTCATCCATGAACAATAAACGACAGCCAGATTCTTTTGCAGACACTAGGTTCTCTTCTTCTAGCAATTTTCGTGGGCCGAAGCTTGATTTTCCTTGCTTCAATGGTAATGATCCAACTGGATGGATATACCAGGAAGAACAATCTTTCAGTTTGCATAATACTTTTGATTTCCACAAAGTTCCACTTCCATCCTTTCATTTGGAACATAAATCCCTTCAATGGTACCGTTGGTACATCAAGGCTCATGACGAGCCAAAATAGATAGATTTTTGCCAACTCCTTTTGCAATGATTTGGTCCTAGTGATTTTGATGACTTCATAGGAGAACTCACTAAACTTCACCAAATTGAAACTGTGAGAGAGTATCATTCAGAATTTGAGAAACTGGCCAATCACACAGAAGGATTGTTTTATGAATTCTACAGGAGTTGTTTTATCAGTGGTCTCAAGGATTAAATCCGCTTAAAAGTTAAAATGTTTTGTCCCAACACAATGATTGAAGTCCTAGGGTTGGCTAAGTTGGCAGCGTACAATATCACAGCCCAACAACGCTCCAAATCCACTTTTGTTCCATTCAAAAATATGGTTTCCCAATGACATCCCATTATGCCAGCTCCTCTCCCAACTCCTATCAAGCATTTGTCTGAAGCATAGATGTGGGAATGCAGAGAAAAAGGGCTTTGTTATAATTGTGATGAGAAATTCATTCGAGGACATAGATGTGTTGAGAAACAGCTCTATCTCTTGGATGTGGATTCTCCGCCTACCTTTGAACTTGGAGAAGAAGGTCCAGATACAATAGATGATCAAGTCGACATTTAACGGTTGCCTATTGACCCTCCATCTCTAGAAAACCACCCAGATATATCTCTCCATGCTTTAGCCGGAGTCAACACCCCACAAACAATGCGGGCCGGGGGTTACATCAAGAAGCTCCCTCTTATAATACTCATTGATTCTGGTAGCACTCATAACTTCATTAACCCTCGGATCTCCAAACAGGATGATTGTTTTCTCCATCCTTGCTCCAACTTTGAAGTCATGATTGTCAATGGGGGCACCTTACCTTGCAAGGGGAAGTATCGCAATGTGCATATCTATATAAAATATTATAACCTACAATCTGACATGTTTTCCTTGTCCTTAGGAGGATTTGATGTGGTTTTGGGCTCTCAATGGTTACGCACACTTGGCCCCATCTTATGGGATTTTTCTTAACTTTGGATGTAGTTTTCAATCAATGGGAAAAAACACACATTTACCGGATTACAACCAAGGTCTCTCTACATCATCAGTTCACATCACCTGGAAAATATCCTTAAGAATAATTCACATGGTGTCATCACTCAGCTCCATTCCATTTAGATGCACCCATCAACGGTCTCCACAACTCCCTTGGATATACAACACATTTTGGATAAATATGCAAGTGTCTTTGCTGAACCAGTGGGATTTCCTCCTTCAAGAGACCTTTTCGGTATTAATTTAGCCACCTCTACATCTGAGAAGGAAATTATGGCTATTTGCATGCGGTACAGAAGTGGTAGCCATACCTATTATGGAATTATTTCTGCATCAAGACTGATCATCAGAGTCTGAAAATTTTTCTGGAATAATGGGTCTCCTCCCCAGCACAACTGAAATAGGTTAGAAAACTCATGGGTTCTTCCTATGAGATCACTTACAAGAATGGTAAGGAAAATATGTTGGTGGATTCTCTTTCTCACACATTTGATGACCAAGTTTCTCTTTCAGCTATTTCTATGCTAGTTCCAAATTGGTTGCAATCTGTGCAACAGGGCTATGTATTCTATGAACTCCATGCTTCTCCATTGGAAGGGCACTTTGGGTTTCTCAAGACGTCTGAGCGGGCACAGTGTAACTTCTTTTGGCAGGGAATGAACAGGACAATTCAACAGATGGTGGTTGAATATGATACTTGCCAAGTCAACAAGGGTGAAATGACACTCCTTATGGGATTGCTCGAACCCTTTCCCATCCCTACACGGATTTGGATAGATATTTCTATGGATTTCATTGAATGGATATGGTGGTACAGTACTGCATCTAAAATGACTTCATATGAAACAATCTATGGTCAGGCACCGCAAGTTCTTCTTCCATACACCCTCAGAAATTCACCAGTTCAGGCACTTGAATCGGTTCTTCGAAACCACAATCAGATTCTTCGCATTTTGTAGGACAATCTTCACCTGGAAATAATTCAAATGCAACAACAAACTAATCAGTACCGTTCTTAGCACACTTTTCAAGCAGGTGATATGGTTTTTCTTTGTCTACAGCCTTTCAAGCAATCCTCCGTGAAACTCAAAGGGCATAATAAGCTCACTCCAAAGTTCTATGGACCCTATAAGGTCCTTCATAATATTGGGTATGTTGCTTATAAATTGGAACTTCCTCCTTCTTCCGGCATTCATCCAATATTTCATGTCTCTTGTATGACGAAAGCTATTGGCATCAACATCAGAGGACAAACTATTTTACCAGCACTGGATAATGAAGGATCCATCCTTTTGGAGCTGGAGGCCATCCTCAATAGGTGCACTTGCTGGCTTCACTCTCTATCTATCATTGGGGTATTAATTTAGTGGCATGAAATGCAACCAGAGGATGCTACATGGGAACCACTCCTTTAGATTCAACATCAGTTTCCACATCTAAAGCTTTGAGGACAAAACTTTTTCTAAGGGGGAGGTGTTAGGAACCTATTTCAACCCTTCTCTTTACTTTGTTAGTATATTCTTGTTGGACACATATGATTTGTAAGTTGTCCTGTAGTATTATATGTTCCATGGTATTGATCCTTTTTTTTGTAAATAAACATTATATATTACTGCTTGAAAAGATACATCGCTTGTTTCACAGAGTCTTCATAATCCTAGGCATTTCCGGTTGAGAACAGGCAAACAAGAATCCAGACATAAACTTTACATAACTATCATAACCAGAGACATTCCCAACATGAAATAACCAAACAGGAGTCTTGACATAGACATAAATTTTAAACGACAGAAACTAAAAATTCCCCAACATCGAAAATAGAGAGAAAATTCACTAGAACTAGAAACGAAATAGACATCATGCCCACAGAAAAATCCCATAGAGGCACAAAAAGAGGCATTTGAATCCAAAGCTTAGATATGGATCACAAGAACAACATCCTTACCGCTACTTTCTAGGAACAGCTGTATCACCAGGTACTGAAACTTCTCCTTATCCGCGCCTGTAGCAGCCTCAGATGAACTCCTGGTGCACTGGTGACCGCTACCCGCTGGCTCCCCTTTTCCTGAACCCTTGAATACAAAGATAATTTCCAATTTTTTCGCTATTGCATCAATTTTCATATGCATAACCTGACTGTCCGTGTTATGAGCCTTCCACGATCTAACAGGCTCCTCATCACCCTTTCTTTTTTTGACAGATTCCATTAACACATGCACCAACAGATTCTTCGTAACCTAGTAGGTCATGATAATCCATTCATAGGCTGAGGCACGTCCTACCGTAGAGCCAAGGTCAACCACCTAGTCTTCGACCTCATGGCGGACTTCCTCCATAGGAAGAGCCTAAACAGTTTCCCAGAGCTCCTTCTCCACCACCTCAATATTGTCTTGAATTACAGGGGGAATGCATCTGGGAGAGAAGGATGCGGATTCCTGAGCCCGAGACTTTGCAGACGCACAAGTCACCCGACCCACTCAAGAATTACGCTGCTAAAAAATAACGCCTTCATCTTGTGCACCACCACCCCCAGAACCCTTCATTTCCCTTTGATTATAACAACGTTTGGGAGACATTGCACTATCCCACAGAAGATCAGGAGGTCGAACCCGAAAGAACCACCCACAACTACACTCGTAACCACTATTGACACCTTCTCTGAAACTGCACTCTGCCGAGAAATGAAATTTGATGGAGATGCAAGGAAAGCCATCCAAATTTAAAACCCTGAGCATCATTATGGGAATTGTTGATGTATATGTAACTTCAGAATGTATTTCTTATATATATGTATTGTACCCTTATCGAGATGTGTTATTCCTCTATAAGGAAGTGCCGTCATTTGTATTGACAAGTGTCGCAAGTGTGTTAACTTGCCGATGGGTTATTAGACCACCTTGATGGGGTCAGCCCTGTATGAGTCGTGTGGGTAAAAGGGTTATTAGACCACCAAGTGTGGGGTCGGCCCAGATTAAGTTAACCTTGGGTTAAGCTAGACATGTAGGCCCCATTAGTTTATTGGGTAGGATAGGACAAGTATAAATAGAGATCGAGAGATCTCTATTTGATCACTCATTACACACACTTCTCTCATTTAGAAAGTGGCGCACTTGTGAGGAGGAGGTTCTGCTGCTAGGAGAAGACTATCTCTTATACTTTGGTTGTATCATTGCTCTATCTACCTCTGAATATTTATTGGGGTTTTTCACCTTTATGGTTTTCCCCAAGTAAACTTTGTGTCTCTTGTGTGCTTGCATTATTGTGTCCATGATTGATATGTTGTAGATATGCTGTACATGTTGTTCTCTCAGTTAATATCCTAGATTATATTGAATTAAATTCTGAAAATCTAACATGGTATCAGAGCTATCCTGAAAGAAGGCATGGTATGGCATGTATGACACTTGTTGCACTTGCGATGCTAGGGCTTGATATAGCAAAAAACAGTCATCGTAGCACTTTTACTATAAATCTATTTTGGCGAATTTTTCGGATCTAAAATTGTTACAAGTCTCATATAAGATACCCATGTACCTTGTTTCCAAAGGACAACCTCTAATTCATTGTAATTTGTGATTTAGGATCTACACAATATAGGGTTTCTGCCTCTTCCAGATCTCAGTCATAAATAGGTGACCGTGGAAAAAAGGTCATAACTTGGGCTAGGAAGCTCCAAATGAAATTTAGTAAAAAGTGACAGGTAGTACACGGACTGTAATTTGTCAGGTAACTTTTTCAGACGCCGAAACTTAACCAGTGACACGTGGCACACCATACAAGTTTGCTCTCCTGATTTATCCCATAAACAGGTCACGTTGCGACACTTGGCATAACTCTTTCTCAGAGAATCCATTTGAGGTCAGACCTATGGGGTTGGAAATATGACAGGTCAGGATATCACAAGAAATGTTTTCAGACCCTGTGGATCAAAAAGTGTGGAGTTATACCAGAAACAATCAGGTACATATTTCTGTCAAAACATAATTATTTTTTAGCACCTTCATTCATGGCTTTCGGAATTTAGGGTTTCAGAGAAAGTTGGAATTTTTGTAATCGGAGAATACGGATGAATGCTACTCATAAAGATAGAAATTTAGAGACCAAGATCAAAATTTTTGGTTGGGAAGAAGGTCGGGCTTGATCAGACCCTAGTTCGGGACTTTGATCGGAAAAGTGGAAAATTAGGGCTTCTGCAAAAATGGGAATTTTTGAAATATGTGACCACGGCTGGAAGCTCCTCACAAAAATAGAAGCTTAGAGATTTGGATCAAACCTTTTGATTGGGTAGAAGGGTGGGATTTATCAAACCCTAGTTCGGGGTCATGTCCAGTGAATCCGGAAGTTTCAAAGGCAAATTTGACGGGTGAATCTTGGCAGTTTTCAAATTCTGAGTATACCAGCTTGATCAGCTCATCAAGGCAAATATTTCAATCCTTTCAGAAGTTTGAAATTCAAAGTTTTAATTTTTAGGGTTTCTCTGACAAACCCTAATCCAGCTCCAGATCCAGTTCCTGCAAATCAAGTGGATTGGGTTAATCCTAGAAGAGAATGGATTGGTCACCTGTATAAGTGAAGAAGTTCCTGTTTCAGAGGGAGATGGGGCTAAGGCCTTACATAAGAAGATTACAAGCAATCTCGACAGGTATGACTTATCGAGATATGTTTCGAGATTTATTCATGATTAATTTTATGGTATGCTTGTCTTCATGTTATTACGATTAGTACAATATTGATTAAATTTAGACTTGTCATATCACCTTAATAAAATTATGAATGCATGATAGAAGATATTCATTGATTAGGGTGTTGACACGTATGATTGTACTAATGCATTATGGTGTTGTATGAGGTTTATGTTGTCCGCTAACATGAAAGGTACACCAAGAAAGACAAATCATGTTCTAGTTCAAGAACATATGATCATGATGACATGAAGACAAAGATTCATCCATTGTCATGGATCACTTAGAAGATCTACTTACAAGGTATGTATAACTTATGAGACATGCAGGTTACTAGCACAAGTCATTGAAGAGAACCAGAAGACATTATGCGGGTATGTTAGACATAACTAGCTAACATGCTAATCCATGTATGTTTTTCCTATATCAAGCTAGAATCATACGTTATGATAGGGTCTTATACTGTTGTGTTGTTGATAATGATTATTCATGAAGTCATAGGTTTGAATAGTCATAGTTGTATACATATTATGTTTCTTACCATAATTGATGATATGACTAACCATAAGAGTCCTATATATAAACCTTGAATACTAATGCTTATTATTTCTATTTGAAATGATCATGACTATACATGCTTAAGATTATTGTGTTTTGATAGTATTAAGAATATACTAATGAATGTATGATTATGTATGATACCTCAACGATAACACAATGATGATACTAATAAGCATGCATAGTGATTAAGGATGGATATAAGTTCAAGGACAGGTAATCCAGGAAGCAAAGATCAAGAGGGAGGACACTTCAGTAGTTTCTGCAAGGATGCAGATATTCAGAGGGATTTGACCACTTCTCACAATCCACATCAGAATGGAGTTGTAGAAAAGAAGCAAAGACTGAGAGGGAGTCAACCCAACAACCAAACAAAGATAAGTATTTGAATCGTCATTTCTTACATATTTGTTTGTTTAAATAATGTTATTCAATGATGTATATGCTTATGTTCCTAGACGTAGGTTGTGTATTATGCATATTAGAATAATTGCATTAATGAACAGTATACTACTAATATGCATGTGATGGGTAAGTGGTCTATGGCACTATGCAACATTCCATTGCTACTTATCTAGAATGAAACCCCTTTGCTGACATGTTGGGAGTAGTCCAAACTCTTAACAATGTTCTGGTAGAGATTGGAAGGCATCTAGAAAGTTACAGGATATGGATAAATGTTGTATTGAAGCATTGGCTAAGATAATTGCATGATTGTATGACACATTTCTTTCTGTGTAAGAGTTTGTTCTGAAAACTATAAGATGTTTTCTAATCATGCAGTTTAACTTGTTTTGTAGGAAAGATCATATACCATCAACTACAAAAGAAGGACTACAACATTTGTTCAGCAAAAAAGTTATCTATTAAAAATATTGAAGATATTGAAGTTCCCAGGATCTGGGAAGAATGCCATGATCGAGGAGTACCATTCGATCATGAAGATGTTTGGGATACAGTCCCAAGACCTGAAGGGGAGTCTGCAGTGACTTCCAAGAGAATCTACAAGATCAAGCATGCTGCAGGTGGTAGCATAGAGACTTTTGCTCTTGTAGCCAGATACACTTCGATTAGATCAGTACTTGCTCTGACTGCAGTGATGAAGAGGAAGATATACCAGATGGATTTCAAGACAGATTTCTTGAATGGTGTAGTTGAAGAATAAGTGTATGTGGAGCAGCCACTTGGTTCTGAGACAGATGATAGGGAGTCATATATGTGCAGAACTTGGTATGATAGGATAAACAGATTTCTATATAGTTTGGGCTTTACCAAAAGTAAAGCGGATTCCAACCTTTACTACAAGGTTGAGGAAGGCAATCCAGTGACACTACTTTTGTATGTGGATGACCTGTTTATCACAGGTGAAGATAGATTGATTGCCGACACACAGCGCAGTGGAAGCTTGCTGACAAGTTCAAGATGAAGGACTTGGGAATGATGCACTATTTTTCTTGGTATGGAGGTGTGGCAGAGTGCAGATGGAATATTCCTTGGACAAGGGAAGTATGCAGTAAATATCCTGAAGAATTTTTGGGATGATGGACTGCAAGGCCATGGCCACACCTATGGCATCGAACTTGAAGCTTCTGTGTGATGTTTCTTTTGAGCCGGTTGATGCTACGATGTATCGTCAGATGATTGGGTCCTTGATGTACCTGACAAATACAAGGCCAGACATTTGCTTTGCGGTGAACACCTTGAGCCAGTATTTGACAAATCCGAGACATGTTCACCTGATAGCTGCAAAGCATGTTTTGAGGTACCTGAAGGGTACAGTGGATTATGGGCTCAAGTATGAGGCGAATCAAAAGTTTAACCTGGAGGTTTATATTGATTTGGTTTGGGAAGGAAGTGCCATTGATCGAAAGAGCACTTCGGGGTGCTGCTTCAGTATGGGATCAGGTGTGATGTCTTGGTTTAACAGGAAGCAGTCTTGTGTGGCACAGAGTACAACTGAAGCAGAGTATGTCGCAGCTTGTTCAACTATTTGTGAGGCAGTATGGCTTAGGAAGCTACTGTCTGATTTGTTTGATCTCCAGTTGAGAGCTACTTGTATATATTGCGACAACTAGAGTTGTGTGAAGTTGTCAGAGAACCCAGTGTTCAATGACAAGTCGAAGCACATTGAGATCAAGTTCGACTATATCAGGGATATGGTGCAGAGAGGAGCTATGAAGCTCCTGTATGTTGCGACAGACGAGCAAATAGCCGATGTGTTGACCAAGCCGCTTGCTAGAGTGAAGTTTGAATACTTCAGAGGGAGACTTGGTGTACTTCAGATCGAGACGCCTTCCAAAGGGAAGTGATGAGTCCAGAGACACAGATGCACACTGGGCCCTTCTTACATGGTGGTAGGTTGGTCCTCCCATGGTAAGATGTAAGGGCCGAGCCATTCTTACATGGTCGTAGGTTGGTCCTCCCATGGTAAGATGTAAGGGCTGAGCCATTCTCACATAGTGGTAGGTTGGTCCTCCTATGGTGAGATATAAGTGTTGGAGCCATTCTAGCATGATAGTAGGTTGGTCCTCTCATGGTCATGATATAAGTGTTGGAGCCATTCCGACATGATGGTAGGTTGGTCCTCCCATGGTCGTTGATGTAAGTGCTATGCCATTCCGACATGGTGGTAGGTTGGTCCTCCCATGGTCATTGATGTAAGTGTTGTGAGCCTTTCCTAGATGGTAGAAGGTTGGTCCTCCCATGCTGGTGAGTGTAAGTGCCGTGTGTGTGCATCTGGGTTGTGCTCCATGGACTATGTGGTGATCTGAAGACATTGATGTGACAGTTTGGTACACAGGTTTTGTAGAGGCATATAATCAGTCCTGAGATGCTCTTGCAGGTTTTTTCGAGGCGGTGTAATCAGTCCTGAGAGATCTTGCAGGTTTTGCAGAGGTAGTATAATCAGTCCTGAGGTGTACCTACTTGATGGCTTGCTCAGATGATGACGATGATCATGTGATGA
The DNA here is from genome assembly GCA_027924585.1 of Larix kaempferi. NCBI lineage: Eukaryota > Viridiplantae > Streptophyta > Pinopsida > Pinales > Pinaceae > Larix > Larix kaempferi. The sequence goes on along the minus strand of BSBM01000093.1, from coordinate 16,220,686 downwards.
TATACATCAGGTGGATGTATGGTGAGTATCAGGCTGATACTCTGTGGTTGTGGACAGGTTGTGCAGTGGCATGTAAAAGATCCTGGGAGATTCGATAGGTTGAGCTGTGTGCTCGTAAAAGGCCTAGGATGCTCTTGCAAGGTTTTGCAGACGCACGTGATGAGTCTTAAGGATTCCACAGTATGACCAGTGATGATGAAGACCTACAGGTGGTGGGCCTACATCCAGTATGAAAAAGTACTGGCTCTGTAGAACTTCCTATGATGAGTAGATTTAGAGATTGGACTAGATAGCAGCAACTGTGACGATGATGATGATTCGATGACAATGCATCGATGACGATGATCCAGAGAAGAAGACTTGTGCTAGTAGATCTGTGTTGAGAAATACCTTCCTAGTTAAGAGGGAGTGTTGATGTATATGTAACTTTAGAACGTATTTCTTATATATATTTATTGTACCCTTATAGAGATGTGTTATTCCTCTATAAGGAAGTGTCGTCATTTGTATTGACAAGAGTCGCAAGTGTGTTAACTTGCCGATGGGTTATTAGACCACCTTGATGGGGTCGGTCCTGTATGAGTCATGTGGGTAAAAGGGTTATTAGACCACCAAGTGTGGGGTTGGCCCGGATTAAGTTAACCATGGGTTAAGCTATACATGTAGGCCCCATTAGTTTATTGGGCAAGACAGGATAAGTATAAATAGAGATCGGGAGATCTCTATTTTATCACTCATTACACACACTTCTCTCATTCGGTAAGTGGGCCACTTGTGAGGAGGAGGTTCTGCTGCTAGGAGAAGACTATCTCTTGTACTTTGGTTGTATCATTGCTCTATCTATCACTGAGGAATTTATTGGGGTTTTTCACCTTTATGGTTTTCCCCAAGTAAACTTTGTGTCTCTTGTGTGCTTGCATTATTGTGTCCATGATTGATATGCTGTACATGTTGTTCTCTCAGTTAAGATCCTAGATCAGATTGAAGTAAATTCTAAAAATATAATAGGAATGACTGTGTAATTATGAGCTTTCATCACGTTATACGGACCATGAATCAAGTGATTGAGCATCCCATGAAGCAGAATGAGAAAAATGCTTATGGAAGTACAATGAGACTTGAACAAATCCACTCTTCCATATTTCCTATGCTTTGGGTTGTACCTTCTTATACTCGCAATAGTGCTCGAGGGGGCATTATGTGTCATTCCACTAATGATTGACCTTAGACACGAATCCCCCTCATAACTGCCTCCAACCGCCTGCTGTCATCAGCGCAGTTCGTAGGAGCCGCCATCGCCACCTGTCTACCACTTGCCAGATCAACTTCTGCCATGTGACTACAATTCTAGATCCAAGTTTCATGCCTAAAGTCTACCACCGTGCCACTCATGAGGTCCCTACCCACCTGAATCCCACGGTTCGCAATAAGATCTGCCACTTTGTTGGCATTTCTCTTGATGTGGACAAAATATAAAGAGAACTAATTAGCGAGAAGCAACCGCAAGTTTTCCAAATGATCCAATAGGCTCCAACTAGAAGACACTTTCTTCAGGGTTTGGCCACATAACAATTTCTTGGCCATATGGACAATGATCTGGGATTCTCCTTCCAGAATCGCTGGATACCAAGATTCGCTAGTCACCAACTTAATTCCCTGTATGAGACCTTCTAGCTCAGCTGAATTATTAGAATACCTTCAGGATGATACCCGAAGAATTCCTGCAGAACCCTCCAATGTCTACAGAACCGGGAATTCCACAGGAGGCTCTATCGAAATTTATTTTGTAACCAGAAGGAGGGGGAGGGGACCAATGGATCGAGATAACTGGTCGACACAATTTATCTTTCCTCCTGAGCCCCTCCAAATCAGATCGGCCTAAACCCCAACTGGAAGCAATGCGCAATTCTCCAACTAATAAATCTTTATCCTTGTCATCCCACTGCGCACTTCTGATAGTTTCCTTCATATTATTGACCAGCTTCATCCAAACCTCCTCTTCGCTGTGATATTTTTCCTGGAAGATGCGACCATCCCTCTCTTTTCAGATAGTCCAAATAACCATGCCCAGAAACATCATCTAGAGAGTTCCAATGATGGGATTCGAGAATTCTTTAGAGTCTCACAACTTTAAGGTTTGATCAGGTTTCCCTCTGATCTGATTGCTTCGCCTGAAGATCAAAGCACCTCTATCCCACAGAGAAGAAGAGAAAGAGAAAGAATCCAAAAGGTGGTCAATAGTCTCCTCCTAATTGAGATAGAGAATACATAGCGAGGGTCCCATGATCCCTCGCTTCCTCAAATTTTCACTGGTCAGTATTCTTTTCCACGTCACTAACCAACAGAAGACCCCAATTTTACGCCAACTGTTCATCCCCCATATTTTTCCCCAAGTTCTATCCTCCTCTTCCTCACCCTCAATACGATAAGCATAAGCTTCTTTAATACTGAAAGTGCCTCTCTGAGAGGACCCCCACCTAAGCTTATCAGGGATATTGTTGATCCTGATAAATATTTCCTGTAAAGTTGTCTCAAAGTTGTGAAGGGTCTCGGCCGAGGTGAGGCCTTCCCAATCACCATAGTTCAACCATTTATTATATCCTTCCTGAGCGGGAAGCCCCCAATAGTGGAAAACTTTGGTTTTACCCTTATCCAACCCTCTATCCCTGATTGTCTACCACTTTGGATCATCCCTAAATTTGGGGAGTTGGTTCCATGAATCATCCCAGAAATTTTCCGTTTCCCCATCATGAACCTCCCAAAAGCAAACGTTTTGGCAAGTTTTTGACCAGAGAAAGCCTTTAGCTAGATGTGAGACCCATTCTTTACCTCATTGTATCTGATAAGCTTCCATTTCTCTCTGTCCCTGGCATATTTAATATACCACAAATGAGCCCACGACTCAATATTGTGATTACACCACCTCCACCAAATTTTGGAACAATAAACTTCACTCAGAACCTCGGGATCCCTGATGCCCAAACCCCCTTTTTCCTTGGGTTTGAAAATGTTATCCCATTCCATGGTATTGATCCTTAGTTTGTATTATCCCATAGTATTATCTGTTCCATGGTGTTGATCCATAGTATTGGACGCATATGCTTTGTAAGTCATCCCATAGTATTATATGTTCTATGGTATTGATCCATAGTATTGGTGCATAGACTTAGTATATAAGTGTGTGTTGAGGCCAATGAAGGCACCGAGAAGTTATTTGTATTGAGCTTTCTCAAAGGATATTTCTCCCTTGAAGTGGCTCGCGATCAATAAATCTTTTCTGAGTTCTGCTATTTCTGATATCTTGTGCATTTTCATTAATTAATTGTTGCAGGTTCCTCACACCTGATCCTTTAAACAAAGGAGAGAATGCTGGTACATATGCGATGGCACAAATCCTAATTCAGGTTTCAAATTATTCAACTTTGTTGTTCCACTTTCCCATAAAATATTATCACCGAATATGAAATCCTGGGACTTCTCACTATCAGGTTTGGTGGGATTTTGTTTATCCAATTGCATATTCTGCATCTACAAATAGGTTCAATTGCTGCAGTTGGAGGTAGGTGTTTTGCGCTTCTGAATTAAGTTCATGGAGAGTTTTCTTGATGGAAACAAGTTTTTCATGTGTCTCATCAAGCTTGTCTTCAACCCGTTGGGCCTCCTCATACTTCCACTGTGCTCTATAGGATTGTTGAGAGTCTTGGCTTCATCATTAAGCTTCCTGAAATTTTCACACAAGAATTCCACCGATCATTGCTTCTTTGTTGGCAAACCAACCCAACCGTTGGTAGTAGAAAAAAAATTATTGGATGTTCTGGGTTGTTTTTTGCAAGCAGTCATGAGTGTTGGATACAACCTGGATAAGCAAAGGAACTTGTTCCATCAATTGTTGTTGATGTGCATCTCCTTGGCTTGTTTTTGTCACCACTTATTTCTTCAATCCTTCTATCTTGGATTCCATCTGTTGCCAAGATTCGTGGAGGACTTGAAATCTCTCCTCTGGAACTATAAGTGATATCTCTTTAGGAACAGTAGGGACATGTTGTTGGACTCAAGGCCACATCTACTGCATTTTTTTGCAGATGGCAGTCACTGTCCATTCCACAACTATGAAAGCTTGGTGTTCTTGGTTTCTCTCTTCAATAGAATCCTCCAATTGGATCCTGGACTCATTAAATATGATTGTTGTAGGGTTGTGTGTTCATTTTCTACCTTGATGAGCCCGTTTTATGCCTCTGCAATTGTATTCTTTATCTTCTCAAACAGTTCTGTCATGGAGTAACCTGGCAGATATGCTATTGCAACATCTAGAGGTAGTGTGCACATGGGTAGTCCACTTGCGATATAATGGGTGGATTAATCTAGCATTGGAGTATCTACTTGTTTCTATGAATGCCAACATTGCATGATCCTCTATTGGGTGGCCTCGCTAAAAAATGGAATGATATCAATCTACTCCTGGAATGTATAGAGTAGGACACGACATTGTTCATGATCCTATAGAAGCTAATGTAGTTGCACCTTGTTTGTTTAAATAGATGAAGGAAGAGGACTTGGATCAGGATGTTGTTGATGTATATGTAACTTCAGAATGTATTTCATATATATATTTATTGTACCCTTATACAAGATGTGTTATTCCTCTATAAGGAAGTGTCGTCATGTGGATTGACAAGTGTCGCAAGTGTGTGTACTTGCCGATGGGTTATTAGACCACCATGTGTGGGGTAGGCCCTGAAATATATATTATATTGTGGATGTATCTAGATAGACAAGTTGGCCCCATAGTGTAACTGGGAAAACAGGTTTGTATAAATAGAGATCGGGAGATCTCTATTTTGATCATTCAGAAAGTCACACTTCTCTCACTCAGAAAGTGGTGCACTAGTGAGGAGGAGGACCATCTGCTACTAGGATACTATCTCAATGTATTTTGGTTGTACATTGGCTGAGCCATTGCTCTCTCTATCTTTGAGGAAGTTGTGGGGTTTTTCACCTTAGGGTTTTCCCCACAGAAACTCTGTGTCTCTTGTCTCTCATGCTTTTGATTCTTGTGACGCTTGTCATGCTTATTGTGATTTTTATGCATTGATATACTGTATATGTTATTCTCTCATTGAAGATCCTAGAGTATTGTGAATTAATGCTCAAAATTTAACATGGTATCAGAGCTAACCTGAGAAGAAGACATTTTGCAGTGACGGAAACTTGAGTTCCTTGTTTATTGCGTTTCTCTCCATAGATTTTGGAAAAGCAGTATAATAGATTGACTCTACTCATCAAGGAGAATCCATCTGTCCAATCAGAATTCAATTCTGAGCATTTTCATATTTGGCTCTACAAATTAGGGTTTCCACAAAAATAGGAATTTTTGAAATCTGAAGACATAGCTGGAAGCTCCTTGCAAAAATCAAAGTTCAGAGCTTTAGATCGATATTTTTGGCTGGGTAGATCTCCGGGAAACTCAAACCCTAATCCAAGGCTCTCCCTAGTGAACCTGGGAGGACAAAAAGTCAAATCTGAAGGGTAACACTTTGCTGATCTCAAATTCTGAATGCACCAAGCTGATCAGCTCATCAAGGCGCATCTTTCTATCCTCTCAGAAAGTTGAAATTCATATTTTGAATTTTTAGGGTTTTTTCGGCAAACCCTAATCCAGGACCAGATCCAGTTTTCAGCATTTCAAGTGGTAAGACCTATATCTTTTCTATTTCCATTTGAAGTACTCTTTAAAATGTCTCACCACACCAAGCTTGAGGATAAGCTTGAAGGGGCTGATAACTTTCGAGCTTGGAAGTATAGGATTGGGTTAATCCTGGAAGAGAATGAGTTGGACTCATATATAAAAGAAGACATCCCTATCCTAGAGGATGAAGAGGCTAAAGTATTTCATAAGAAGAACTTGGTCAAGGCAAATAGAATCATTGTTGATTCTATTAAAGACGATCTCATACCCCATGTGTCTTCTCTAAAGACACCCAAAGAGATGTTTGACTCTTTGACCAATCTATTTGAAGGGAAGAACATAAATCGGAAGATGACCCTACGAAACCAATTGAAAGGAGTAAAGTTTCAGAATGGAGAAACCATTCAATATTATTTTTCAAGGGTCTCCCAGATCAAGGAAAAACTAGAAGCAGTGGATGAAATGGTGGAGAATGGTGAAGTTGTCATGATCACTCTGAATGGCTTACCTAGGTCATGGAACTCCTTCATTCAAGGAATCTGTGCAAGAAAGAAGTTGATTTCCTTCAGTAGACTACGGGAAGAATGCTCACAAGAAGAAGCAAGGCTTGTGGCACGAGAAGAAAAGATGGGGAATGAAGATCAATCTCTCACAACTCACACCAAGAAAGGGAAGTCCAAGAGAGAGCCATATCACTCCAAGAAATATTCACATCACTTCAAAGAAAGAAGAATATGCTTCACCTATAATGAGAAAGGACATATTTCCATAAATTGTCCCAAGAACAAGAAGGACAATAACAACTTCAACAAGAAGAAGAAGGGCAACAAAAGAAGGTTTCATGCTCATGCTACCGAGGATGATGAACCACCCAAGAAGAAGGCTAGGGCAAAAAGTTATGATAGTAATGATGACTCATCAAGTGAAGAAGAGTATGTTCTGATCTCTGCTCTCACAGGTACTATCTCCCATGATTGCAATGATTGGTTAATTGACAGTGGGGCTTCCAAACACATGACTAGGTTTAAGGAATCTTTTGTGAACCTATCTGAACATGAATCACCCCATAAGGTGAAACTTGGGGATGATTATCAATACCCAATCAAAGGAAGTGGTGAAGCCTTCTACAACCTAGATTCTGGAAAATATTTGAAGATGAAAGAAGTCCTTTATGTACCTGGGCTCAAGAAGAACTTACTCTCCATCTCTGCATTGGATGCAAAAGGTATGAGGGTTGCATTTGTGGATGGCCAAGTCCTAATGTGGCCAAAAAGAAAGACCATAGATGATGCAGTAGTGATTGGAGAGCAAGAGGAAGGTTTTTATAAATTAAAGGGACAACCTGAACATGCCACGGTGCATGAATCCATGGAACCAAGTGAACTTTGGCATAGAAGACTTGCTCATATGCACTATAGGGCACTTCCAATTGCAAGCAAGGCTATAGAGGGTCTTCCTGAAATCAAGACCAAACATGAAGGTGTTTGCAAAGGATGTGCAAAAGGTAAGAACATTAAGAAGGCTTTCCCAAGAAGTGAAAGCAAGGCAAAGAATATCCTGGCAATCATCCACTCAGATGTATGTGGTCCTATGTCATCCAGTTCTCTAAGTGGGTATGTTTACTATGTCTCATTTATTAATGACTTCTCCAGGAAGACTTGGGTATACTTTTTGAAGAACAAAGATGAGGTGTTTGATAAGTTTAAGGAATTCAAAACCTTGATGGAGAATCAAACTGACAAGAAGATCAAAACATTTAGATCCAACAATGGTGGAGAATTCACCTTAGGTGACTTCAAGAAGCTTTGCAGTGATTCAGGGATTAAGAGGGAGTTGACTGCTCCTTACAATCCACAACAGAATGGAGTTGCAGAAAGGAAGAACAGAACAATCATGGAAGCAGCAAGAGAAATGCTACATGACCGAGATCTACTTATGCATCTATGGGCCGAAGTAGCTAGAACAGCTGTATATGTGCAGAACAGAACACCCCACAAGATATTGGACAACAAGACACCAGAAGAGGTCTTTTCTGGTAAGAAACCTGAATTCAGCCATCTCAGAATATTTGGTTGTCTAGTATTCACTCATGTCCCAAAGGAAAAGAAGACCAAACTAGATCCTTCATGAAAGAAGGGTATGTTTGTGGGTTACAGTGAAAGCTCGAAGGCTTACAGAATATACTTTCCAGGGTTCAAGAAGATTGATGTCAGCAGGGATGTGACATTTGATGAAAACTCATCATTCATCAAATCAAGGAAGGCACCTATCGAAGTTTATGAAGAACCTAAGGAAACTAGATTTCAAGACACTACCATGACTAAAGCAATTCCAGAAGTTGTTCGTGAGTTTGAAGATCCGCAAGAACTTGTAGATCCACCCCGTGAGGATAACTCTCACAAGAGGAAACCTGCATGGGCTAGAGAGCTCATTCAAGATGCAGAAAGATATGGCATTCCAGAAGAAGAACACAGAGCAAAGAAGAGAACCAAATCACATTCCATCTATGTTGCTTTACTTTGTGATATTATGAACAAAGAACCTTCTAGTTATGAAGAAGCAACGGAAAAGAATGAATGGAAGGTTTCCATGGTTGAGGAATACCAATCAATAAAGAAGAATGATGTTTGGGATTTTGTCCCAAGACCTAAAGAGAAGTCTGTTGTGACTTCCAAATGGATCTACAAAATCAAGCATGCTGCAGATGGCAGTTTAGAGAAATACAAAGCAAGATTTGTAGCTCGTGGCTTCTCTCAGAAAGAGGGAATAGATTATGAAGAAACCTTTGCACCTGTAGCCAGGTATACTTCCATCAAAATAGTACTTGCCCTGGCTTCAGCAATGAAATGGAAAATACACCAGATGGATGTCAAGACTTCCTTCTTGAATGGTGTAGTTGAAGAAGAAGTATATGTGGAGCAGCCACTCGGTTTCGAAATACATGACAGGGAGTCATATGTGTGCAGATTGAAGAAAGCCTTGTATGGCTTGAAACAAGTTCCCAGAACTTGGTATGGTAGGATGGACAGTTTCCTATCTAGTTTGGGATTTACCAAGAGTAAAGCGGATTCCAACCTTTACTACAAGGTTGAAGAAGGGAATCCCGTGATTCTACTCCTGTATGTTGATGAATTATTTGTAACAGGAGATGACAGATTGATTGCAGATATTAAGAGGAAGCTTGCTGCTGAGTTCGATATGAAATATTTGGGAATGATGCATTATTTCCTAGGTATGGAGGTGTGGCAGAGTGTAGGTGGGATCTTCCTTGGTCAAGGGAAGTACACAGTAGATATCCTGAAGAGATTCGGGATGATGGATTGCAAGGCCATGGCCACACCTATGGCATCGAATCTGAAGCTTCTATCTGATGCTTCATTTGAGCCAGTTGATGTCTCTATGTATCGTCAGATGATTGGGTCCTTGATGTACCTGACGAACACGAGACCGGATATTTGCTTTGCTGTGAACACATTGAGCCAGTTCCTAACGGATTCGAGGAGTGTTCACCTGTTGCTATAAAGCATGTTCTGAGGTACGTAAAGGGTATAGTGGATTTTGGGCTCAAGTATGAAGTGAATAAAAAGTTTAACCTGCAGGGTTATGTTGATTCAAATTGGGCTAGCAGTGCTGCAGATAGGAAGAGCACATCTGTATGTTGCTTCAGTATGGGATCAGGTGTGATCTCTTGGTTTAGCAGGAATCAATCTTGTGTAGCACTGAGTACAGCCGAGGTAGAGTATGTTGCAGCATGTTCAGCTAGTTGTGAGGCAGTATGGCTACGGAAGCTACTGTTTGAGTTATGATCTCCCATTGGATGCTACTGGTATCTTTTGCGATAACTAGAGTTGTGTGAAGCTGTCTGAGAACCTAGTGTTTCATGATTGGTCGAAACACATAGAGATCAAATATCACTATATCAGGGATATGGTGTAGAGAGGAGCTGTGAAGCTCCTGTATGTTGCGACGGATGAGCAGATTGCAGATGTGTTGACGAAGCCACTAGCCAAGGTGAAGTTCTAGTACTTCAGGGAGAGGCTTGGTGTTCTTCAGATCGAGGACACTTTGAGGAAGAAGTGATGGACACATTTGCTGAAGCCATTCCAAGCATGTTGGAAGGAGGATCCTTCACATGGCTATGGATGTAAGCGCTGGATGATGAGCATCAGGATGATGTTCTAGTTTCTGCTTTGTATGATCAGTTGGATCATTTATATGTATATGTATGTACGCATCATGTTGGATGTTGGATATGATCAATTGGATCATTTATATGTATGTACGCATCATGTTGGATGTTGGATATGATCAGTTGGATCATTTATATGTATGTATGCATCATGTTGGATGCTGGATATGATCGGTTGGATCATTTGCATGTATTTTGTATATGCATCATGTTGGATGCTTGGAGCATGTATGATGATATGTATCAAGTAGATACTTTGTGTGCATTAGATGGATGCATTGTATGATCAGGGTGATCGTGGATGACGAGCTTCTCCAGATGACATGCAGCAGGATGTTACAGTGATGATGATCAGGATGATCATGTGTACATCACGATGATGTATGGTGAGTATCAGATGATACTTTGTGGCCGTGGATCAGGTTGTGCAGATGAACATGTCTGGGAGATCCTATAGGTCGGAGTTGCGTACCCATAACATCCTGGGATGCTCTTTCGAGACATTGCTCTGGGAGGACATGTAATTTGTGCCCTGGGAGATCTTCAGGTTGGAGTTGTGTACCCGTAACATCCTGAGATGCTCTTGTGAGGTTTTGTCCTATGGCATGTAATTTGATCCTAGGAGATCTGGACAGGATGAAAAAGGCCTCAGATGCTTCAGCCAGGTTTTACCATGACCACATGTAATTTGCTCCTGGGAGATATTGATAGGATGAAAAAGGACTCAGATGCTTCAGCTAGGTTTTGTGGTGGACCACATGTAATTTTCTCCTGGGAGATCTGGACAGGATGAAAAAGGCCTCAGATGCTTCAGCCAGGTTTTGTGGTGAGATCACATGTAATGTGCTCCTGGGAGATCCTACAGGTAGAGCTGTGTGCTCGTATTAGCCTGGGATTCTTTAGCCAGGTTTTGTGGTGAGATCACATGTAATGTGCTCCTGGGAGATCCGATAGGTAGATCTGTGTGCTCGTAACAGCCTAGGATGCTTCAGATAGGTTTTGTGATGGGTCACATGTAATGTGTTCCTGGGAGATCTGACAGGTAGAGCTGTGTGCTCGTAATAGCCTGGGATGCTGTAGCCAGGTTTTGTGATGCACGTAATAAGTCCCGAGGATTCCACAGTATGGCCAGTGATGATGAAGACCTGCAGGTGGTGGGCCTACATCTAGTATGAAAAAGGACTGGCTCTGTAGAACTTCCTATGATGAGTAGAGTCAGAGATTGGTTGAGATAGCAGCAGCAGTGACGATGATGATGATGATGCATCGATGACGATGATCCCGAGAAGAAGACTTGTCTAGCAAAACCGTGTCGAGAAATACCTTCCTATTTAAGAGGGAGTGTTGATGTATATGTAACTTCGGAATGTATTTCATCTATGTATTTCATATATATATTTATTGTACCCTTATAAGATATGTGTTATTCCTCTATAAGGAAGTGTCATCATGTGGATTGACAAGTGTCGCAAGTGTGTGTACTTGCGGATGGGTTATTAGACCACCATGTGTGGGGTCGGACCTGAAATATATATTATATTATGGATGTATATAGATAGACAAGTCGGCCCCATAGTGTAACTGGGCAAACAGGTTAGTATAAATAGAGATCGGGAGATCTCTATTTTGATCATTCAGAAAGTCACACTTCTCTCACTCAGAAAGTGGCGCACTAGTGAGGAGGAGGATCATCTGCTACTAGGAGACTATCTCAGTGTATTTTGGTTGTACTTTGGTTGAGCCATTTCTCTCTCTATCTCTGAGGAAGTTGTGGGGTTTTTCACCTTAGGGTTTTCCCCACGGAAACTCTGTGTCTCTTGTCTCTCATGCTTTTGATTCTTATGAGACTTGTCATGCTTATTGTGATTGCTATGCATTGATATACTGTATATTTTATTCTCTCAATGAAGATCCTAGAGTATTGTGAATTAATGCTCAAAATTTAACAGATGTTCCTTCAAAATCTATTTTCCTCCATCCTCCTCCATTGAGGTATCTTCCAGTAGAGGCATTTATTATTTTCCTTCTATCTGTTGTGGTGTGAGGCACCTGCAACAATTAATTAACAAGAATGCGCGAAATAGCAGAAATGACAGAACTCAGAATCACTTTTGTATTGATCACGGGCCACTTCGAGGGGGCAACCTCCTTTGAGCAAGCTCAATACAAATAACTTCACGGTGCCTTCATAGGTCTCAACACACACTTATATACTAATTCTAGGCGCCAATACTATGGGTCGAAACCATGGGCCGTTACAAACTATGGATCAACAATACTACGGGCGACTTACAAAGCATATGCGCCAACAACAATAACACAAACTATTGATCAACAAATACTACGGGACGACTTACAAAGCATATGCGTCCAATAACAACATACTAACAAAGTAAAGACATGGGTTCCTAACATCCCCTCCCCCTTGAAAAAAAGCTTTGTCCTCAAAGCTTTAGATGTGGAAATTGTTGTTGAATCTGAATGAGTGGTTCCCATGTAGCATCCTCTGGTTGCATGCCGTGCCACTGAATTAAGACTTCTGTGATAGAGCGAGAGCGAAGCTGACGCGTGCGCCGATTGAGGATGGCCTCTGGCTCCAAAAGGATGGATCCTTCATTATCCAATTCGGGTAAAATCGTTTGGCTGCTGATGTTGGTGCCAAGAACTTTCTTCAGACAAGAGACATGAAAGACTGGATGAATGCGGGAAGAAGGAGGAAGTTCCAATTTATAAGCGACGGACCCAATCTTCTGAAGAATCCGATATGGCCCATAGAACTTTGGAGCGAGCTTATGACGTCCTTTGAGTTTCAAGGAGGATTGTTTTTACGGCTGGAGACGAAGAAAAACCATATCGCCGACTTGAAAGGTGCGCTCTGAACGGTGCTGATCAGCTTGTTGCTTCATGCGATTCCTTGCCATGTGAAGATTGTCCCGCAAAATGCGAAGAATCTGATCTCGGTTGCGAAGGACCCTGTCAACTTCCTGAACTGGTGAACTGGTGGGGGTGTATGGAAGAAGAGCTGGAGGTGCCTGACCATAGACTGCTTCATATGGGGTCATTTTGGAGGCAGTGTGGTAAGAGGTATTGTACCACCATTCAGCGAGAGGAAGCCACTTTGCCCACTGATGTTGTTGTTCCGAGGTGAAGCAACGAAGATAAGTTTCCAAGCATTTATTAACAATTTCAGTCTGACCATCTGTTTGTGGGTGATACCCTGAACTCATCTTCAGTTTGGTGCCAGTGTGACGAAATAGTTCTGTCCAAAAATGACTAGTGAAAGTCGCATCACGATCCGAGACAATGGAAGAAGGGATGCCATGAAGACGAAAGATCTGGTCCATAAAAATTTGAGCGACGGAGGAGGCTGTATAGGGATGGCTGAGAGCACAAAAATGACTATATTTGGAGAGACGATCAACCACAACGAGAATCACTGTCTTTCCGCCAGATTTAGGGAGCCCTTCGATGAAATCCATAGAAATATCTGTCCAAATCCGTGTAGGTATGGGCAAGGGTTCAAGCAATCCTGGAAGGAGTGTTGTTTCACCCTTATTGCGCTGGCAGGTATCACATTCGGCCACCATCTGTTGAATTGTTCTTTTCATGCCCTGCCAAAAGAAGTTACGCCGTGCTCGTTCATATGTTTTGAGGAACCCGGAGTGCCCGGCTGATGGAGAAGCATGGAGTTCATAGAAGACAGCCTGTTGAAGATCTGTGCTCTGGGGAAGCACCAGATGACCCTTGTATCGCAGAGAAGCACCATCCCAAGAGTAATGTGGGACCGCAGAAGGATTGTTGGTCAAGCGCTGGATGATCTGAGATAAGGCAGAGTCATTGACATAACCCTGTTGAACAGATTGCAACCAATTTGGAACAGGCATAGAGATAGCTGAAAGAGAACCTTGGGTATCAAATGTACGAGAAAGAGCATCTGCCACAATATTGTCTTTACCCTTCTTGTAAGTGATCTCATAGTCATAACCCATGAGTTTGCTAACCCATTTCTGTTGTGCCGGGGAGGAGACACGCTGGTCCAAGAAATATTTCAAACTCTGGTGATCAGTCTTGATGCAGAAATGATTCCCTAATAGGTATGGACGCCACTTCTGTACTGCATGCAAAATAGCCATCATTTCCTTCTCATAGGTAGAGGCAGCTAAATTCTTACCGGAAAGGGCTTTGCTGGTGAATGCAATGGGGTGTTCATCTTGAAGGAGAACAGCACCAAGTCCATTGCCGCAAGCATCACTCTCAATCGTGAAGGGCTTGGAAAAATCGGGCATAGCTAGCACAGGTGTAGTACACATAGCTTGTTTTAGTTTGTCAAATGCACACTGAGCAACAGGTGTCCATGTAAAAGCATCTTTTTTCAATAGGGCAGTTAATGGAGCTGCAATCTTCCCATAATCCTTGACAAACTTGCGGTAGTAGCCAGTCAACCCCAAAAAACCACGAAGGCTCTTGAGTGTCTGAGGATGTGACCAATTGTTCATGGCATCGATTTTGGCAGGATCCACGCGAACCCCTTGTGCTGATATAATGTGCCCGAGATACTCAACTTCCTTTTGTCCAAAAACACATTTAGACTTCTTGGCATGGAGATGATGGTCAGAGAAAAGTTGCATGACAAGATCCAGATGCTGGAGATGTTCATCCCATGTTTTACTGTAGATGAGGATATCATCAAAGAATACCAGAATGAATTTCCGCAAGTAGGGTCGAAATATTTTATTCATTAAGGCCTGGAATGTGGAAGGAGCATTAGTGAGGCCAAAGGGCATGACCAAAAACTCATAATGGCCATCATGTGTGCGGAAAGCTGTTTTAGGAATATCCTCCTCATGAACTCGAATTTGATGATACCCAGAACGAAGATCCAACTTGGAGAAAAAGTGAGCCCCATGAAGCTCATCAAGAAGTTCATCAACAACAGGAATTGGAAACTTCTCCTTGATGGTGAGGTGATTAAGTGCTCGAAAGTCAATGCAGAGGCGCCATGACCCATCTTTTTTTCGGACAAGAATAACTGGAGAAGAAAAGGAACTAGTGCTTGGGCGAATAATACCTTGCTTCAATAAGTCCCGCACGAGCATTTCAATCTCTGTTTTTTGGTGAAATGGGTAGCGATAGGGCCTGATGTTGGGAGGAACGCTGCCAGGAAGGAGCTGAATACGATGGTCTTCTGGCCTGGAAGGTGGTAATCCCACTGGTTCAGCAAAGACACCTGTATATCGGTTCAGAATTTGTTGTAGATCCAAAGGAGTAGTGGAGACCGCGGATGGTTGCAGCTGGATGGAACTGATCTGAGCAATGACACCATGTGAACTCTTCTTGAGGAGTTTCTCCATGCGATGTGAACTGATGATGCTGAGAGAACCTGGTTGTAATCCTGTCAATGTGTGTTTGTGTCCATTGAGGGAAAACTGCATCCAAAGTTCGGCAAAATCCCATAAGATAGGGCCGAGTGTGCGTAGCCATTGAGCGCCCAAAACCACATCACATCCGCCTAAGGGCAAGGCAAACATGTCAGACCGCAGGATATAATCTCCCATAGAGATACGCACATTTCGACACTTCCCTTTGCAAGGTAAGGTGCCCCCATTGGCAATCATGACTTCAAAGTTGGAGCAAGGATGGATAAAACAATCAGCTTGTTTGGCGATCCGAGGGTCGATGAAATTATGAGTGCTACCAGAATCAATGAGGATTGTAAGAGGAAGCTTCTTGAAGTAACCCCTGACCCGCATTGTTTGGGGGGTGGTGATTCCAGCTAAAGCATGGAGAGATATCTCTGGCTGGTCATCCTGAGACGGAGGGTCAATAGGCGGTTCCTGAATGTCGACCGGAGCATCCAGTGTTTCTGGATCTTCGTCACCCATTTCAGAGGCAGGCGGAGACTCCACATCCAGGAGATATAGTTTTTGCTGAACACATCGATGTCCCCGAGTGAATTTCTCATCACAATTATAGCAAAGACCCTTTTCTCTGCGTGCTTGCATCTCTGTTTCTGACAAACGCTTGATAGGAGTCGGTCGAGGAGCCTGCGGTATAGGAGGTCGCTGAGACCCCATATTTCTGAAGGGAACAAAAGTGGGCTTGGAGCGTTGTTGGGCTGCAATCTTGTCTTCTGCCAATTTAGCCAACCCGAGTGCTTCCATCATTGTGTTGGGGCAGAACATTTTGACCTCGGAGCGGATGGCATCCTTTAGACCACTGATAAAACAACTCCAGTAAAATTCATCAGACAATCCTTCGGTGTGGTTGGCTAGATTCTCAAATTCGGTTTGATACTCTCTCACAGTGCCGGTCTGGCGAAGTTTAGTGAGGGCTCCTGTGAAGTCATCAAAAGCACTAGGACCAAATCGTTGCAGAAGGAGCTGGCAAAAGTTTGGCCAGTTGGGCTCTGGATGAGCCTTGATGTACCAACGGTACCACTGAAGAGCTTCCTGTTCCAAATGAAAGGATGCCAACGGAACTTTGTTGACATCAAACGTATTATGCAGACTGAAATATTGTTCTGCACGATAGATCCACCCAGTTGGATCGGTACCATTGAAGTGAGGAAAATCAAGCTTTGGACCACGGAAATTGCTGGAAGAAGAGAACCCATTGTCTACTGAAGACTCGGACTGACGTTTGTTGTTCATAGCTGAATGCTCAAGATGGAGACCAAGAAATTTTTCATCCAGATCCTGGAGTTTGGCTTGGATGGATGCAAGGGCTTCCTCCATGGTTTTTGCTCCTGCACGGGTGACAACCATAACCAGGGATTTTTTTTTTTTTTTTTTTTTTTTTTTTTTTTTGACTGGATAGGAAAACAAAAACAGGAACTACTTCAGTAAAGGAAAATTTGGATTTGGGAAAAAATCAGAAGGGTAATTGGGGTTTGACTCGTTTGTTGGACATTGTTGGACAGACAGGGAAGCAAAAATGAGGATTTCAGCAGCGGGGTGAAAGGATGGGAAAATTTGGCAGAGGGAAACAAAGAAGCAGAATTCCGAAAGGAACTCTGTGGTAAAAATTGAAGGTGATTGGGTGAAATCTGAGGAAGTTATGGCAAACCCTAAAAATAGACAAATGTGGGATTTCGGGCTGTAGGAAAGGGAATTGAGGATAGGGTCCTTAGGGATGAAATATGCAGAATGGAATGACAGGGGTTCCCTGAAAATTTCAAGGGAAACAGAGGTAAAACAAGGGAGATATGGCGAAAAAACTGATTTTTTTTTTTTTTTTTTTTTTTTTTTTTTTTTTTTTTTTTTTCAGACCGGAGCGGCTACGGCTCGGTGGTGGTTTTTTTTTTTTTTTTTTTTTTTTTTTTACAGACTGGAGCGGCTACGGCTCAGAAGGAATCTGGAACAACGCCGACCTGCTGGATCTGGAACGGCTTGCAAAATGGATCTGAAACGGCGCAGCAGTGATCGACAATAGTTCAACTGAAAGTAGATATGGACCCCAGGTATGTGCGGCTTCCTAACAGTTCAGGGTTTTCACTCGGCCACCAATGCTGTCTGACGGCTTGCGTATTGGGGCAATACCCCTCACTCCACGGCTCAGGTAAAACTGATAACCGCTTTGCCACAAACGACAGCTCTTGGTTTACCTCACGGGTGGGAACTAGTCAATCAGGTAGGGGTCGTTGCCCTTTTCGCCGGCAGGTCCTCTCAATGGGCCAGCTACTTCGGGGTTCCTGTGGTACTCCTCACAATGAGTTTTAGGGCTTATGCCCAAGTACTTCCCACAGTTAAGCGGATAGGGATTATTCCCAAATCCGAACCTGCAACAGATGCGAAAAAAAAATTTTGGCAGAAATTTCACCCAGCGAGCCCAAGAAAGTGCTCTGATACCAGATGTGAGGCACCTGCAACAATTAATTAACAAGAATGCGCGAAATAGCAGAAATGACAGAACTCAGAATCACTTTTGTATTGATCACGGGCCACTTCGAGGGGGCAACCTCCTTTGAGCAAGCTCAATACAAATAACTTCACGGTGCCTTCATAGGTCTCAACACACACTTATATACTAATTCTAGGCGCCAATACTATGGGTCGAAACCATGGGCCGTTACAAACTATGGATCAACAATACTACGGGCGACTTACAAAGCATATGCGCCAACACCAATAACACAAACTATTGATCAACAAATACTACGGGACGACTTACAAAGCATATGCGTCCAATAACAACATACTAACAAAGTAAAGACATGGGTTCCTAACATGTGGTGGGTATGTTTGTTTTCCACTATTTCCAACTGTACAACTAGGAAACTATTCTACTTTTTGTCCTAAGGTGTCATCTATAGTTTCACCTAATCCCTTTGGTGAAGAGAGGGTTTTTTGTTCTTAGGATTCTACTATTATGCCAATATATCATGTCTAAATTTCATGTTGGACTAGAATTCTAGGGATATTATGAATAGAGGCAATGGCATCATCATGATTATCATTAATAGGGCCCTTCTTGGTAGATTGGTCAAAATGGAGGAAAGGTCAAAGGGTTTCCATGACAAATTTCACTGCATGCTCTATCAGAGGGTTGGTCTGAGGTGGGGGAAGGGAAAAATATCAGGGTGTTGACTAGGTTTTCATAGTATGGGGTGGAATATCAAGAATGGGAATGGTGACAAAAGGAGGTGGGAGGATGAGAAGGGGAACAATGCCACTAGGTGGCTTGGTTGTAAGGGGTTTAACAATATGAGGTATTTTTGGGCCTCTCAGGAAGGTGAGGGATTCTTTCATCACTGTTGTGGGGATCAGTGTCAAAGAGTCCGGGAAGTGTTTGCATAAGGGGATTAGGAGTGGAGGTTGGGAGGGAGAGAGGGGTTGTGGAGTTTGGAAATTTGGTGGAGGAAGCTTCTCCAACTGCAGTATCATACTTTTTCTTATGTGTAACTTTTAATAATGAAGGGAGGGAAATGTAATAAGTAGGTTTAGGTGTCTTTTTTATAGTGACACCCAACCAATTGGATACTTCTCTGTCAAACATTGTGAAATACAAGCAGAAGGGTAGTGCCTTTGTGTTGAAATATTCAGGATCCACTCCTTGTGGTTGTAATAAGGTATGATCATAATCCACCCAAATCATATATTTTTTGTGTATTAGTTGAAGAGCTATCATGGAATGCGGACAACAGTAGTGGACACCATATCGTTGTACCACTAGATGAAGGAATTTTCATTGAAGGCCGCATTGTTGTCACCACGAAGACTTATCCATGGTTCAAAGCATTGGGATTCAACTTGGCAGTCCATAGGAGGTGGTAACTCTCAGCCGTTTGGTGGATTCCATTTCCACATTGTGAAAGCCATCAGTAGATATCCAAAGATAAAATACCCTCCATATGTGTCGATGTCTATGCAAGCTTGGAAGATCTCGTCCATGAGGAACTTGCACCAATTCAACTAGACACCTTAGACATACAATTCCACCACTTGGATGGTATCGAGGGTGCACTATCCCTTCATGTATTTTCTCATTTCCCTTCTTTCAATGATATGGAAGGAAATATTAACCTATATTTTGTTGATGTCATCAATAATGGCACCTTTTCCTCCTCAATTCATGTCCCAAAACTTACTCCGTGCAAGTAGGCATGAGATTCACAAATCAAGACTAGGTGATCCTCAAATTGAGGGACACGGAGTTGGTTGAACTTATAGAGATAGCCTTAGTGAATAGTGTAATCCAAGAATGGTGTTTGGTTCACCACTATGGGTTGATGTAAGGTAGCTAAGATTTCACCAAACTGAGGATATTCCACATACATATCTTTCCAAGTATCATAGGAAGCGCAATGCACTACTAATATTTATAGGACCTGAGTAGGTGGTCAACACAATAGATCAACCATTTTTTTGCTAGGGTGTTATGCAACCAAGACCCAAATATAGCAAAAATAGACCAAAAGAAAGTAATCAATGCCTTAATAATGAAGAATTGATATGAATAACCATCCTCTTTGAGGGAGGAACCTCCTTACACAATGTACATAATACAAGACAAGATACAATGATGAATAAAATTAAAAGGTATCCTTACTATATATAGGAGACAAAGGGGTACAATAACAACTAATAGACACAAGTCAGCATCAATAATATGTAATGCACCACAATAAAGGGGGTAATGTGCCACTACAAAGGGGTTAATTTGCCAATATTTAGGGCTTAACATGACCCTCCACTTGATACAAGTGGTTTCCTCAATGCTTGATTAGTTGTGAATGCTTCTGTATGAAGGACTCATCTTTCGATGTCGGATCTTCCACTGGCAAGTTCTTCCATTTTATAAGGTACTTTGTAATATCCTGATTTTGTAGTTGTTTGGTCCTTGTTTCAGTGATTTGTTCAGGTTCCAATATGACTCTTCCTTCTTCATCAAGCTCGGGAAATATTGTTTGAATTGGGATCTTGTCTCCTATTACCTTCTTTAAGAAAGAAACATGGAAAACTGGATGCATTCTTGAAGATGAATGAAGCTCCAATTTGTAAGCCATACTACCAATATTTTGCAACACCTTAGCAGGACCATAATACTTGGGTGCTGATTTATTGTCCTTATTTATTTGCTTGAGGGACATCTGCTTGTAAGGTTGTAACCTTAGAAATACCCAATCCCCTTCTTCAAAACTCCTTTAACTTCGATGTTGATTAGCTTGTTGTTTCATCCTGTTTTGTGACATAGCAAGGTTGTCCTTCAGTATATGGAGAACTTCTTGTTGGTGCTCTATGTGATATTTCACGCCTTGAAATTTAGATTTTCCCTTTAATGTAGATGTGATAGATGGAGGTTGGTACCCATAAAGTGCCATAAATAGATACATTTTTTATTATGTGTGGAAGGAAGTATTGTACCACCATTCTACCAAAGATAACCATTTCACCCACCATGTTTGTTTATCAGATGAAAAGCAACAAAGATAGCCTTCCAAACATTTGTTCACGATCTTAGTTTTCCCATTAGATTGAGGATGATAAGATGAACTGTGATCCAATTGGGTACCCAAACAAGAAAATAATTCAGTCCAAAATTTTCCAGTGAAAATTTGGTCTCTATTGCTTACAATAATCTTTGGATTTCCATGTAACTTCTGAACAGTTTCTAGAAAATATGGAGCTACTATACTTGCATTAAAAGGATGAGAGAGTGCACAAAAATGTGCATACTTCGTGATTCTATCAACAACCACCATAATAACATTCTTTCCTTTTTACTTGGGTTGAACTGTGATAAAATCCATTAATAATTCTTCCCAACGCTGACAATGTATGTCTAATGGTTGTATAAATCATGGGGTCTTAACTATTTCCACCTTATTATGTTGGCAAACCAAGCATTTGGCCACGAACCTTTGAACATTAGAATTTATACCTTCCCCAAAAAATTCCTTCTTGACCCTATGGTAAGTTTTCAGGAATCTGGAGTGCCCACCTATAGGAGAGGTGTGTAATTCTGAGAGGACCTTTTGTTTTATTTGGGAGTCTTTGCATAAATATAAGCGATCCTTATACCATAGTGAATCATTTTTCCACAAAAACGTATATGATACACTGGGATCGTCCACACAGATAGATCATTTTTCCATTGTTCCCCAGATGTTACTATCCACTCGGGTTGCAGAATGGAAATTTCACAAAGTAATTCCCCAACATCTTCATCTTTTCTGGAAAGTGCATCTGCCACCACATTATGTTTCCCTTTTCGATAGATGATTTCAAACTCATATCCCAACATCTTGGTTACCCATTGTTTTCCTCTTCCAAAGATAATATTTGTTCCAAGAAGTATTTAAGACTATCATGATCTGTTTTGACCTTGAAGTGTCTACCAATTAGGTAAGGACGCCATTTCTTAAGAGCATGTATAATTTCCAACATTTCCTTCTCATAAATGGGCTTCTGTAAGTTGTTTGCCTTGATTGGATGACTTGTGAAAGCAAGTATGTGTCCTTCTTCCATTAGAACAATGCCAATTCCTTTTCCTGAAGCATCACATTCCACAATAAACGTTTTTGTGAAGTCTAGTGTGGCCAAAACAAGAGCTTTTCACATAGCCTCCTTAAGTTTTTAAAAAGCTTGAGTTGCCTCTAGAATCCCAGAAAATGCACCTTTCTTTAATAATGTTGTTAGAGATGCTTCTATTCTTCCATAGTTCTGAACAAAGTTGCGGTAGTACCCTATCAGACCTAAGAATCCTCGAAGATTCTTCAGGGTTTTGGGAATCCACAGTCCATCATGGATTTAATTTTGTTGGAGTCTATCTTGAAACCTTCCTAAGATACAATATGACCCAAATATTCTACCTCCTTTACCCCAAAGAAAAATTTGAAAATTTTTTCATGTAGTTGTTGCTCCTTTATCAGTTGTAGTACCCTGTCAACATGTTGAACATATTCTTCCCAAGACTTTCTATAGATTAGTATATCATCAGAGAATACTAGCAAAATTTTTTTAAGGAAAGGCTTGAAATTGGAATCCATCAAACCTTGAAATGTGGAAGGCGCATTCGTGAGACCAAATGGCATGACCAAAAATTCATAATAACCTTCATGAGTTCTTAATGTTGTTTTTGGAATTTATTCCTCCTTCATTCTAATCTGATGATATCTGGAATAGAGATACAACTTTGTGAATAAAACTGCTCCATGTAGTTCATCTAACAATTCATCAATGACAGGAATAGGAAATTTATCTTTAATGGTGATCTTATTGAGCTCTCTATAATCTGGACACATACGCCATGATCCATCTAGCTTGGGTACCATTACCACTGGTGTAGAGTAAGAACTTTGGCTAGGCCTAATTATGTCGACCTCTAACATTTCTTCAACCATACACTCAATTTCACTCTTCTTTCCATAAGGGTATCTGTAAGGTCTGATGTTAAGAGGAACACTTCCTAGAATTAAGTGAATAGCATGATCAAAATCTATAATAGGTGGAATACCTTTGGAATATCTTCAAATATCTTGGAATGCTTATTAATCACCTTCTGTAGATCTAGGGAAATAGGAGACTTATATGTTTGAACATCTAATGAGCATAATTGTGAAATTACACCTTGGTGTCCCTTTTTATCAATTTTTTCATACCATTAGAGCCTATCACCTTACTTGGTCTCCCTGTGATACCATTTAACTCATATTCTTTTCCTTCCCATAAAAATTTCATGAAAAGCTTCTGAAAATTAAAATCCATTTTCCCCAATGATTGTAACCATTGAACTCCTAAGACAATATCATCACCCCCCATTGGAATAGAAATCATTGGACTATTCAATACATATTCTCCCATTGTGAGATTGATATTATGGCATTTTCCTAAGAAATTTATAGTTCCTCCATATGCAATCATTACTTGCAACTCTAATGTTGGATATACAAAGCAATTGAGAACCTTGGAAAATTTACAGTGAATGAAATTATGAGTACTACCAGAATCAATCAACACTGTTACCTTTTTCTTTTTGATATATCCTTCAATCTTGAGACTTTTAGGAGTGCTAATTCTAGCCAATGCATGATAGGATATGGTGGGATTAATATCTTCGGAAGTAGTATCCTCTATTTATTCATCTTGAGATGGTTCCTATTATTTTGGTGCTTCTTGTTCATTTTCTTCCTCTGCTTCACAATCTATGTAAAATAGTTTCTTCTCAATGCACTTGTGGCCCTTACTATATTTTCTATCACAACTGTAACAAAGACATTTTGCTCTTTTTTCCTCTATTTTTTGTGGTTTCAACCTTATAGGTTGTGGATGACTTGATATCACACTTCCTTCTTTAGAGTTGTATGTGGTAGACTTCCTTGTTTCCATAATTTTGTTTTCAACTTTTCTTGCCACCTTGAATGCATGCTACAAGGATTTAGGTTCCCATAGGTGAAGCCCATGTTGGATGTTATCTATTAAAGTTCCTATGAAGATGTCAGCTATATGTTCTTCTGGAATATCTGTGATCTTGATATTCAATCTTTGGAATTTCTCAATGTGCTTCCCAACTGAACCCTTTTGTTTGAGATTTATTAGTTGGATAAATAAGGTATTGCTCTTGGTGTCCTCATAATGTGCTATTAATTCATCTGTAAAAATTGTCCAAGTGAAAAGTGGTTTATGAGAGAAAATCCATCTATACCACAAAAAATGATTAGGTTATAAATATAAATATGCAACCCATACCTTTTGTGTGGATTGCACCTCGTGTAGCTCAAAGAATTTCTCCATCTGTAGTATCCATGTGACTGAATCTCTGCCATCAAAATTCCTCATATCGATCTTTTGGATATAGTTGGTTTTTTAGCCCATGTTGGAGTCCCTAAAGACATGATGTATGTTCATTTTGATTTCATCATGAATTTCATGGGAGGTCTTCTCACTTCTAGGAATCCATTCTTGCAACAACTTTGACAAACTTTCTTTCAAAACTTCCATATCCCCTTCAAACCCTTCAAATAATCTATGTCCTTTTTCAAATCATTCATTTTCACTTCAATTTCATTCTTGGTTTGGCCTAGGATTGATATTAGTGCATCTTTTGTCACTATTTTCTCTTGTAAATCAAATATGTCCTTGTGAATTTATTCACCTTCATCATAAGTCCATGTAGAAATTTATGGAGGCTTATTTGGTGTAGAGATTCCCATTTTAGGATGTATTTAGAACAATATATATAGTTATCACACCATATGGTTCACCACAATTAGATCCTTCAGATCTGGAAACCTAAGAACAGGAGTTGAACACAACGAATCTTTTAGCTTTTTGCAATTACTGCTCATCTATAGCAATCCAAATAAAATTGGCCCGATTGGATAGTTGATGGAGTGGGCATTCCAAGTGAGAGAAGTTGGGCACAAACTTCCCATATAATTTGACACCTCACATAAATCTCTTCACTTCTAGAGCATTTTAGGCATAGGCCACTATGCAAAATATTTAACTCAATTAGGATCAGGTTAAATTCCCTCCTAATCCAAAATAAATGCCAAGTACTAAACTAAGTGTTGGCCAAAATAAGATTTCCTTTTCTTGACTTGAATCTGGTGGGTACTGAAAAGATCAAGGACAATGCACACATGATGGAGTTTCTCCTCCCAAGAAGAGCTACAAACCAATATGTCATCTAAATAGATAACCACAAACTTGCCTAAATGTGGTATGGAAATGTTGTTAATCAACCCAAAGGGCATGACAAGCCACTTATATAACCCAAAAAAAAATTCAATGTTTTCTTCCATGTATCTGTTGCATGCATCCAAACTTGGTGGTATCCTACTGTCAACTCCATTTTAGTGAAAAAGTGAGCACCTTGCAA
The DNA here is from genome assembly GCA_027924585.1 of Larix kaempferi. NCBI lineage: Eukaryota > Viridiplantae > Streptophyta > Pinopsida > Pinales > Pinaceae > Larix > Larix kaempferi. Next base: position 16,195,490 of record BSBM01000093.1, on the reverse strand, counting down.
GTGGTCAAGAAAATCCTCAATTTGAGGAAGGGGGTACTAGTTCTTAATAGTGTCCTTGTTGAGGGCATGATATTCTATAACCATGCACCACTCCTAGGACTCTTTCTTTGAGATGATGAATGATGGGGAAGTGCTAGGAGAGGAGTTGGGTTGGATTTAACCTGACTCAAGTAATTGGTTAATTTTTTGTTCAATCTTTGTATCCTCGTGAGGATCCAAATGGAAGGAAGGATCGTTGGGTAATGATGCCTCAAGAATAACATCAATAGTATGCTCAATGGACCTGTGAGGAAAAAATATTGTGGGAGTTAAAAAACATCGAAAAAAATTGTGGACGAGAGGGACCATATTAGGAGGCACGATGTATGTAATATTATTTGGTTTAACAAGGTGGGAAAAACAAAGAGAAACTCATTGATTCAGGCTAACTTGTTTCAGAGCACTTTTACTAGTTTGAGGACCAGACTTCTTGGCCCCAAAATAGGTAAGGAAATATGTGCAATTGTCTTGTTGCAGATGATACTCGTGTATGTTAGCATGGTAGGAAACAATCAAGAGAACGACACAATCAAATGGAGAAACATCACGGACCATGATATCGTAGAAAGGGACAATGGAAAAGGTCAAAGCACAATGTTGTGAAATGGTAAGGCGAGGGACATCCTTTTTCATCCAACCTAATTGGTAAGAGGAAGGGTGAGGAGAAGTGGTAAGATTGATGCGCTACACCAATTCCTGTGCGACAAGGTTCTTCTAACTCCCATTGTCTAGAATTAGTGTATCTAAGGCATTCTTGATTTGACAATTATGGGTGAACAAATGGACTATAGAAGTGGCAGTGTCATCAGTGGTCATGAGACTAAGTGATGGATCTGGTTATGTAGGTTTTTCCATATGTATGTAGTATGATTGGGATGTTGTAGAGGTTTGAGTAGTGTCAACAAATAGAGTCTTGGTAGGATGTAGGTTCTTAAGAACTCAACATTCCACAAAGGAGTGAGAATTGGTTTTATGGAGAATGCACCAGGGATAATTTCAAAGGATAAAGCAAAAGGCCTGGGTTGAATTTCGAGAGAGGAGATAATGAGAACCACCTTGCATTCCATGCCCAAGATCCGAATGAAGGCCTTGTGCAAGGATGTGCTATAAAACAATTCCACATCACATCTGATAACTGTTAACAAACTAGAATTGAACTTGACATTTAATACCTCTTATAGATATCTAATGTGGAGTTGGATGTAGAGATTGTAGAATACATCAATGTATCTTTGGACAAAATGAACAGAGAGATGGAGGAGATACAACTAGCGAGTGAGAAGATTCTACCTATACCCAGGAGGATAAAATTGGTTCCCCGACACTTGATAAAAGGCATCCCAAGAATTGATAGGTGGATAATCCAAGAAATCCTATGTTGTACCCAACTCGATCCCTAGTGAGGTACTTTCTAGCTGAGTATCCCACCAAGCCTGAGAAATACCCTCCCGTTGTAGACTGTAAATCTAAAGCTTAGCCTCCTCCTCCAAATATAAACACATCTTAAAATACATGGAGAGGTTACGAATGAACTTCAATTAAGTAATTCTCCAATACAATAAAAATACTTATCAAAGAGTGCATGTCCTTCTGACCCTATAAATAGTTTCTCGCAAATAAAACCCTAACTAATTGTGGTTCCATTATTAATGAGTACCAACCACCTAGTCGCCCTTATTTTATAATATGATCATTTTACATCGAGTAATGATATGCTAACTACCTAATAGACCTTATTCAAATAATATGGGTTCATAATTTAACTAACTATCTCCTAAGTACTATAAAGTAGAGAGGTTAAGGTATGTATGTAACATGCTCTTCTTTTTCAAAAGCAGTGTTGTACTCCTCAAGGCTAGAGGTTTGGAAACTATTGTAAAATCCTTGTTGGTGTCCAAGTGGTGTCTTCAAGTTGCGTATACTTCCATTGTATGAAGACTCCTTGAATAGTGCATTGGTGTAGTCGGTTCTCTCTTGTGTCTATTACTTCCTCCAACTATAACCTCATGGAACCCTCTTCATTGAGTTAGGGAAGGCTAGTTTGAACTTGGAAATTATGCCCCACTTCCTTGTTCAAATAGGACACATGAAATATTAGGTGGATCATGGAGTGGGTAGGAAGAGGTAATATGTACACAACCCTAGAGGATCTAATAGGGTCCTTAGAACTTCAATGTTATCTTTTAGTGTCCCTTGTGTTTGAGAGAGGTCTACTTATAGTGTTGGAGATGAAAAAAAAACTAATCTCCTTCGTCAAAATAACACTCTAAGCGATTATGAATCGCCTGATACTTCCTTCTATTTTGAGTTGAAATCAAATTTTTATTAAGTGTGTGAAAAATGGATACTTTGGTGTCAAGCATGTGATCCACTTTTTGAATATTGGATGTGCTTGTTAAATACAAATCCAATAAGGGATGTTTATAGCCATAAACAAATTCATATGTTGACATTTTGGTAGCGCTATGATAAGTAGTATTTTACGACCATTTGATTAGTCATTTAACCCACAATTGGTGTTGTTTATCTAATGAAAAACATCACAAATAAGCTTCTCAGAACTTGTTGACCACCTCTACTTGACCACTTGTTTGGGGATGATACGTTGTGCTCATTTTCAAGTGTGTGTCATAGTTCAAACAAATCCTATCGGAATTTGTTGGAGAAGGTGGAATCGTGATCTAACACGATGGAATTAGGCATTCCATGTAATTTAAAAGTCCAATCCATGCATACTTGGGAAAATGTGGATGGAATAAATGGGTGTGATAAGGCACAAAAATGATCATTATTGGGAAGATCGTGAACTACCATGGTGATGACAAATTTGTTGTAAGCTTTGTTAGCAGTTAGATTTTATCCTGGTTGTAAAAGAATAACACCTAAGGTAACTTATTTCAAACCAAACTTTAGGTAGAAAACTTAGCCATTTTTTCTACCAGAGAGGGCTCTCTCACAAGATATATGTAAAGGCTAAAAATATATAGAAATACGCTCAAAATTTCTCAAAAGGATTTACTTGGTTGAAAAGGAAACAAGAAACATTGGGCATGGAGTCAACTTTCAAAAATTTAACGTGCCAGCAAGAGATTTATACCAAACACATTTCCACAGAGGCAAGATAGAAGCCATATCACCGTCAATTTGATTTTGCAGGTGGTATAGAAAGAAATAATGACAGTCCATCAACAAAAAGCATCTAACTAGGATGAATCCATTGTCAACTTTGGAGAAATAGTGGATACTTAAATGCGATAAAACGAGGCATAACCAGTATGAATCTCGATTTATTTCAAACGTTCATTTAAGTATAGAAGAAAAACATAATGGAAGATATAACAAAGAAAGTAGACATGCACATATAAAGATAAGGGAAAAGACAGACTGTAAAAATGGTCAACACATGAATCTCTAGTCTCAAAAGATAGGTATTTCCACTGTACGGCCTTTTATTTATCAAAAAATTTGACTTCAAAACATATCGTCTCTCAAAGAGTTTCCAACCCTTTCAAAAATGACTCTCATTGTCTTTTATACAAAATTCGACAGAAGCTTGACATAACTGCTTCTTTTAACTAGCAACTGAAAATGTCTTAACTCAAAAGATAACTGTCTTTAAACAATAGATAACTGTCTTCAAAAACAATATTACAAATTTTTAAAATAAAAGCATCATTTTGCCACTTGGCAAAAATTCTGAATGTATCTATGAATGGACAGAATATCTTGTCCTTCCATATTTATCCACATAGTTCCATTGGTCGACCGTGGGTAAATCATAACTGGTCATTTCCTTCACCAAGACTCGCATTTCAAGGTGACCTGCATAAGAAACAAGAGGAAGATTCTCACAGGTTGAGATCAACATATTTAAAATTTCAAAGTCTTCCGCAATTTTCTCCATTAAAATCTTTCCTGTAAGCATATGATCCAAATGCTGAAACATTTTGTGATCCATTCTTATGTCAAAGAATAACCTCTTATATTCATTGGGAGGAATCAATTCATTCTTTTCATCCCAAAAAGCATGGAATCCTTTGTTTATTAATTTTTTGAATCGCTTCTTAAACTTTATTACTTCCTCTCGTATATCTCCAGCTTTAGCTTCAATATTTTCAACATGTGAATATTTTCCCAAGATTCTTCTGGCCCATGTAATGACTGAAATTCTATTCATTATATTCATTGATGTTAAATTTGCTTCAGTTAAACTGTTTAAGAAAGTTATTTCCCTCTGTGCTATTTCTTTTGGCTTTCTATTTAAATTCTCTCTAACTCCTCTGCAAATCTCAAAGGCGTCCTTGGCTACTTTTTCTTTGATTCTCATATAATCAAGATAAGGTCTTAATTTTTCAACTTCCTTTATAATTTGATCCCATACCATATGTTTGAAACCTTGCATTACAGCCTGTCCTATTACATGAGCTGCCAAACCTTTATTATTATCAGTTAATTCCTGATTCCTTATTTGCAGAGTTTTAATTTCCTTATCTTTTGTCTCATTTTCTTCTTTTAGCTTCTGTAATCCCATTTTCAATTCTTTAATTTCGACATCTTTCAAACTTACCTGGGACATGGCTTGTAAGAGACTGTCCAATCTAGTTTTATCTTCATCTGTATCTGCATGTAGCTGTTGCTGACCTAATTCTGCTAATTTTTTCTTTATTTCTTCCAATTGCTCTTCCAAACCAATTTTCTCTTTTTCCCAATGAACTTTTTCCTCGGTGAGCTTCAACATTTTTGCAGTAATATCTTTTACTTCATTTGACAGCTCTTCTTTTTCTTTTTCCTGTACTGTTAGTTCGTCTCCTTGGATAACCAAAGTGTCTGGGATTTTCAGCTTTCGCCTTAACATTTGAATTGTATCCTCCTTTTCTTTGAGTAAATTTGCTGCTGCATCTCCCTCTTTGTTTATCAAATCTGTTTGTAATCTTTTTATTTGTTGTTGTCGAGACTTATTTTCTACTTTCTCTTGTCTCAATTGGTTATTCAATTTATCCACTAAATTTTTCAACTTGTCTGCCTTTAATATCGCTCCTAAATAATTTGAATATATAACCTCTCTTGTTTGTCTGTGCGATAAAATTTTATATGGGGCATTGATTTGTTTTAGATCCACCTTCATCTCTGAGATCTTATCTTTAGTAACAACTGAAAATTTTAAAGAATTTTCTTTGACATTTCTGCTAGTAAACAAATTGACTTCAGTGTTTGATATATTTCTAACCCTTGGAAATAACTGACTGGTTTGCCGAGAGGATTCCTGTTTATTTTTATTGTGTTCATTAAAAACATCCATCAAACCGTGTGGTCTATTTACATCATCTTCCACCGGGGATCCTTTAATACTGTACTCCTTTACCATGACTTCCGGTATTTTGACTTCGGTTCTTCCTTCCTCTTCTAAACTACCATTAACTCTTGTTGCTCATCCATTTTCAATTTTTTTTCCTTTTTTTGCTTCTTCACTTTCAATGTTATTTACATCTTGTATGAGTATTTTAAACCCTACCATTGCAGTATTCATCGTGATTTATGCCTCTGTTGTTGCATCTGTCAATATCATTTCTTTATCATGTGAATCTAGAATGATTTCTTCCTTATACTCCAGCCAATTGGCTCTGTTAGACATTCCCTCAATCATCTGATGATTCAACGCTTTGATGCGATGATCCGTTCTCCGTTTTGATATTATGTTTAACGGATCATCTTCAATAGCCATGTCTGTCTCAAAACCCATATCTTTCAATAATTTTTCTATATAAATAGCAGTGTTTTTATTCTTCACTGTGAATGGGCCAAGTGTGAACGGATACTTGATATCTGTTGCTTGTTTGAAAAGCAAGAAATTATTATCCTCAACAATTAACTTCTGTCTCAGGAACTTCAAAGAGAAAACCCTTAAGGTAAGAAATGCTGGTAAAACATAGGGTTTATGTTTGAAACCATATAACCTGATCACTGTACTGTCCTTCGACAAGAACCAATCTCCTACAGCGTATTCTGCACTTAATTGCATACATGCTTGCATTTTTGGTAATACTCTAGGCAATCTTTCACCAAAAATCATTCTGTAAATCTCAGAGAGCATATAATTTATGTAATTAAACATGTTATTTTCTAATAACTTTGTGAAAATGATCTCAGGGAATTGTAATTCTTCATGACTGGCCACCATGATCATTTTCATCAAAAAAGACTGAAATCTGAAATGCTTCAGAGTAGGGAAATTGACCATCTGGTCATGAATGTTCTCTGTCAAGAATTCTTCAAAATTAAGTCAAGGAATTCAATTTTCATCAATCCCTGACTGAATTGTACTTATTTTATACAAAAGGCTTAACTGAAACTCAGTTACATACATGTTTGTATCGAACCCTAGGATTAAAGCCAACAATGTCAGAACCAGCTGGGTATTTTCATCAAATAAAGTGATATCTATAGGGTACGGGATATCTGAAATTTTGGTTTCTGGTTTAAGACACATAGACAAAAAAATTTCTCTATCATCTTGAAGGGTTTGATGATAATATTCAATAACATAAGTTTCAGAAAAATTTTCAAACTCGAGGGTTTGGGAAAATTTTATTTCTAGGGCTTTAGTTATTACTGCAGGCTCTATTTTGCAGGCGACTCTGGTTTTTCGACTATCTAAAACAGTCTTTTCTTCTCTGGAATAATTCTTAGCACACCATGACACAAATTATGGAAAAGATGGGATTTGGTTCGGGCAGAAGGCTAACAAGGATGACTGGTGAACTCTGTGTATGTCTATATCTTCTTCTAATAACTTAGACAACTTAAGTTTAACTTCAACGACTGGTAACCTGATTAGGGTATCATAAATGTCCCCATCTCTATCTTCTAGGGCTTCTTTAGCTTTAAAAACATCTATATCATGTACAGTTTCCATTTAAATCGTTTCTACAAACAAATTTTCGTTAAAAATGTGGGCCAGGTCACCAGACCCTACGTGTATAGACACGTCTTTATCCTTCTGTTGTAATTGCTAATCTCCACCAGTCTTCAGAGCTTCCAGGAACAGCGACACATAGACAAAATGTCCTTATTTGAAAACCCTTATGTTTTATATAAGCCCTTTTTCTTAACTTTCTGGCAGCTTTCCAAATGTACTTTATATCCAACCGTTCATCACAAGTCTTTTGATTTGAGCCGTTAGATCGTGTGCCCCTTTATTTCTCACAGTGGTATCTGCGATCCCAATAATGGTTTTCTTCTCCGGTTTTTACTGTGTGCGGATCAACCAGTTTCTGACACTTGTTAGAGTGGTTTAATTACCGCAACCACTCTTTCCTCTATTGAGTGCGCACTTCCCATGATGCGGATGAATCTTGGCCATAGATTTTGTGCCAATGTATATCGTCCCTCCGATTTATGTCAACATGTGGCGTATTCCCTTGGGCCTTCTGCATCTACCATGTGCTATGGCCCATCCCATATTATCCTTTGGTGGTTCCGCACGGTGTTGTAGTGGTTTTGTGATACCAATATCACGTTGATGCGGATCAATAAGAGTGCGACACGTACTCCAGCGGTATTATGTCTGCAACCGCTTACCAACGTTTGCAAATGATCTTTTGGGCGGTGCGGAAAACCATGACAACCGTTGATCTCTATTCTTATCATATCCGTCGTTGAAACTTCACTAAGATTTAACCTTTTCGATAATTACTTTCAGACTATTGCACATGTAGGTTTTTGTTTTGTTTATTTTGTATTACAACCCTTCATTTCAACCCATCCGTAGTAGATTTACCTCTTTTGGATATTTTTTGACAAACCTTTTAGGGTTTGAGTATTTCAAATATAGTGTCAACAACTGGCTCCAACTAGGGATGCTATCCTCCCCGTGAGGTAGCAAAGAACAGCATAGACCAAGTGCCTGATCCATTTGGCTACATTCAAACTTTTCTGCAAATCAAGGTTCATATCCTCATTTTTTTTTTTACTACATGATAAAGGAAAATATTTACACTATACAAAATTCTCTTTCACCTCTGTCCTTTTAAGAGAGATAATGTTTGAGGTGTCTACCATTTACTGGTCCTCCAGGAAATAAGTCTCCATTGCAATGTTTTAGGGTAAACACATTTTCTCCTTGGTATCTTGCAACAATATACAGACCTTTCCACAAATGCTCAAACTTTCCATGGTGATCTTCATTTCTAGAGTCCCACTTCAAAATTAAATCATTTATCTGAAAATTCTTTTCTTTAACCTTTCTGTCAAAAGTTTTCTTCATTTTCTCCTGATGCATTTGGGTTTTGTTGTATTCCTTTTCTCTAACTTAATGTAATTCTATCATTTGATTTATCCTCCTCTGCATATGATTTGGTTCTTCTTCGACTTCTTGTAACAATTTCATAACTGGCAAACCCAAAGAAACAGGAAAAATTACCTCTGTGCCATACACCAACTGGAAAGGCAAAGTGCCAATTGCTCTTTTTGTACTGATTCTATATGCCCACAAAGCATATTTTAGTTTAGTGTGCCAAGCCCTCTTGTTATCTTCTAGCAACTTCTTTATGATCCTCACTAAACTTTTATTTGAAGATTCAGCCAACCCATTTCCTTGTGGATAATAAGCAGTGGAATGATTTAAATGTATGTGATATTTGTGACAAAAATTTATCATCTTTTTTTATTTGAGCGCTGGAGCATTATCTGTCACTATCCTTTTAGGACAACCAAACCTGAATAAGATATTTTCTTCTAAAAAGTTCATTATCACTGTTTCTGTGGCGTTTCTTGTCGGAATGGCCTCAATCCATTTCCTGAAGTAATCTGTAGTAGTCATAATCCACTTATGCTGCTCTGAAGAATTTGGGTTAATTTCGCCAATGAAATCTAACCCCCACTGTTGAAAAGGTGCTTCAACTGAAATAGGTTTCAAAGGAAATGGTAATAATTCTCTTTTCCCATCAAAAAATTTGACATTCATGACATTTGGTCACTTCTTTATATACATTTGAATACATATTGGGCCAATAAAAACCAGCTCTAAGAATCTTGTTCACTGTAGCCTTCCATGAATGATGTCCTCCACACATGCCTTTATGAAATTCCCCCATAATATGCTGTGCTTCATTCTCTAATAGACAATTCAACAGAATACCTCTTGGATATTTCTAGAATAAATTGCCATCTAATATGCAGAACTTGGCTCCTTTCAACTTCACTGATCTTGCTTTGGTTTTTTCCATATTTGTAGGTGCTTGGAGATTTTGCAGAACATACACAATGTCCGCGTACTAGGGGATAAAGAGAAATCTTCAATTACTTGTAAATTTGGAACAACTTCTTTTGAAATTTTGGAAAGAAAATTCATACCTAGAGAATCCCAATTTGTTTCTGTCATCATTTTAGCCAAACCTTGGCCTTTTATCAGCTTTGTAGTTTTAATGTCAAGATCATATTCCAATAATACTGCTATCCACTTTGCTCTTTTTCCTTCAGGATCTGGATGGGTACGAATATCTTTCACTGCTGCTAATGGAACATGTGCTATTATATGAGAGTGCAATATGTATATCCTGAAATCCTTCAATGCTTTCACTAAAGCATAAGCTTGTTTCTCCATAATGTTATATTTTAATTCTGCATCCCTCAGAATCTTACTGAAAAATGCAATTGGATGTTCCACACCTTCTTGGTTCTTTTGTAACAATACTCCAGCTACCGTGTGTTCTGATGCATAAGTAAACATAATGAAATCCTTTGAATAATCTGGACTAATTAACACTGGTGCTTTAGTCAATTCCCTTTTAATATCATCAAAAGATTGTCTTGCTTCTTTAGTCCATTTAATTTCCTTGTCTTTCATCTGAAAATATTTTCATCACTTCCACACTTTTATTCTCTTCCTTTCTTGGTAGTTTCTTTGAAATCTTTACCAATTTGGGATCTTCTTCAGAACCTAAATTGTAATCTTTTACATCCTCAGGTTTAGGTTCTACTTTTGGATTTTTCACCACATCATTTTTATCAAACAATTTTTCTAAAGGAATCAAGACTCTAGGGATAACATTATTCTTCAGCTGAATTATATCTTTACCTCCAATCTTTTGCTTGAACTTTTCTATTTCTTCAGGGGAATCTTTTTCATCTGGAACAGCCTCAGCATCTTCTGCATCAATAGACCTGTAATTGAATTCATCTATCATCTCTAAAAAGCGTTTAATCTGTTGATCATCTTCAAAAACTTGCCAATGTTTGATATTGTCTGGGATAGATGGTCTGTGTATGACCTCAATATCATATTTCTTTTTAGAAAAGATAGGAGTTTTGAACGCATCTCCCGCAGTGGCCAAAGAATCTGCTACGGTGTTATTAACTCTGGGAATTAAACAACATCATGTTCATCAAAAAAGTTTTCCAATAAATCCCACACTTCATTCCTATATGACCTCATTTTAGGATGTTTGGTCTGATAAATAGCTTTTACTTGATTTATTACCAATTCAAAATATCCAAACACTTCAATTCTTTTTGCTTTTAAATCTCTCAATACATTCAACCCCAGAATCAAAGCTTCATATTCCGCAACATTGTTTGTACATTCAAAATTCAATTGATAAGAAAACATCAAGAATTCTCGATCAGGTGTGATTATCCATACTCCTGCACCAGCTCCTTCTCTGCTCCTAGCTCCATCAAAATGCATTGTCCAAGTTCCTTCTTTTCTAATTTTTTCTCTTAACAGTCTTTCTTTTTCATTTTCTTTAGGTTTGATTAAATCCATCTTTTCTTTGGATTCAACATCATTGTACAGAATACATGACCCCAAATCTGTGTCTACTGCATATATGGCATATTTTCGGGTTCTTTTAAGTCACTTACCAAATAAGCAGCCATTTTTTCAGCATATAATCTTCTGTGTACCCCCAACACTGGAATAGTAGCAAAATACATATCCATCTGCAAAGTTCCTTTTAACTTTGAGGCCCATGATCTAGACAATAGCATACCAAATTTTGCTAGAATATCAGCAACCACCACATCCATGAGAATACCTTTGACTGGTATTGTACTGAGATTGACTGTCAAATCTTTAATCAACCCTAAACATTTGACTTTCCTTGAATCAAAAGAAAATAGGTCATCATATGGTCTTGTGATTTCCAATCCCAAAGATTCAACTACAAGTTTTGGCATCAGGTTATGAGAATCTCCCGAGTCTAACATACAATTATGCACAACTTTATCATGAAAGTTCAAATCTACATAGAAAGGAGAAATTTTCCCAAAACTATTATCTTCCATTCTTGAACCCAAGCAGATATTAGGAGTATCATCATCTAATTCCAAAGTATCTATTTCCACTCGATTTTCTACTTGCATCATCTTAAAAATTTGTTCCTTGTATTCTTTATTCTTTAATATCTCATTGAAAGGTACAGAAATCTTGACTTTGGACATTTCACTCTGTATATTGAAAGGAACCAAATTTTTATCACCTTCTTTCACTGAATCTTTCTTGTTATCTGAAATCACTTTTGGCACATCTTCGTTTTCTTTTCTTCTCATTTGCTGTTCATTCTGATTGGTGGAGGATTTATCTGTAGATCCTTTTGATTTTCCCATTGACTCTTTTCCTTTGTCTATTATAACGTCTATGTTTCTCAGATTTATCTTTATTTGAAGATCGTTTATAACACTTTGGTAACCAATCTGGTATTGATCAGTTTCTGTCTCTAAATTACAACATTCTCCTTCTACAAGGAACATATCATGCTCCTGTTTATTCAGATAGACTTCTAAATCAAAACTGCCACAATGGTGAATATCACTCTCAGCCATCTCAGCTTCAGCTTCCCCAGCGATATAATTTTCAAGGAAAGGAGGTCTGACTGGATCTTCTTCTGCATTCCTTGGGTTCCTCTGATATCCAGGCCTTATGGGTGGGGCAAAGGGTCTCCTAAAATTAGGGTCTCTGATTTGAGGTTTTGTTTGTTCTTTATTCGGAGCTTTGTTATCCACCACTAACCTGTCTAACAACTTCTCCATAGTTTTTATCATTGCTTCAAATTTTACATCTGTGGAAGAAGAAGAAGAAGCTGTATTTTGATTATCTTCTTTACTTTTCTTTCGGTTTGTATCTCTATGCCTCATCTTTCCAGAAGCCATCATATTAGCTTCAACTTCCACCACATATTTCATCATTATTTCCAAAGTGGTAGATCTTCTTTCTCTTAATGTGCATGAAAAATCCCCTTTGAAAGCATCTGCATAATGTAACTTGGCTGCTCCTACTAGAGGTTTTATGTCTACAGGGATAGAGTTATAAACTTTCATAAATCTGGCAGAGAATTCTTGAACCGACTCAAAACCTCCTTTTTTCAAATTGTTTTACTGTGTCAACATCTATGAAGGATTTTTCTGGTCTTCCCATCTTTCGATAAAAAGAGTTGTGAAAGCATCATAATTAGCAATTGATCCTGCAGCTAAAGCTTTGAACCATTTTTTGACTTCGCCTCTCAAGCTTTGGGCAAACAACCTCATTTTTGCATCATCATGATCAGGGAAATTTTTAGGGGCGAAATTTCGCCAATTGGCTATTTTTTAAGCATTTTTTCAAAAAATAAATTCGCTATTTGGTCATTTTTAGACTCTAATATCGCCTATATTTACATAAAATCTATTTTTTTATCATAATATTCGCCAAAATTTACAAGTTTTAGTAGTAAATTGTATGTTTCATATTTAATATTCACCTACCAATCTATATTTATGTTTTTTTCAATCCAAAATAATCGCCTAGAATACTATACTGAAGTATACTTTTATAATCCTTAAAAAATACCCTGATCATGATCCACTTCTTCTAAATCAATGAAATCACTAAAGTTATCAACATGTTGTTGTGCTGTATAATTACCCTCATTATCAAAAGTAACGATTCTCTGTCCATAATTTTGAGGCAAATCATGTAAAGCAGCAGGAAAAACCAATGGGGAAAATCTAGCAGCCATGGGTGGTGGATTGTAAGGTGGAACGATCCCTACCTGTTGTTTTGTAAATTTATGACTTTGCACAGGTATTCTTTGGGCCTTGGATATTTTGGACCCAGCCCTTTCATATTTTTGTAAGTTTTCCCAAACAGATTTTAAAGAATAGTCCCACAAACTTTTTGGGTCAACCTTTGTTTCTTTCAAATCAGAATCTGATTAGTTCTAAGTAAAACTTTTTCACTTGAACCAATATTTTCTTCCTCAAACATATTTTCTTGAAAAGAAGGGAATATATTCGAAAATTGAGTAATACCATCTTTTGTCTCGCCTTTGCCTTTATCCGTCTTGAGGATCTTTTCTGGATTATCCACACCTGAGAAGAACTGTGAACCGGGATTTCTTCTTGTAGCCACAATGTCTATTCCTGAATACCTTCAAAAAACCTTGAAATTTTTTTCACAAGTGAAGTCGCCAGGGCAATATCTACAACCAAATTTACTTCAAACTTCCTTGCCCAAGAAATTTGACCTTTCTCTGTCGTTTCTCCCAAGGAAAATTTCACTTTTGTTCCTCGGCAACGGCGCCAAAATGTTAGCACTTAGATTTTATCCCGGTTGTAAAAGAATAACACCTAAGGTAACTTATTTCAAACCAAACTTTAGATAGAAAACTTGGCTATTTTTTCTACCAGAGAGGGCTCTCTCACAAGATATATGTAAAGGCTAAAAATATATAGAAATACGCTCAAAATTTCTCAAAAGGATTTACCTGGTTGAAAAGGAAACAAGAAACGTTGGGCATGGAGTCAACTTTCAAACATTTAACGTGCCAGCAAGAGATTTATACCAAAGAGATTTCCACAGAGGCAAGATAGCAACTATATCACAATCAATTTGATTTTGCAGGTGGTATAGAAAGAAATAATGAAAGTACATCAACAACAGGCATCTGACTAGGATGAATCCATTGTCAACTTTGGAGAAATAGTGGATACTTAAATGCGATAAAACGAGGCATAACCAGTATGAATCCCGATTTATTTCAAACGTTCATTTAAGTATAGAAGAAAAACATAATGGAAGATATAACAAAGAAAGTAGACATGCACATATAAAGATAAGGGAAAAGACAGACAGTAAAAATGGTCAACACATGAATCTAGAGTCTCAAAAGATAGGTATTTCCACTGTACGGCCTTTTATTTATCAAAAAATTTGACTTCAAAACATATTGTCTCTCAAAGAGTTTCCAACCCTTTCAAAAATGACTCTCATTGTCTTTTATACAGAATTCGAAAGAAGCTTGACATAACTGCTTCTTTTAACTAGCAACTGAAAATGTCTTAACTCAAAAGATAACTGTCTTTAAACAATAGATAACTGTCTTCAAACAATATTACAAATTTTTAAAATAAAAGCATCATTTTGCCACTTGGCAAAAATTCTAAATGTATCTATGAATGGACAGAATATCTTGTCCTTCCATATTTATCCACATAGTTCCATTGGTCTTCCGTGGGTAAATCATAACTGGTCATTTCCTTCACCAAGAATCGCATTTCCAGGTGACCTGCATAAGAAACAAGAGAAATATTCTCATAGGTTGAGATCAACATATTTAAAATTTTAAAGTCTTCCGCAATTTTCTCCATTGAAATATTTCCGGTAAGCATATGATCCAAACGCTGAAACTTTTTGTGATCCATTCTTATGTCAAACAATAACCTCTTATATTCATTGGGAGGAATCAATTCATTCTTTTCATCCCAAAAAGCAGGGAATCCTTTGTTTATTAGTTTTTCGAATCGCTTCTTAAACTTTATTACTTCCTCTTGTATATCTCCAGCTTTAGCTTCAATATTTTCCCAATATTCTTCTGGACCATGTAATGACTGAAATTCTATTCATTATATTCATTGCTGCCAAATCTGCTTCAGTTAAACTATTTAAGAAAGTTATTGCCCTCTGTGCTATTTCTTTTGGCTTTCTATTTAAATTCTCTCTAACTCCTCTGCAACTCTCAAAGGCGTCCTTGGCTATTTTTCCTTTGATTCTCATATAATCAAGATAAGGTCTTAATTTTTCAACTTCCTTTATAATTTGATCCCATACCATATGTTTTCAACCTTGCATTGCAGCCTGTCCTGTTACATGAGCTGCCAAACCTTTATTATTATCAGTTAATTCCTAATTCCTTATTTGCAGAGTTTTAATTTCCTTATCTTTTGTCTCATTTTCTTCTTTTAGCTTATGTAATGCCATTTTCAATTCTTTAATTTCGACATCTTTCAAACTTTCCTGGGACATGGCTTGTAAGAGACTGTCCAATCCAGTTTTATCTTCGTCTGTATCTGCATGTACCTGTTGCTGACCTAATTCTGCTAATTTTTTCTTTATTTCTTCCAATTGCTCTTCCAAACCAATTTTCTCTTTTTCCCAATGAACTTTTTCCTCGGTGAGCTTCAACATTTTTGCAGTAATATCTTTTACTTCATTTGACAGCTCTTCTTTTTCTTTTTCCAGTACTGTTAGTTCGACTCCTTGGATAAGCAAAGTGTCTGGGATTTTTAGCTTTCGCCTTAACATTTGAATTGTATCCTCCTTTTCTTTGAGTAAATTTGCTGTTGCATCTCCCTCTTTGTTTATCAAATCTGTTTGTAATATTTTTATTTGTTGTTGTCGAGACTTATTTTCTTCTTTCTCTTGTCTCAACTGGTTATTCAATTTATCCACTAAATTTTTCAACTTGTCTGCCTTTAATATCGCTCCTAAATAATCTGAATATATAACCTCTCATGTTTGTCTGTACAATAAAATTTTATCTGGGGCATTGATTTTTTTTAGATCCACCTTCATCTCTGAGATCTTATCTTTAGTAACAACTAAAAATTTTAAAGAATTTTCTTTGACATTTCTACTAGTAAACAAATTGACTTCAGTGTTGGATATATTTCTAACCCTTGGAAATAACTGACTGGTTTGCCGAGAGGATTCTTGTTTATTTTGATTGTGTTCATTAAATACATCCATCAGACTGTGTGGTATATTTACATCATCTTCCACCGGGGATCCTTTAATACTATACTCCTTTACCATGACTTCCGGTATTTTGACTTCGGTTCTTCCTTCCTCTTCTAAAAATTCCATTAACTCTTGTTGCTCATCCATTTTCAATTTTTTTCCTTTTTCTGCTTCTTCACTTTCAATGTTCATTACATCTTGTATGCGTCTTTTAAACCCTACCATTGCAGTATTCATCGTGCTTTCTTTCTTTGCTATTGCATCTGTTAATATCATTTCTTTATCATGTGAATCTGGAATTATTTCTTCCTTATGCTCTAGCCAATTGGCTCTGTCAGACATTCCCTCAATCATCTAATGATTCAACGCTTTGATGCGATGATCCGTTCTCCGTTTTGATATTATGTTTAACGGATCATATTCAATAGCCATGTCTGTCTCAAAACCCATATCTTTCAATAAGTTTTCTATATAAATAGCAGCGTTTTTATTCTTCACTGTGAATGGGCCAAGTGTGAACGGATACTTGATATTTGTTGCTTGTTTGAAAAGCAAGAAATTATTATCCTCAACAATTAACTTATGTCTCAAGAACTCCAAAGCGAAAACCCTTAAGGTAAGAAATGCTGGTAAAACATAGGGTTTATGTTTGAAACCATATAACCTGATCATTGTACTGTCCTTCGACAAGAACCAATCTCCTAGAGCGTATTCTGCACTTAATTGCATACATGCTTGCATTTCTGGTAATACTCTAGGCAATATTTCACCAAAAATCATTCTGTAAATATCAGAGAGCATATAATTTTTGTAATTAAACGTGTTATTTTCTAATAACTTTGTGAAAATGATCTCAGGGAATTGTAATTCTTCATGGCTGGCCACCATGATAATTTTCATCAAAAAAGACTGAAATTTGAAATGCCTCAGAGTAGGGAAATTGACCATCTGGTCATGAATCTTCTCTGTCAAGAATTCTTCAAAATTAAGTCAAGGAATTCGATTTTCATCAATCCTTGACTGAATTGTACTTATTTTATACAAAAGGCTTAACTGAAACTCAGTTACATACATGTCTGTATTGAACCCTAGGATTAAATCCAACAATGTCAGAACCAGCTGGGTATTTTCATCAAATAAAGTGATATCTATAGGGTATGGGATATCTGAAATGTTGGTTTCTGGTTTAAGACACATAGACAAAAAAATTTCTCTATCATCTTGAAGGGTTTGATGATAATATTCAATAACAGAAGTTTCAGAAAAAATTTCAGACTCGAGGGTTTGGGAAAATTTTATTTCTAGGGCTTTAGTTATGACGGCAGGCTCTATTTTGCAGACGACTCTGGTTTTTCGACTGTCTAAAATAGTCTTTTCTTCTCTGGAATAATTTTCAGCACACCATGACACAAATTATGGAAAAGATGGAATTTGGTCCAAGCAGAAGGCTAACAAGGATGAGTGGTGGACTCTGTGTATGTCTATACCTTCTTCTAATAACTTAGACAACTTAATTTTAACTTCAATGACTAGTAACATGATTAGGGTATCATAAATGTCCCCATCTCTAACTTCTAGGGCTTCTTTAGCTTTAAAAACATCTATATCATGTACAGTTTCCATTTAAATCGTTTCTACAAAAAAATTTCCGTTAAAAATGTGAGCGAGGTCACTAGACCCTACCTGTATAGACACATCTTTATCCTTCTGTTGCAATTGCTGATCTCCACCATTCTTCAGATCTTCCAGGAACAACGACACATAGACAAAATGTTGTTATTTGAAAACCCTTATGTTTTATATAAGCCCTTTTTCTTAACTTTCTGGCAACTTTCCGAACGTACTTTATATCCAACCGTTGATCACAAGTCTTTTGATTTGAGTCATTAGATCTTGCACCCCTTTATTTCCCACGGTGGTATCCGCGATCCCAATAATGGTTTTCTTCTTCGGTTTTTACTGTGTGAGGATCAACCAGTTTCTGACACCTGTTAGAGTGGTTTAATTACCGCAACCACTCTTTCCTCTATTGAGTGCGCACTTCCCATGATGCGGATGAATCTTGGTCGTAGATTTTGTGCCAATGTATATCGTCCCTTCGATTTATGTCAACATGTGGCGTATTCCCTTGCGCCTTCTACATCTACCGCATGCTATGGCCCGCCCCGTATTATCCTTTGGTGGTTCCGCACGGTGTTGTAGTGGTTTGTGATACCAATATCACGTTGATGCGGATCAATAAGACTGCGACAGGTACTCCAGTGGTATTATGTCTGCAACCACTTACCAACGTTTGCAAATGATCTTTTGGGCAGTGCGGAAAACCATGACAACCGTTGATCTCTATTCTCGTCATCTCCGCCATTGAAACTTCACTAAGATTTAACCTTTTTGATAATTACTTTTGGACTATTGCACATGTAGGTTTTTGTTTTGTTTATTTTGCATTACAACCCTTCATTTCAACCCATCCGTAGTAGATTTACCTCTTTTGGATATTTCTTGACAAACCTTTTAGGGTTTGAGTATTTCAAATATAGTGTCAACAAGCTTTAAGGAGGCCAAGCATAAAAACCATGAAAAGGTGAACTTAGTGGTTGGAATTGATAATAATTTTAATACTCCAAGGAGTCTTCATTGTTTCACCCTTGTTCCTTTGACAAGTTTCACATTCAACTATAAACGTATGCATGTCCTTTTTCATGACTTTCTAAAAGAATGAGTGTTTAGCTCAATTTTATGTTTTATGAAATCCTGAGTGACCCACAATAGGAATTGAATGAAAGTTCACTAACATAAAAAAAATACACCCATTATACCTCAAGGTGTCCTATTACCAAAATTATTTAGTATGGGGAAATGGTCCTCCTTCACTAGTTGGATGAGTTGAAGAATTGTGTCATTATCCAACCATGCTTATCATACCTCCTCAAACCAATCAAGTACTAGTGAAGATAAGGAAAATATGAACCTTTCCTCCTCATATTTCCAATACAAAGCATTGGTCACCACATTATCGTTACTCTTCCTCTGTATAATCTCATAATCATAACCTAACATCTTAGTGACCCATTTGTGTTGCTTTGGTGATAACAATCATTGTTCCAAAAATTAATTCAAACGATGATGATACATCTTGATCTAGAAGTGACCCCCAATGAGATATGGGTGTCATATGTCAAAGGAATGAGGAATGAAAACCATTTCTTTCTCATAGGTGGAATTTTCCAAATTTTATTCACATTATTGTTTTGGTGAATGTAAAAGGGAGACCTTATTACATAAACACAACCCCAAGACCTATGCAAAAGGAAACACATTCCTAGAAAAAATTATTGGTGAAATCGAGCACTGCTAAGATTGGAATTAGTACATCAGGAGAACTAAGATGCATCAGTTTCTATTTTAAAAGGTTGGTTCAGATCTGGAAACCAAAGAAAAGGAGTTGAACACAACGCATCCTTTAGCTTTTTTCAATTACTGCTCATCTATAGAAATCCAAATAAAATTGGCTTGATTGGACAGTTGATGGAGTGGGCATGCCAAGTGAGAGAAGTTGACACCCCACATAAATCTCTTCACTTCTAGAGCATTGTTAGGCATAGGCCACTCTGAAAAATATTTAAATCAAGCAGGATCGGGGTAAACTCCCTCCCAATCCAAAATAAACTCCAAGTATTGAACTAAGTGTTGGCCAAAATAAGATTTCCTTTCCTTGAATTGAAGCTAGTGGGTACTGCAAAGATCAAGGACAATGCGCACATTATGGAGGTGCTCCTCCCAAGAAGAGCTACAAACCAATATGTTATCTAAATAGATAACCACAAACTTGCCTAAATGTGGCATGCAAATTTTTTTAATCAACTACATGAAGGTGAAAGGATCATTGGTCAACCCAAAGGGCATGACAAGCCACTTATATAACCCATACTTTTTTTTGAATGTTGTCTTTCATGTATCTGTTGTATGCATCCAAACATGGTGGTATCCTGTTGTCAAGTCCATTTTAGTGAAAAAGTGAGCACCTTGCAAGTGGTAAAGAAAATCCTCAATTTGAGGAAGGGGGTACCAATTCTTAATAGTGTTCTTGTTGAGGGCATGATAGTTTGTAACCCTGCGCCACTCCTAGGACTCTTTCTTTGAAATGATGAATGATGGAGAAGCGCAAGGAGAGGAGTTGGGTTGGATGTGATCTAACTCAAGTAATTGGTTAATATTTTGTTCAATCTGTGTCTCCTCGTGAGGATCCAAATCGAAGGAAGGTGTGTTTGGTAATTATGCCTCGGGAATAAAATCAATAGTATGCTCAATGGACCTATGAGGCAAAAATATTGTGGGATTTGAAAAACATCTACAAATTTGTGGAGGAGAGGGACCATATTAGGAGGCACGATGTATGTAATATTATTTGGTTTAACAAGGTGGACCAAACAATGAGAAACTCATTGATTCATGCTAACTTGTTTCATAGCAGTCTTACTAGTGAGAGGACCAGAATTCTTGGCAGCAAATGAAGTAAGGACATATGTGCAATCGTCTTGTTGCTGATGATACTCATGTGCTTTATCATGGTAGGAAACATCGCATTGTTGTTGATAATGGATGCCAAGAGAGAGATTGACACAATCCAATGGAGAAACATCATAGACCACGATATCGTACATAGGGCCAATGGAAAATGTCAAAGCACAATGTTGTGAAATGGTAAGGCGAGGGACGTCCTTTTGCATCCAACCTAATTGGTAAGGGGCAGGGTTAGGAGAAGTGGTAATATTGATGCGCTATACCAAGTCTTGTGCGATAAGGTTATTCTAACTCCCATTGTCTAGAATTAGTGTATCTAAGGCATTCTTGATTTGACATTATGGGTGAACAGATGGACTATAGAAGTGGTAGTGTCATTGGTGGTCATGACAAAAAGTGATGGATCTAGTTATGTAGGGTTTTCCATATGTATGTAGTATGATTGAGATGTCGTAGAGGTTTTAATTGTGTTAACAAATAAAGTCTTGGTAGGATGTAGGTTCTTAAGAACTCAACATTCCACAGAAGAGTGAGAATTGGTTTTATGGAGAATGCACCAGGGATAATTTTGGGGAGGGAAGGAGAAGGAACATGTTTAGTTTCGAGAGAGAAAATATTGAGAGCCACCTTACACTCCATGGCCAAGGCCCAAATGAAGGCCTTGTCCAAGGATGTTCTATAAAACAATTCCACCTCACATCTAAGAACTAATAACAAACTAGAATTGAAATTGACAATTAATACCTCTTATAGATATCTAATGTGGAGATGGATGTAGATATTGAAGAAGACATCAATGTATCTTTGGAAAGACTGACTAGAGAGTTGGTGGAGATACAACTAGCGAGTAAGAAGATTATACCTATACCCAGGAGGATAAAATTGGTTCCCCGAAACTTGATAGAAGGCATACCAAGAATTGATAGGTGGAGAATCCAAATCCTCTGTTGTATCCAAATCGATCCCCTGTGAGGTACTTTCTAGCTGAGTATCCCACTAATCCTAAGCAATACCCTCCCATTTTAGACTGGAAATATAAAGCTTGACCTCCTCTTCCAAATCTAAACAAATATTAAAATACATGGAGAGGTTACGGATGACCTCCACTTAAGTAATTCTCGAATACAATAAAAATACTTATCAAAGAATGCATGTCCTTCTAACCCTATAAATAGTTTCTCACTAATAAAACCCTAACTACTTGTGGTTCCATTATTAATGAGTACCAACCACCTAGTGGCCTTTATTTTATAATATGATCATTTTACATCAAGTAATTATATGATAAATACCTAATGGACCTTATTAAAATAATATGGGTTCATACTTTAAGTAATTATCTCCTAAGCACTCTAAAGTACAGAGGTTAAGGTATGGATGTAACATGCTCTTCTTGTTCAAAAGCAGTGTTGTCCTCAAGGCTAGAGGTTTGGAAACTATTGTAAAATCCTTGTTGGTGTCCAAGTGGTGTCTTCAAGTTGTGTATCTTTCCATTGTATGAAGACTCATTGAATAGTACATTGGTGTAGTCGGTTCTCTCTTGTGGCTAGTACTTCCTCCAACTATAACCTCATGGAACCCTCTTCATCAAGTTCGGGAAGGCTAGTTTGAACTTGGAAATTATGCCCCACTGCCTTGTTCAAATAGAACACATGAAATATTGGGTGGATAATGGAGTGGGTAGGAAGAGGTAATATGTACACAACCCTAGAGGATCTGATAGGTTCCCTAGAACTTCATTGTTATCTTTTAGTGGCCCTTGTGTTTGAGAGAGGTATTCTTATAGTGTTGGAGATGAAGAAACAACTCATCTCCTTCGTCAAAATAACAATCTAATATGATTGGACTAATACTTCCTTTTATTTTGAGTCGAAACCAAATTTTTCTTGAGTTTGTGAAGAATGGATACTTTGGTGTCAAGCGTGTGATCCACTTTTTGAAGGTTGGATGTGCTTGTTAAAAAAAAATCCAATAAAGGATGTTTATAGCCATAAAAAACTTCATATGTTGAAATTTTGGTAGTGCTATGATAAGTAGTATTTTACCACGATTTGATTATTCATTGAACCCACAATTGGTGTTTTTGATCTAATGCAAAACATCACAATTAAGTTTCTAGGAACTTATTGACCACTTGTTTGGGGATGATACATTGTGCTAATTTTCAAGTGTGTGCCATAGTTCAAACAAATCCTACTAGAATGTTTTGGATAAGGTGGAATCATGATCTAACACAATGGAATTAGGCATTCCATGTAATTTTAAAGTTAGATCCATGCATACTTGGGAAAATGTGGATGGAATAAATGGGTGTGATAAGGCACAAAAATGAGCATAATTGAGAATATGGCGAACTACCACAGTGATGACAAATTAGTTTAAAGCTTTAAGGAGGCCAAGCACAAAAACCATGGAAAGGTCAACTTAGTGGTTGGAATTGATAATAATTGTAATGCTCCGGGGAGTCTTCATTGTTTCACCCTTGTTCCTTTGACAAGTTTCACATTCAACTATAAAAGTACGCATGTCCTTCTTCATGCCTTTCTAAAAGAATGAGTGTTTAGCTCATTTTTATGTTTTCTGAAATCCTAAGTGACCCACAATAGGAATTGAATGAATGTTCACTAACATCAAAAATACACCTGTTATACCTCAAGGTGTCCTATTACAAAAGTTATTTAGTATGGGGAAATGTTTCTCCTTCACTAGTTGGATGAGTTGAAGAATTGTGTCATTATCCAACCATGCTTATCATACCTCCTCAAACCAGTCAAGTACTAGTGAAGATAAGGAAAATATGAACCCTTCCTCCTCATATTTCCAATACAAAGCATTGGCCACCGCATTATCCTTACCCTTCTTGTGTATAATCTCATAATCATAACCTAACATCTTAGTGACCCATTCGTGTTACTTTGGTGCTAACAATTATTGTTCCAAAAAATAATTCAAGCTATGCTGATACATCTTGATCTAGAAGTGACCCCCAATGAGATATGGGTGTCATATGTCAAAGGAATGAGGAATGAAAACCATTTCTTTCTCATAGGTGTAATTTCCCAAATTTTAGTCACATTATTGTTTTGGTGAATGTCAAAGGGATACCTTCTTGCATCAACACAACCCGAAGACCTCTACAAAAGGAAACACATTCCTAGACAAAATTATTGGTGAAACTGAGCACTACTAAGATTGGAATTAGTACACATGGCTTCCTTTGAAGCAAAAAATGCATGATTGGCTACATTGTTCCACATAAAGGCATTCCTCTTGAGCATGACAGTTAATGTGGTTATAATTCATGCATAATTCCTCACAAATTTCTATAGTAGCTACTAAGTTCTAAGAAACCATGTTATCTTTTTAAAGTCTTAGGCATGGCCAATCTTTCATAGCCTCAATTTTCTTGGGATCTAGTCACACCAATATCTTACTAACCATGTGACCCAAGTATTCCACTTCACAAGTGCCAAAATCATATTTGGAATATTTGAGGAACAACATCCTTGAGAAGTTGTAGGGATTTATCAACATGCTCCACATGTGCTTTACAAGTCTTGATATAAATAAAGATACCATCAAATTATAAAATAATAATGGTGTGGACAAAATGTTGAAAAATCTTGATCATGAAGCTATGAAAATCGGATGGAGCATTGAAAAGACCAAAAGGCATCACTGAAAAACCATAATTCCCTTTGTGTGTGCATATGGTTATCTTAGGAATGTCTACCTCCTTCATTTGGATTTGTTGATACCAAGAATAACAATTCAATTTAATGAAGAATTGCACACCGTGAATCTCATCAAAGAGGTCATTAATGAATAGGACGATAAATTTACCTACCGACTTATTGAGAGAATGGAAGTCATGGAACATGTTCCAAATGCATTATTTCTTCAATATCACGAGTATTGGGGAGAAGTAAGGGATGGTACTAGAGCGTATCACAACGACCTCCAATAATTCCTATATTATATTTTCAGTTTTTATTCTTTCATTTAAAAGGATGCCAATAATGACACATTGTGCAACTGACTACCTAGAATCAATGGGATACCATGATTTTTTTTCTACATGAAGGAGTTAATCCATGGGGTGCTTCAAATGCTTATTGAATCTTAGTCAAAACAAACTACAAATCAAGGTAAATTTCATGTGGGGAGTTGTCCATAACTTGGATGGCATTGAATTGTGCAATAATGTTGGAGTGTCGTTTCCTCAAGAGATTTTCCATATGACAAGAGATGATAATTTATGGGGAGATATACCAGAGTCCTTTGAGGGTGTGTTTATGACCCTTCTTGTTGAAGTTTATGTATAACTCCTTGAAAACTATTATAATTGGATCCAATGTCCTTCAGAGTTCTACTTTGATAATTACATCACAACCTTCCATTTCGATAATGAATAGGCTTGGTTTGAGCAAATAGTCCCCATTTAGAATTTTTCATTCTCACACTTGCCACTGCATTTCATAATACCTTCATTGATTACCAGGATTCATAAATTATGCACCACAATGGTATAACAATGGGTTTCTTCAGCAACTCAACAATGAATAAAATTGTGGGTGTTGGCATTATTGATTAAGACAATAACATTTTTGTGTTTGATATAAGAAAACAAATTCAAGGCCTTGGGACTTGAAATCTCTAATAAATCATGGATGAAAATTTGGGGTTCCTCACAAGGGGATTCTTTGGTGAGTTCTTTTGAAGGAGAAAGTGTGGTCTCTATGAGATCCAAATATGGTATGGATTTGTTTCAAATTTATTCCAACATGCCTAGCGGGGCCATATCTATGACAAATTATTTGTGCTCCTTACATCTATTCCCTTTAACCCATATGTTTACATTTTAATACATTGATGTTATGTTCCTCTTTCTAGGGTCAACTTGTGGAACCTCAAGGGTTGGTAGCTCGTGGAGTTGTTGTAGGTATTGTCACCTACCCAAATTTTGAGACTATTTATTTTATTGCAAAAACATTATGTTAAATTATAATTACAAAGCTTTGTAATTATGACCAAATCTGGTCAAGGATGATTGTAATGACATATTTTTATTATTTAATAATTTAAAACAGGAGACAAACACCAAGGGAAGTGTTGAATGAGTGTTCACTGACCCACTAGGAGGAATGGAAGCTGTTAGAAGGCTTGGGACAGGTGTCAACATTTTCACTCCACCACTGGATGTTGGTTATGGGACAACTACCCCTAAATTTGTGGCATTATCCCCCAGGTGGGTGGAATAGATCTATTAGATCATTAATGACCAGGTTAACCACTAAAAAGGCCTAGGAAGCCTAGAGAAGGCAATTCGAATTGAGCAGTGACCTCCATAATTATTTTTCTGCAGAAATAATTCCTCAAGTGTATCAGGTGATGACTGGGAGATTCAAATAGGGAGGCTAAGTGGAAGTGCATTGTGAGTCTGCTGAAATTATTCTAAGAAGGAAACCAGAGGTGCTAGTGCGGGTCTCTTTGACTGCTAAGTCTATATGACTGAATGATCTACATTGTTGCTACAAGTTGATGACCTAAATATTGTACAGATTCTTCTTCTTAGTGGTTCAATGAACATCCTAGGGGGTCCTAAGGTAAGTAATTTGGTTGTCTTCAAGAGTAGGTTGGGTGGAACAGGCTCCTTGGATTGTTTTTTTCTCCTACATTCATCAGGTTCTACTGTTATGTCTTGTTTATTTTCAGTTGAATGAACGAAGTTGTTTTATTAAACCTATAAATCTTTTTCCTGGT
Source organism: Larix kaempferi (assembly GCA_027924585.1). Classification (NCBI taxonomy): domain Eukaryota; kingdom Viridiplantae; phylum Streptophyta; class Pinopsida; order Pinales; family Pinaceae; genus Larix; species Larix kaempferi. The sequence continues at coordinate 16,169,173 of BSBM01000093.1, read as the reverse complement.
TTGATAATGAAGACTTATTGACTAAATTGTTTAGCTGAACTGTATATTCTGTTAAGTTAGGATAGGTTAGAATAGTTCTGTTTTTGAATAAATAAATTACTTTCCTATATTTTTCAACACATCAGATATGTCGTACTCTAGTACAGGAGGTGGAGAATTAAATAGGATAATTAAAAGATGCAGGATAGAAAATAGCATTTCATAATACAGGCATTTTAATATTTTACTTTTACCTACTGTCAGAAAATAAATATCCCAAAATTTGCAGAAAAAGGAATATTCTAGGTTTTATTTCCAAAGTCTTCCACCTAGTTTTATAAGCAAAATCATTTATCACAGTCTCGTAACACTTTTCATTTTTCTCTCCTTACGGTACTTAGGATTTTTGAAAAATAGTTGTAATACCAACTTAGAATATCTATGATATTTCAATGCTATAGTCTTCTATATTATTATGCAACATTTTATTTAATTGAATTTAACTCTTCCATGTATTCTAAATTCTTGCAATAAGAATGTCTTTCATGTTTAGGATCAGAATGTATTATCTTCTTTTGAATCCCTAGATACTGATTATCTTCTATAGAAAACATTTATCATTCTGCAAAAGAAGTTACAAGACTAAATTTCAACTGTACAAAGTTTGCAAACACCTGTGGGTTCGATTTTGAAACTCTAAGGCCATTTTATAACCAGCTTACAATTGAACACTTAAAATCATAAACCTAAATTATTTATATCAAATTTTCAAAACCAGACGCATTACTATTGTTCAACTATTACATTTACAATAGCTATCTATTTGTACAAGACAAACTCAGACAAGAGTATTATTTTTTTATCAATCGTAATATTTATTTAAGTGGTGGTTCAATACCAAAAAATGAGTCTCATCACCATTCCAAACTTTAACTTAAACAACATGAACACATGGTTTCTCTTTTGTGAAACAAGTTAGCACACGGCTCTCGGCCAGAATCAACACTGTATTTTCTAGTCAAAATATCAATTTATATAAACATAGAAACCGCTCAGAAACTATTTTTAAGTTTTCTTAAACACTGTATTTTCCATTAAAATGACTGAGGTTTCATCCCTTAGTAAATACATCTTCAACAAGTTTACTTTTTCAACATGAGTTACAACGAAACGCTACAAAGTAGAGTAACAAGACAAGTCGAGGATCCCAACCTCTTGACACTTATCATTGGCTCTCAAAATCACAAACACCAGCCAAAAACCTTTGCTAGGAATCAAATATCCAGCTCTTGTCAAACATCAAAGCATCGACCATACCGTGCCAGGAGTACCTACGAAGGAAAAGAACCACCGAGGCTTACCGGGTGGTTGAGTAGCAGTCCCCCACCAAGATTTAAACCAAATAACCATTCGACGAAGTTATATCTTCCATAAAAACCATTGAGAGGTTAAACAAAGAAACGCAGAGTTTAACTCGGAACAACACAAATAACATTATCATTTCATTGATTGAAACATTACCTTAACAACGCAACTTCTGGAGTAAGAGACACCTTAAGCAAACGAGAACGACAGAGTCATCTAACAAATGCAGAGAAGAGGGTTCCAGTTCCTAAGAACAACGGTCTGTCTTTGTAAGAGAATCGAACCCAGGTTCTAAGACTAACAGAAGAAAAAACTTTGGATTCTATCCTTAACACTCCATTCAAGGCTGCATGGTGGCTCGGCTCTACAAGAAAAATGGAACTTGAAACTATTAAATTTTTCCCTACAGGTCCAGGGATCGAAACTGATGAAGGAGTCCTCCGAGCAGTAACTACCAGACCCTACATTGCTGCAGGAAGTTGGCCTCTCCACCTTACGACAACAAGGCAAAATGAAGGCCAAGAAACCAACTCGATGCAAATCATAACGAAGGACTAGGGTTTCATTTCAAATCCCAAGAACATGTGAGATCAACAATGGAGAAGATGCCAACCAGGCACGTCAAAGTTCGGGAAACAACCACATTGAATGCCATATTAATTATTTCATCCACTGCAAAATCCAACTCAGAAGACCTTACGTTAAACATGGTACAACTCAACATCGGGGTAGTAATATGTGAACTCCTTCACGTGACCTACAACCATGAAGGCATCCACCCAAGACTTCCACTAAACATAGCAGGTAGACGACTTAAATGCCAAAGACCGGTTTCGATAGCCTACCAACACGATAGCACCAATACATTCAATGCCCTGTCAATATCACATGTCAATGCAAAGACTTAGGGTTGCAATGTATATTTCATTTCATTTCCAAAGTATTGATCTTATTATCGCATAGTCAATATATGTTTCATGTTCCCCCCCAAAAAAAGCTTCATGTTACATAGGTCTCGTTTTTATGGGAGGTATTCAATACTTAGTGTATAGTTTAGAATTCCATATTATGCACATCATAATATTTGTTCACATTGCCATCTCTATTTGCAAGGCTACATAGCATATTACAACGTATAAATATTAAATTAGAAAGGTCTAAATCCTATAGTGTTGCAAATTCACAATAGTATCGTCATAATTATGATGGTAATATTATAGTAAACCTTGCTATATTAGTATGATTCTTCATGAATTATAAATTGAGCAATGTATAATCTACTATAGTTATATTTATGATTTCAAGTTAATCCACGTATTTAAAATAACATTTGGCTCATGTTTCTATAATGTAGAGTAACATATAAGTTGAAACATTCAAGTAATAAATATACATGATAATACCACTCTTTGCAAATGGAGAAATGATAACAGGATCATAATAGCACTTATACATTGTAATCTAGCACGTAATTGAGAGTTCATAGTGTAAGTATCTCTTCTTTGACGATTCACTAAAGAGTCTAGTGTAGATATTAATGGTTACGACTTCTGCGACTTGTAAGTATGATCAATGTAACACTTATAGAAATAGGACAGATATCCATACCATTAATACATCTCATGCAAGGAAGTACTTAGAGTTATCATAAAGCATTGACGGCTAACTGAAAACATAATTAGAATTACATGTAACACTTTAATCGTCGTAATTTGTTTTAAGAATTACGAAGTGTCGTTATCGTTAAATGTTATTAGTTAAAATATTTAGCCATTATTTTATTTCCGCATTAGAAATTTCAGCATTTAATGCTACTTTAAAAATTTTAAATTTTTGTGAATTTTTCGGGATGTTACATGTATAGAAGAGGGATGTGGACAATGAACAAAATTGGGTCATGTGTTCAATGTTTCTCAATATTGTTAAGAGGCATCCAACCAATTAGTTGGGAAATCCATTAGGACTTATGCTCTAGTATCCTCCTTTATACCATTGATAAAAACAGTCTTTGAAAAAGTAATTGTTCATGCACTATGTGTGGATTAACAATTGCTCAAAATGTGATAAAGTCTTTGACTATGCGTATTTGCTTCAAATTTGTAGCTACTCCAATTAATGAGTATCTATTTCAAAGAAGGCATATATTTCCTTCACAAGTTGGCTCTAAGAAATGTACACACCCACTTAAAATTTCATTATGTCATTAGTTATATCCTAGAGGGAGAAGTAGTGTTCCATATGGGTAACTCATCCTATTGGGTTGAAACTGTAAAAATTGTTTTGGAAATTTGTTCCATATATTAAGTTGATTGTCTTTAATGGGTGGCCTAGTATGATACCCTCATCCTACGGATGATTTTCCATTAGTCGACTCCACTTACAACTTTTTTCAATTAGTTACTTCAAATAGGATGACAATGAGAATTTGAGAGAGTTATTATTGCATGTGGGCGATCACATCAACCTAACTTTCCAAGGAGTTAGTCTTAACAATTTGAGCCAATATGAGAGACATGGGGTTCAATAATAGTGACCTAGTTTTCGATTTGAGTGATCATATTCTCCATGATTATGTTCTGAGTAGACATCATGGGCCACTCAAGTCCACCTGAAGGGTACTAAATATTTATACCAACATGATCATTGTCATGCAAATATTTTATTGAGATAGGTATCCCACAATAATATGGTTGAGTCTACCAAAAGGGTTATCAAATAGTTATACCAATGTGATCAACATTGCAACGATTCTTTTTAGATAGGTATTCCACAGTGGTATTGGCGGGTCATCCATACTTTTTTAAACTCTCGTCAGAGTATTACTCATGCTTGAGTATTATTACATTGAGGAGATTCTCAAATTCCTTATATTCTAGGATTTTTTTTTGTATCGCGCATCCTACAAAGGATAAGGTTTATAGGGTACTAAAATAAAAGAAGTGTCAAGTGTTATAGTTATTTGATATACAGGAGAGCTTCCAACACAAATATGTATCCTAAATAATAAAAGAGGAGAGAGAAAAAGGAATATTTTGGTATTTGTTTTATAAATTTCTCTCTTTAACTCGGAATTGGGTGCTCTTAGTACCATTGGAAAGACCTTGATGAGAGATACAACTTGCATGTTTTGATTTTTTGAGATTCCTCGCCAATTTTCCAAGGAATGAATTTTAGTAAATCTGGAAAGGAAGCATCTTTTGAAATATTCTAGGAATATTTCAAAAGATTCTTTCTTTCTAGATTTACTAAAATGTCTTCCTTGCAAAATAGGAGAGGAATATCGCAAAAATCAAAACACAAAAGTTGTATCTCTCATCAAGACCTTTTCAATGGTACCAAGAGCAACCAATTTTGACTTCGAGAGAGAAATTTATCACAAAAATACCAAAATATTCCTTTTTACTCTCCCCTTTTCTCATTTAGGATACATTTTGGCCTTGGTAAAATGTTATTGACATGAGATTTTCCAACAATAACACTCCATTCCTTGGTATGTGAGAGTGATCTCCTCAAGTTTTTTTCTTAGTGTATTAGAGAAACTAAAGGACCAAGAAGTTTGTGTAAGAAAGGTTCCAAGAGCATTTGATATACACAATGATACATGTAATATTGAATCCATATAAAAATTCTATCTAATGCAATATTACTCACCACATACCAACAAATATGTACAAGGGTATCCAAGCAAGTGAATCCACTTGTTTTACCTATATATATGCTTCCCAATCATAGTTTCGCCCACTAAATAATAGATCCTTTTGTTTAAAAATGTCAAAACACATTCCTAGCCTAATTTGTTTCAAACATTCATCCACATGCTAGCATAGGAAATATATTTCATACTATTTATATTGTACTCAATTAGTAGAAACAATAGTTTATAAACAATATTCAAATAAATATAAGCTACAAACAATAAAATAAGAGATACAATGATATAAACCTACATAATAGAAATTTGTGTATTGATTATTTAAGAAGAAGAAGAATGCTCATGGGCACCTTTGAGGGGGAAACCTCCAATTGAGTAGAGCATCAATACCAAAGTGAGAAGTACAAAATGTTAATTTTTTATCTTTAATTCGAAATTATAGTAATACTTGAAATCAAATGAATAATAAACAAGCATAAGCATCCACATGAGACACAATATTTACCTTGGGGAAACCCTCTAGTACTTGAGGGAGAAAACCCCATCAAAATATTCCTTAGAATATTGATAGATAACAGATATGTCTTTACAATGAGTTGATTACATCAAGAACCCCTGGTGCATTATCAAAGAGAAATACAAAGAACCCCTATAAGTGTAATCACATAGCAGGAGAGAATATGGAAGAATATAACTCAGAATAATATTTTGCACAATACCAATTTGCTAATTTTGGTCACATGCATAAAGAAAGCGAATTTCCTTATAGAGAGAAGAGAATTCGCTCTCACACTGAATTTCATCAATATTGTATAATATATATATATATATATATATGCTCCTAATCCTATTTTTATCTTCTGACTTCAGGATGAACTCGCCTTCCATCTAAATGCTAGACCACTTTGGTGTCTAACTCAAGTGTCATCTTTTCTTTTAGCTTGAGTGTCGTCATGCAAGTGTCACAACTGAAGTGTTGTCATGCAAACACTTAGTTAAATATATCTTCTTTGATATGACTTAGTTAACTCCTTTAATTGAAGTCTTTCTTGTTAACATCACTGAAGTGATCAATTCGAGTTCTCCTTTAATTGAATGAAGTCTTCTTTGTTAACATCATTGAAGTTTAACAATTTGAGTTCTCTTTATTTAACTGAAATCTTTATTGTCACTAAAGTGAGAAAATCAAATTCTCTTTTATCTTATCTTTATCTCTTGTCTTATTTGCATGGTCCACTTGTGCCATCTTTTCTTTAATTATCATATCAAATATACTAAGGACATATTTCCAATGATGTGATCATCTTGTTTTACTATCATTCCAAGTGTTCATATGATAAATTAATTCACTCTGGCCAGTATCTAGAGGATATTTAATAGCTCAACCATGGTTAGTAGTACATCACACACCATACATGCTTCAACATGCAAAGCATCACCTCAACACATAATGCACCACCTCAACACATGAGGATCTGTCGTGACACACAAGACCTTAGCCTTGACTAGAAATATTGTACAACACCATCACTTTGACATACAACGCACTTTCCTCAACACATGAAGCTTAACCATTCTTGAGTCCAACTCAAGATTCTTCTCCAAGTTTCCTGAGTCCAACTCAGGCTCGTATAAGGCACTACCTTGACACACGAGGCTCAATATTGACACACAAGAATGTTGAAATTTGGTTGAGATTTGATCTTTAATTATTTTAGATGCAAATACTTGAAGCAATGAGACAATTCAATCCATGAAATTCATACAACCATAACACAAGATATGCCCTAGGGAAAATCCTCAAATTTATGAGAACAAAACCCCCAACAATTATTCTCGGTATAATATAATGGATAGCAGAGAATGATTTCTTTTACAACATAGCAGATTTCTTTCAGGAGATAAGATATCACCAAACTTCTTGGTGAAGATACATAAGCAATAGAGAAGAGAGATCAATCGGATGTGTGCCTAGCACAACAATAACAATGACGAACAATACCCTGCATAAAGAGAAGTTCCTTTCCTTCAATGGAGAAGATAATTCACTTCACACTAGATTCAACAATCCTGTATATCATATTTATACATTCTTCTCTTCTATTTTTAACTTCTAACTTCAGGAAAAACTCACCCTCAAACTGGATTTATTAATATTGCATGGAGTGGTGCACCCCACTTCTCATGCAACGCTTCATCTCACTAAGATGTCACTTAGGATGAACTCGCCTCTTAACTAAAATCTTTCCCACTTAGTTAGGTGGCTAACTTAAGTGTTGAAATGAAAGTGTCAAAACTCATGTGTTATCATAAGTGTCGTCATGCAATAACACTTAGTTAACTAGATCTTCTCTTTAACTGAAGTGTCGTCTTTTAGTTTAACTAAAGTGTAAATACTTTAGTTAAATAGTCCTTTATATTCAACACTTAGTTAACTGAAATCACATTGATTGATTTACTTGAAGTGACCACTGTGAGTTCTTTAGTTAACTGAGGCATATATTTAATGGATGCTTAAACTGAAGCATTGATACTTAACTAAAGGTTTAATAATTCGAGTTCTCTTTAATTAGTTGAAGTGTCTGCATGGGTAATTTCAAATTCTCTTGATCTCTATGATTTATATTTTATTTCGTTATCTCTTACTGCATGGTCAATATGTGCTAACTTTAATTATCCATCACATTACATTATACTAAGAAGAATTATCAAATGTTGTGATCATATTATATTATTCCAGACCAAATGATCATATGCTAAAGTAATTCACTTTAGAGGTGATCAATCTCTAAAGGAGATTTAATAGCAATCTAGTGATCATGGTTAATAATATATCACACAATATTAAATTCTTTTAACAAGTAAAGCATGACCTTTATACGGAAGTTCCACCTCTATATGGGAGGTATATCTCATGGATACCTTTATACAGAAGGTTCACATGATAATCATGACTTGACACACACAAGTCTGGAGCCTTGTCCAACAAGAATTTACAACATCAATACTTTGATCAATTACCTCTATACGGGAGGAATAACCCTTACATAGAATGCAATCAAACTACTCACCTCGATACGGTAGGATCAATATTGGATACACAATATTGGTTTGGAGAATGTATCCTAATGCTGTATATTTAACACTCCCTCTCAGCGAGGGAGGCATTCTATGCCATACCAAGCTTGTCTTAGAATAACCTAAATTTCGTCACTGATAGAGGCTTTGTTAACACATTTGCAATCTACTCATCAGTAGCAATGTACTGAAGTTTCATTTTACCTTTTTGAACCATTTCTCAAATGAAGTGATACTTCATTTCAATGTGCTTCAACTTGTCATGAAACATTGGGTTTTCGGAAAGCTTGATGCAACTTTGATTGTTGTTACAATGTAATCTTCCACCTTGTGAGCATCAGCATTCTTTGGCCTGTAGGATCCATTTCACTGACTCAGATTCACTTTATATCCTTCAAACATATTTTTTTCCTCATTTTTCCTCTGACCCGCTTGTTGCATCACTATAGAAAGCGTACCCGCGAGTTGCATCACTATAGCCCGCGGGTATCAAGTAAAATGGTAAAAATCACTAGTTTATTACTTTTTACTCCCCAAAAGTGGTCATTGGGTGACCTTTGGCTCTCCATCTTCCCAAGTAACATCTCGATGTGTCCTTTAACTTACCTTTGAGAGGTCTATATATTGAGCACATATGGCTTATGGATGGGAGGAGAAAGAAGAGTAAGAAGACTCTAGTGTATTTTTTCCCTATCTTAAGTCTACACTCATTGATCCTTGTAGTTATGAACCCTTTATGTTCACCTTCCAAACTCCTATCTAGTTTGAGTTTGCCATTCATGGAGGATTGAAGTGGTGGAGGCACAAGTGGATTGATCCAGATCTTGGTTCAGATTGTTTGCCTGCAAAAGGTTGTATCACTTTGTACTTCTTGTTTATTAATAGAAATACTCATATTCTTGTCCATTAATGTTGTAAATGTTGTTTATTTTACATTGGGTTGCATTTACTTGTTATATCATGGACCATTGATATTGATGATGTTAATTCCATTTATATATTATATGTACTTGTTGTATATTGGCTGTCAAGACTAATTTGCAAATTCAAGTGCGTGGATTGAAAAGCTCCAACGGGGATCTGCATCAAATGTTTGGATCGAGGTTGGTTATCTTATTCATTATCTTAGCATTGCCATTTATATAGGATAGTTCTGAGAATTGAGTTTATTTATGGTAGTCATCTGTCTATTGTGGTATATCCCAAGCCATAGTGAGTTTTCTCCAATAGAGAAATGGCGACTCCACTGGGACAAACATCCATCTTGGGGATTTTTTGAGCATTATTCCATAATTAGAGTTGTTGTTTGTCAAAGCTCTGTGTCACTTATCTGCTATTGAGATACACTATAGAAAACTTGCTTTTTCTGAGCCATTGGACTCTCTGTTTTCCCATTTACCTTTCCTCACCCCCAGGCTAGCTTAGCTCTGCCGCGTATACCCGCCTCTGTTTACTCTACTGCTCACTGGTACCCACAATTATTCCTTCGACAGTAGCGTACAACTCCGACTTTTGTTGGTTTATGACCTTTGGTTGTTTTTGGGTTGGTTTTGGTTGATCCCAAGTCTTTGTTGGCATGTTTCTTGACTGTTCCATGCCTTGGTTGTGATCAGAACTCTTCGTTTCTCTTAGTTGAGCCTTGTTGGTTTTTTACCCATCTTTGGATTTAGCCTTGTTGTTTTTTTCCTTTTGAGCTCATTGCTTTGGCTGAGTCTTACTGTTTGATATATGCCTGGTTGTCTTAGTGATCTCCTTGGCATATCAGTGACTAGATAGTAGGATTTTGCTTGCATTTTTCATTTCTATATATTGAAAAATACAAAAAATACATATAGTTTTTGCATTTTCCTTTTGTTTATAAGAGAAAATACAAAAAAAAAATTGCTTTTATGTATTGCATCTTGCATTGAGTGCTTTCTGCCTTCATTTAGATTTTGATTGTGCATTGAAAGAAATATAAAAGGATTGCATATTTATTTCGAAATCGTTGGTTTGATTGTGCATATTAGGGGCATTGTTTTCATTGGATAGATGAGTCTAGGATTTGACGATTTTGCATACCATTGAGTCTTACACATCACTAGTTTTAGGATCATATCCCTTGAGTAATCACAGCCATTAAAATTAACACTTAATCTTAAAATTGATTAGACCGATTTTATTTATAGGGTACACCAACTAGCATAGGTTTAGAGTCTTGGAATAGATCATTGTGAGTTAACAATCCAACACTACTAGATGAAACATTAGGCATCTAACCAGGGAGTGGAGGAATTCATGGTATAGATCATTGTTCTCAAGAAGCTCTACTCAAGCCAGAGTTAAGCACAAGGTCACGGGAGGTTGGTTGAAGGGATATCCCTCTGATACCGTTTGAACATGGGAGATATTTCCAGGATTTGTTCGTATCTAGGGGTACCGGAGGTTCATCCTCTTGTGCTTTGAGGTTAGCTACCCTTCCCACACGAGGGATCCCAGCTGCGACTGTCCCCCTGAGCATTGGTTATATTGCGGTGACCATAGTTTCCTTACCTAGGTATCGCACAGGGTACTTGCAATGGTTATACTGTTTGTGTCCTGAGTCAGATAGGGATTAGACAGCACAGTTTTGTTTGTGTAGTGGACTTGACCATGTACATGCAGTGAAGCCTGGGTGTCTCTATAACTGATTATGTTACCTCCAGCTATAGTTTGGGAGTCTCAAGCCTCTCCCAAGCGAGACATACAGGATCTAGTGTCGGGAGCTCATTTAGCCACTCTATTTGTCTGCTCTTGGATGTAGTTTCTCTAGGTGTGTGCTTTTGATTTACTGTTTTTGATCAATAGTCGGCCTTTAGGGGACGTTTTGATTATATATTCTCCCCGGAGATATCGTGGCACAGAGCCCTATTCTCCGCCGATCCCGTTGGTTGGATGGTTTAAAGCCGGCCGAGGTTTCATGCTGTATTGCTAAAGGACGTCGGAGGGCTCCCTCTGAGTCTTCAGATTCTTACGAGGCTTAGGTCCAAGACGTCATGACTACTACACATTCCGATACTGAGGAAAAACCTTCAACTCCATCGGGTAGAGTTAACCACACTTCTGATCCCCATACTCCTCGTGAGGAGTGGGGAGGTGATCCACCTGAGACTCAACCTAGTTCTATTTGGCCTAATCCACTCGAACGAGATCCGTTCGATCCTTCGAAATTGGATAATTATATTTATGGGATGCCAACCTTACCCGAGGATGATGAACAGGACGATCTATTCGTTCCTTCGTTTCCACTTAGTTATAGACACGGGATGCCAAAGTTGCATGACGACACTAGTCCTATGATCAACCCGACAACACTCTCTTTTGGTATGCCTTGTCATAGTATAGTTGAACCTTCCACTACGTTTGGTAGTCACGCTAGCACTAGTCATGGTGTTAGCCATACTATACCCACTGGGGGCACTACCCTCGCTGGGCGCACTACATTGTCCACCCACATACATAGTATGGGGACTAGTCATGTTCCTCCTAACAATGCTAATGTCGGAAGAATACCACCTCCTAGGATTACCCAACCTAATAGGAACGTTGTTCGAAACACGACTCGCCATCCACCACCTAATACACATGCTGCTACTCGTCAACCCCGGACTACTTTTACGGATGTTAATGCTCCTCCCAACCACGGGGGTGGACATATGCCACATACTTTTGCATCCACTGCCGCCACTAGTAATGCTAATGTAGGGGGTGGGAATATCTCCTATCCACATGGAAATCACGCCACCATCCCTGCTACTAGTCACACTAATATTGGGGTTGGGAATACTTCTCATGCTTTTGGTCACCACACGACTGCTCAAGCTAATCCTAATGCTGGGGGTGGGAACATACCATACCATTATGGTAATCACAACATGGTTTCCGCTATGAATAGCACATATATGCCCCATACTCATGGTGGCAACCCTTACTACAACACAGTCGGTGCTAGCCACCAGTACCATCCACCACCCCAATATGGTGCCCAAAACACGCACATACCTACTTACTCTCAGATGGGTCAGGAAGGAGGAGGTTATCAATTCTATGGCCATGGGAAAGCTTATGATTCGTCAGGTCCTTATTATCAACAGTATAATCCTCATGGTCAAGCTTTTGGTCCGTCGTATAACACGGTTTTGTTTAACCAACCTTTTATGGGGGATTATAATCAAGATTTCCAGCCTCACCTCCCGTTTCTGACATGATTGAATCTTTCGGATCTTTCGAAGCTCACGAATGATCCGATGTGTCACAACCCTACTTGGCCCCCGGTCCCTACCAAGCTCCCTTCAGACATTCCTAAGTTTGAGGGGAAAGGTGGTGAGGACTCGGGAGATCATGTCACGACATTTCACCTTTGGTGCTCCTCCAACTCATTGAATCATGATTCCGTTAGATTGCGACTATTTCAATGCACCCTCACAGGGGCAGCTGCGAAGTGGTACATCGAGTTGCCTGGAAACACTTATAGGGGTTTTAACGAGATCTCTTTGGTTTTCTTAGATCATTTCCAGTTGTCGGTTCGCTATGATACTAGCACTGAACTTTTATCTACCTTCCGTCATAACAAGGCCACGCATATTTCTGACCATGTTCAAGAGTGGTGTCGACGGAAGAGTTTAGTGAAAGCCAACATTCCTCCAGAGTTTCTGTTGGAATGGTTCCTCAAGTCTCTACTCCCATACATTGCTAAGGATGTTTCAATGTCCGGCATTGTGACTGAGGAACAAGCTATCTTGAAAGTCCAGCAGTTAGACTTATTATACTCTTAGTCTGGCATTTTGTATGACATCATCCCTGACGCACAGTGTACATGTCATGAGCCTACGTCAGTTCTTGGACCGCATGTCGATGGCATCATTGGATCTACACGCACTCGCCCCATAGATTTGGTAGCTAATCAAATGCAGAATTTGTCGCTAAACCAGTCTACTCCTGGACAGGTTCACACCTTGTCCACATCCACCCCATCGTCCGATGTACACAGTGTGCAAACGATGAACCAGTCAGGTAACCAACAACCTGGTTGTAAGAAAAAGGGGAGAAATAATCGTAAGGGTGGAAACAATGGGAATAACAATAGCAATCGCAATACCCCCCCGTAAGGATAATGCAAACCCTCCTCAGGAAGGCAGAAATGCTGGTGAAGACCGTAAACCTAGGCGTAAGGTGAAGTTTCCTTGCAAGCTCTGTGGGGAAGGCCATCTTACTCACTTATGTCCTCATATTGAAGAAGCATCGAAGCACTTGGCACAGAGCCCAACTGTGTTGAAGGATCCCCTACCTCATCACCAAAACATGGCTTCGCATGCTCCCACCACTGGTTATGGACCTACTAAGATGACAATGTCTACTTCCAATACTAGTGGTTATGGATGTGTTAACATGGTTCAGTCAGAGGTTAGTGTTGCCACTCGTCAGCACGATTATGATACACCACAACCCAATTTGGGGAGTGAGCCTTCCCCCTCCTCCTGACAATTCCTTGCATATCGAGAAGCCCTCTATTATTCCACGGATACCGAAAGGTGTTCTTAAGCGCTCTACGCATAATCCCAATGCTCGAGCCAACCACAACTACTCCATCATAGAATTTGGGCCAAACTCCGTGTGCCATATCGGCTCTTGAAGTTTTGCAAGCCTGTCCTTCTCAGAAGCATGCTCTTTTGAGTGCATTAGGCGTTCAAGATGGGGGAAGTCCCACTCTTATCAAGTTCGATACTACTGATGTCCAACCTCACTTACCCTACCACGTGGCTTTTCAAATCCAGGTGGTGTGCCTTCAGAGTTTTTTCAAACGTACGATGGTTGACGAAGGTGATTCTGTGTCAGTAATGTCGTTAGCTTGTTGGAAAGCTCTTGGATCTCAGTCCCTACTCGCGTCTAGAACCACGCTCAATGCATTCGACGGTTGTTCATTTAAGACGCATGGAATTATCCCTTCCCTTGTTGTATCCTTGGGAGGTAAGTCTGTGTCTATTGAAGTCGAGATGGTTGATGCGCCCATCGACTACAACCTTTTATTGGGTCGGAATTGGATGTATTCCATGAAAGTTGTCACGTCTACTGTATTCAGAGTTATCTGCTTTCCTCACAAAGGCAAGATTGTGACCATCAATCAGTTGGATTACGTTAACTCCTCTCCCACAGCATCCAAGGGATCCATAGTCCCGCAGGTTACTCATTCTCAACCGGCAACTAGGAACATGGGAGTTGGCATGTACCCTTCATTGATGGGAACTTATGATTTTTCCGCACCTATGAATTTTATTGGAACCATTACCGACGATGCATCTCCTCCTTCGCATAATATGTCATTCCGGACTTCCTATTTTGACGATCCATGGAATTTACCATCCACGAGTTCCACGTCTGGAAACATTTCGCATGTTGGGATGTCTATGCCACTGTCTATAGCTGAGCTTGCTTACCAGCATATTCAACAAGCCATTGCAGAACCGGATCTCTCTTCTTCCCAGACAGTCGAGGAAGATCTCGTAACGCTACCAGTTTGGGCATCCAACTCATCTTGTTCCCATGATTGCCTCAATGATACTTTACCTTCTAATGAATCTATTATGGAGGCTATGTGTGGTAGTGAGAGACCTTGGGAAGATATGCACCATCGCTCTTATTTCCTTCCCAAACTCGAGCTCACCAAACGAGAAGATTTTAGGACGACTCTAGCAGAGATGGTTGGTCACCCTGTGGCTCTTTTGGAGTCGCATGATGTTTTTGTGGAAGGGAATATGGATAAAATTTCCCCAACTACGTCGATCAATATCTCTCATACTCCCAGAATAGTTAAGAATGTCTACATCGGTGACGATTGCACTCCTGAGGAGATTGCTATTTACACTTAATTGTTTAGAGAACTCTAGGAAGATTTATCCTGGTCATATGAGGAGATGCTAGGAATAGACCCCCGCATTGTTGAACATGAGATTAGAAAGTATCCCAACGCTAAACCAGTTCGACAATGCTTACGTGCTGTGAACCCTAGAAATGCCGCCGCTATCAAGGAAGAGGTGGAGAAACTGCTCAAAGCTGGTTTCATCTACCCCGTTCCCCTTACCGAATGGGTGTCAAACCCCGTTCCTGTGGATAAGAAGCAGGGAACGATCCGTGAATGCACCGATTTTAGAGATTTGAACCGCGCATGTCCAAAAGACAACTTCCCCACACCATTCATAGATCAAATCTTGGATGCTTGTGCCAGAAGTGATATTTTTTCCTTCATGGATAGATTTTCCGGGTATAACCAGATTCAAATCAAACCTGAGGATCAACATAAGACAGATTTTATTTGTCCTTGGGGAACATTTGCATATCGTAAAATTCCTTTCGGCCTTAAAAATGTCGGAGCTACATTTCAGCGCACCATGACCTATGCCTTTCACGATCTTAAAAAGATTATGGAGGTTTTTTTGGATGATCTTGCCAGCCATTCTCGCAAGAGAATGGACCACCCCAAGAACCTCCGCATGATTCTCGAATGATGTATATGATACAATATTCAATTGAATCCTAACAAGTGCATCTTTGCTGTAAGGATGGGTCCCCTTCTGGACTTCATAGTTTCGAAAGACGGTATTAGAGTCGATCCTCTCAAAGTTGAGGCAATACTTCAGTTTCCTCCTCTGCGCAATTTGTTACAACTTCAGAGCCTCCAAGGGAGAGCCACTTTTCTACATCGTTTCGTAGTCAATTATGATAATCTTACCAAAGGTTTCACGTGCTTATTGAATAAGGACACACCTTTTATCTGGGATGAGTGAGCCCAACAGTCTTTCGATGCCCTTAAGAAAGTTTTGGTATTAGCCCCTATGCTTAGTCCACTAGACTTCACATGATATTTTATCCTTTATGTGGCTGCATCTCAAGAGACGATTGGCATGGTCTTGGTTCAGGTTGATGATGCACTTGTCGAGCATGTCATCTATTACCTTAGTCAAAATCTAGTAGACGCTGAGCTAAGATATACTCATGTGGAAAAGATGGCACTTGCGACTGTTCATTCTGTCCAACGGTTACAACATTACATTTTTCTTAGAACTACCACAGTTGTCACACATATCAATCCGTTTGAGTTCGTGCTATTACGACACCTTATCGAGGGGGAGTACAATAAATGGATTGTTATCCTTCAGGAGTTCGATCTCGATTTTGCTTTGGCGAAGTCGGTGAAATCGTTGGTATTTGCTGATCTTATGTCGGACCTTCCAAGACTTGATGAGGATGTCATTCATGAAGATTCCTTTGTGGATGAGCACTTATTTCTTATCTCGTCAGAGGACCCTTGGTATGGGGATGTCATTGTATATCTCCAAACTTTGAAGTTTCCTCCACACTATTCACGAGATGAGCGACGGCATGTAAAACATCACGCTAAAGATTATACTATCATCGGCGACACTTTGTATCACCGAGGAAAGGATTCTATCCTTCGTTGTTGCTTAACTCACGAAGAAGCGGAGCGGGTGCTTAATGATTTCCATGCTGGGGCGTGTGGTGGTCACTTATCCGGGCTTACTACAGCCCAACGTATTATGCGAGCTCGTTATTTTTGGCCTTCCATCTTTAAGGATTGTGTTAATGCTGTGAAGAGATGTCACCCTTGCCAGGTGTTTTCTTGGAGCATATGCTCGCATCCAGCGCTCCTTCATCCGGTCATCACCGTCGGTCCCTTCACCAAGTGGGGGGTGGATTTCATGGATTGCAAACCAGCTTCGACTGGGGGCCATCACCATATCATAGTGGTCGTGGACTATTTTTCCAATTGGGATGAGGCCATTCCTACCGTTAAAGCCGATGGTGCTACAGCAGCCCACTTCATTTTCAATCAAATTATCACTCGGTTCGATATTCTGAAAGAGATTGTCACTAACCATGGAAGTCACTTTCAGAACAAGATGATGGAGGATTTGTCCCTCAAGCTTGGGTTTCGTCAAGAACACTCATCTTCTTATTATCCCCAAGTGAATGGTCAAGTAGAAGCAGTCAATAAGTCTTTGAAGACCATTCTCCAACGTACCATCCAACAAAGCAAGACCAATTGGCACATCATGTTATATCCTGCTTTGTGGGCATATCGAACCGCAGTCAAGACTCCCATCGGGTTCTCACCATTTCAGCTAGTTCACGGTGTGGAGTCACTTTTACCGATTGAATGAGAGATCCCTTCGCTTAAACTGGCTATAGAGCTCCTCCATGATACGACGGGTCTTGAGCAAAGTTTAATCCACCTTAAGCAACTTGACGAGCAGCGTTGAGATGCCACTGTGGCTATAGATGCCAACAAACGTCGTATTAAGGTTCGGTATGATAGGTCTGTCCATCCCTAGTAGTATGTTGAAGGTGACTTGGTCCTCTTATATGATCAAGCTAAAGAACCCCTGGGGGCAGGCAAGTTCAACCCCATGTGGCAGGCAAGTTCAACCCCATGTGGCAGGCAAGTTCAACCCCATGTGGCATTGTCCTTACATCGTGAGGCATGTCCTGGAAAAAGGATCCTATGAATTAGAAGACTATGAGGGGACTCTCTTGAAGGAGCCTAGAAATGGGCTCTACCTCAAGCGATATTACACTTGAACCTCTGGTTCAAGCTGATACTTTTGTATACTATTGTATAGTTGCTTCTGTACATAGTTTAGATTTCTTTTGGTTTTCGGTTCTGCTGATTAGCTTCCGTTTGATTGAAAGATGTCAACAAAGTTCCCTATGTTCTTAGGATTCATAGATGGTGCTAGCCGTCATATGTAGCAGCTTGCTTCTACTGCCTGGGTTATTTTCTCACCTGACCACCTAGTTGTGTCCTCAGGAGGTGCTTGTCTTGGTCCTACATCTAACAATGTGGCTGAGTATAGTGTCGTCATTGAGCTACTTCGGGATGCCATTTCCCATGGCATTCAGTCTTTAGAAGTCCACCTAGATTCACAACTAGTTGTGTCTCAGCTGAATGGGCAGTACCGTGTGTGAAATCCTATGCTACTACAGAAATTCCTAAGGGTAAGACTCTTGGAATGATATTTTGTTTCAATTACATACACACATGTTCCGAGAAGTGTTAATCATATATATGATGCATATGCTAACTATGTATTAGATTGGCATTTGTCACATTCACCATGAAGCACATAAATATAAGAATACATTCATACATTTGTACATACACACATATAGTAGAACTAGAGAACCAAAGTTTTATATATATAAATATGTCCAAAAATGGTAGTGTCATACAAAACTAGAGCCCGTAGCCCTCAAAAATATACATATTAATACAAAAATGAGATCCTGAGATATCTACTCCCTACGAGGAGGCCTAGCTGTCGCCCTGACAAGATGTGTCTCGTAGAAGTACTGAACTGCATTGGCTACCTGCTGCAGTAGCCGCACCCAGTCACCTGGAATCCCCACTACTTGGCGTTGCATGGCCTCGGGTAGTCTCGCCACCTCTATCTGTGGAACCCTAGAAACCATCCGTGTGAGGTTGCACCGCAAAGTCTGTAGAGTGCATCCTGCTGCAGCATCACCTGCCTCCTCACCCCTACCCTAACGACCATGTCTCGGGAAGCCATTAGGTCTCACTGGGCCTTTGCCTGCGAGCAAACAGCCAACCATTAGCATATGATACTACCACTAAAAATATTTTTGCATTAACATCTATCATAAAAAATCCATAAAAGTTTAATACACAAAAAACCAAAAAGAGTACTCACCAATGTCTCCGAACGCTGCGTCTAGTGGGAGTGGCATGTCCCTATCCTGGCGGAAGTCTATCCCTGCGTAGGGATAGTCCTCTATGGAAATGACCTGTCGGTCCCACCAGTAGAAGAACTCCTCAGTATATGGTGATGCCAGATGGCCACCCTGTCATGTCAAGACCTCATCCCACCGGGTCAGGGCTGGATCTCGGAGACTATGAGGAGGGACATCCACCCTCAAACTAAGCCCTGGAACCCTCTCAAAGAAGAAGTTGCATATGATGCTCCCATACCTGAATTTTTTTGCCTTCCCTTCTTTGCATTCTGTCAGTTGCATCTTCATAGACCCCAGCAGTGTGGTACACCAGTCAAATACTATAGGCTGCATGCATTGTGATGCATAGAACATCACTGGCCTAGATGCCTGGTGCAGATCTTTGGATCCCGTGATCCACACTAAGCTAGCCACAATGATCTTCATGCTCAGATTCACTATGGCATTGATGGGCACCTGATTTCCCACCGTGCGTGTGTTTGTGGGGCAATACCGCACTATGTAGTCAAGGACGGTGATCCCACCACCCACAGTACGAGACCGAAGACTAGCCTCCTCACCTCGACGGGACAAACCTGTAATGAAGTAGATGTCGTCAACTTCCAGTGTGAGGATTTTTCCATTGAGATTGAAGTTCTGTGCATCAACATCCCAATAATCGATCAAGCACCGGAGTAATAGGTTTTGGGCCCTCAATCCCCCTATACTCCAAAATTTATACAACCCACATGCTTGCAATTCCTGTTGTGCTTGCACATCGTTGCACACGGCCTCATCAACTTTGTCATGCTCCCTCTCCCTCCACTCTAGAACCATCCTGGAGTGAAGAAAAACAAGTCCTTTAGTCAAATTCTTTTAAAAAACCAACTACACGGCCGTACCCGTGGGCTAACTTGTATACAAGTAAGGGTACCCACGGTCAACCTTTGCGTTGACTGCGCATTTCGTGCCCTACCCGCGACCCACATAGCCACAGCCTGCGAGTAACACCAAAGCCATTTAGGGCTTGGCCAAACAAAAAATCCCACCCTAAAAATCAAAATGAAAGCATTGAAATGAAAGGTATGGGTGAGACTACCAACCTACTCCGGATGGTTCAGTGAACGGTTGCTCGTAGCTCCCAGAATCGACAACTAAACTTTCAGGTGAAAACTAACCAAAAGCTCCAA
The DNA here is from genome assembly GCA_027924585.1 of Larix kaempferi. NCBI lineage: Eukaryota > Viridiplantae > Streptophyta > Pinopsida > Pinales > Pinaceae > Larix > Larix kaempferi. The sequence continues at coordinate 16,149,148 of BSBM01000093.1, read as the reverse complement.
ATGGGTGAATAGTAAAAATGAATTGTAAATTGTAATTTTTTATTATTATTTATAATTTTTAGGACCCACTTGTCTATAGTTTTTATCGTTTTGTGCCGTTATGGACTAATATAATGTCTTGGAGTAGTATTTTTTAATCAGATTTCTTTGATGAAAGTTGTTCTGGACCATTTCAAACCTACAGCAGGTACGTTTCACACCTGGCATATAGGTTAGATGCCATTTCCATGTGCATTATGCATTTGACCCATTGACCACTTTCATAAAACCTAGGTGCGACCCCGCTTCGTAATTGACACTGAACCTTCACACTGCTATAGAAGTGTCGTTATGTGGTGGTAGGGCTTTTCCAAACATGGGTACCCTAGTTAGAACCCCCTTGTGCATTCTAGTGCCCATGCCATTGTTTGTCCTTAGGATTGGGAGTCCTTTGTAGTTACGCCATGACATTGCGATAAAGACTCATACTCTACTTTTTCTTATGTTGGCCATCTCCCTTAAGGACTCCCCTCAGTTATATCATGTTGTGATTGCATTGCATCATCCTGCTTGCCGCTTGAGCCTTGTGTCAGCTCCCACTTACTCAATTGTTAGCATGGTGCCTGAGCACATTTCCTTGGCGAGCCCTACAGAGCTTATATTTTCCCTTCACAATTTGATCACCTTTTGACCCTGAGGAAACATCCCCCGTAAGTTTCCATGTAGTGCATGCACTTCCTTGCATTGATCATAGGTATCTTCCATTGCTTGGAACTAGTCTGCTCGCTATTTGACACTCGTTCCCTCACTTGTTGTACTATAAGCAATTTTATTCTTTTTCAAGCTTTTCCCAAATATGAAAAAGACCAAAAAAATTAAATATTCCAAAAAGCCGAATGGGATTATGGTTACTACTTCTTGTTGGCAGTTGTTGTGTCACCTTTGAAGAGAGCATTCCTTCCTCTCCGTATATTATGATTCAGTACTATAGTTGAACCTTAGGTGTTGTACTTGTTTCTCAGTTTTCTCCACCGATTGGTTAAGCTTCCAGTCATTATGGAGCCCTTTTTAATGCCTCCTGCATTGCACAGTTTATCTCAAGTCTATGCTGCCTGAGTCTATCCATATGCTCATGCTCTTGTTCAAAGGAAGTCCTGAAACTAGTGTCGGCCACTCCTCAGATCTCTTGACTATTGCATGTCGACCATCCTTATTGAGTCAATTCGTTTCACCTTAGTTCTTCCAAATCTTTCAGTGTAGCTGGTACCTTGTGCTGGTTGATGGGGGATGCCTTAATGCCCTCCTTCCAGCGAGTCTCGTTTCGTCGACTTCAACCCATTTATTTTGGGACTTGAGGCTTAGAGTTCGGTTGAGTACCTTGAGGCATGCAGTCATTAGTGGCAGGTTCTCTCGCCATTGACAATTTTGGGAATACATCAATGTCCCCTGATCGATGGATTCATCCTAGTGTTTGACTTCAACTCGTTTATTCACACTCTGATGATTGTACTCTATGCCTTGATGCCCATTTTCATTATTGTTGGGTTATCTCGCGTCTGTTAACAGTATACATCATTGACCGGTAATCAGACGATGTCACATCAGGTTCGACCCCAACTTCTTTATTCACTTGATGGGACTTGCACCGTCGAAGACTTGTGTAGAAGACCCCAGGCGATAGTGGCATTCAGTATGCTACTTATGACTTTGAATTTACATCTGAGATATCACCTCTCAGATATCAGCAGTTTGTACCTCCAGTTTGCACCAGTTGTTTCCTTTTCGGTAGGATACCATATCTTACTGTAGAGGGATCATGGCTATGATCACGTATACATATATCCACTATGTACTACCTATTCATGGCCATTGTATCAGATTGTTGTACTAGCGACTTGTATTCAGGGACACTATTGTATTATGACGAGTGATCTGCTCTTTCCACTTGTGTATCCATCACTCCACTTCTGAGTTTTATAATATATTTCGGCCATCATATCATCAATCTCCGACCTCACACATTAGGGGGCATCTATTACAACATAATCTTCCACTTTGTGAGCATCATCATTCTTTGGCCTGTAGGATCCATTTCACTGACTCAGATTCAATTTATATCCTTCAAACATATTTTTTCCTCATTTTTCCTCTGACCCGCTTGTTGCATCACTATAGCAAGCGTACTTGTGAGTTGCATCACTATATCCCACGGGTATCAAGTAAAATGGTAAAAATCATTAGTTTATTACTATTTACTCCCAAAAAGCAGTCATTGGGTGACCTTTGGCTCTCCATCTACCCAAGTAACATCTCGATGTGTCCTTTCACTTACCTTTGAGAGGACTATATATTGAGCACATATGGCTTATGGACGGGAGGAGAAAGAAGAGAAAGAGAAATCTAGTGGATTTTTGCCTTATTTTGAGTCTACACTCATTGATCCTTGTAGTTGTGAACCCTTTATGTTCACCTTCCAAACTCCTATCTAGTTTGAGTTTTCCATTCATGGAGGATTGATGTGGTGGAGGCACAAGTGGATTGATCCAGATCTTGGTTCAGATTGGTTGCCGGCAAGAGGTCGTATCACTTTGTACTTCTTGTTTATTAATAGAAATGCTCATATTCTCGTCCATTAATGTTGTAAATGTTGTTTATTTTACATTGGGTTGCATTTACTTGTTATATCATGGACCATTTTTATTGATGATGTTGATGTCGTTTATATATTATATGTACTTGTTGTATATTGGTTGTCAAGACTAATTTGTAGATTCAAGTGCGTGGATTGAAAAGCTCCAACGGGGATCTACATCAAACGTTTGGATCGAGGTTGGTTATCTTTTTCATTATCTTAGCATTGTCATTTATATAACATAGTTCTGAAAATTGAGTTGATTTCTAGTAGTCATCTGTCTGTTGTGGTATACCCCAAGCCATAGTCAGTTTTCTCCAACACAATTGTCACACCTAATAACTGTAGGCTCAATATTTTCACCGAACAACCCCGCAAGTATCTTTCTAAACCACACTGCTTCTCAGCAGGAAACACTAGTAGCTATGTATTCTGCTTCGGTAGTGATCTCGGCTACATATCCCTGCTTCCTGCTGGACCAAGATATCATAGTTGATCCTAGGCTATAACAGTAGTTGGATGTGATCTTACAGTCCACAATGCTTCCTCCCCAACATGAGTCTGTATAACCAAGTAACATGACTCCTCCAATGGAGGCATATCTGAGTCCATATGAAATTGGACCTCGAAGGTACCTAAGCACATGCTTAGCAGTTGTCCAATGTCTATGTCTCGGATCAGACATAAATTGAGTCAGAATGCTCAAAGCATAACATATATCAGGCCTCGACTGTATCAAGTACATTAGCGAGCCTATAAACTGTCTATACAAAGTGGGATCTATTGGATCTAATCCAGAGCTTGACTCATGAAGTTTCCTCAAATTGGAAACCATCGATGTAGTCATATATTTGCAATATATCATGCCAAACCTGTGCAATATATCCACACTTTACTTCCCTTGAGATAGAAAAATTTCATCTTTTCTTTTCCGGATCTTAAGGCCAAGAAAGTAGTGCATTAGACCTAAGTCTTTCATATCGAACTCTGAGGTGAGCTCCCTATTTCACCAAGCAATCAGATATTCCTCTCCAGTGAGAAACAAATCATAAACATACATAACCAATATAAATGGTCGGTTCTTCACTACTTTGAAGCACACATTTGGATCAGCTTCTTTCTTATAGAAACTTAGTTTTTTAAGGTAGCTATCAATTTTGGAGTACCAAGCCCTTGGGGATTACTTAATCCCATATAGAGCTTTCTTTAGCTTCGAAACATGAGACTCCTTCCCATGCACCACAAATCCTTCAAGCTGCTGAATATAAACCTTCTCCTCAACCTCACCATTGAGAAAGGTTGTCTTCACATCCATCTAGTGAAGTTTCCATCCTAGAACATATGCAAGTTAAGTCATTGCTCGGATTGTGGTGTACCTTGCCACAGTGGAAAAGGTCTCATCATAACCGATGCCGTATTTCTAATAGAAACCTCTAGAAACGAATCTAGCTTAATGGTTCTCAATGCCACCATACACAACATACTTTATCTTGTAAAGCTATCTGGAAGTCACAATGGACTTCCCATCGGGTTTGGGAACAACTTCCCATCGGGTTTGGGAACAACTTCCCAAACATCATTCTTCATTATAGAGTTGTACTCTCCTGTCATTGCATCTTTCCAAACTTGTTTCTTTGCAACTTCTTCATTTGAGGATGGTTCTAAATCATTGATGTGACTCATCAGTGCAATATACCCTGAATATCTACCAGGTTGCTTGTGCTCTCTGGATGAGCCTGATGGTGCTCCATGTTTCTCTGCATTTGTAAGATGTCTTGGCACCAAGCAGATATTCTTTTAGAAGGAGGTTCATCAAGTGACCTCTCAACTAGTTGTACTGGTTCTTCAAGAGCTAGCGAATCTGAGGTATCTTCTGGTTTCTCCCTCTCTAAATATGAAAGGGGGGAATCAGACTCAGGATCCTCCATCTCCGAATCACATTGAATCTCTTTTGATCTTTTGAAAGAATATTCCTCGAGGAAGGTAACATCTCTGCTAAATTCAATGTGTCTCTCAGAATATACATATATTCAGTAAGCTTTGGATGACTCGCTATAACCCACAAAGGTGCCTTTATTTCCAGAAGGCTCCATCTTTGTTCTCTTTTCTTTCGGTACATGAATGTATGTTGGGATCCTAAAGATCCTCAAGTGTGATATGTATGTCTTCTCATCGGTAAACACGTATTCTAGTGTCTTCTCATCTAGAACGGCATGCGGGCTTCTATTCTATATGTACACAGATGTACGAGTGGCTTCTTCCCATAATGAGGTAGACATATCTTGATCATGCATCATGGATTTTTCAACCTCACATATGGTTCTTTTATTTATTTTGGAAAACCCATTTTGCTGAGGGTTGTATGGTATTGATAACTGTCTATATATTCTTGCATCACTACATATCTCATTAAATGCATGTGAATCAAATCCACCTCTATTATCAGGACTTAATGCACATATGCGATTTTCTTTCTGATATTCAACTAGGGATTCAAACTCTTTAAATTTGCTAAGAGTTTCACTTTTAGCCTTTCTGAAATAAATCCATGACTTCCTATAAAAATCATCTATGAACAATACATAAGATAAGAAGCCACTCAGGGAGGGGTATGAAATGGGACCACATACATCAGAATGTATTAAATCTAAAATCCCTTTAGATCTAGTAGAACTTCTAGAAAATATTTTATTAACATTCTTCCCAAGTGCACAACCCTGACATACACTATCATGCTTAAAATAAAATATGGGCATACCTTTTACCATCTTTTAAAGTCCTAGTAGCGCTTTGTCGTGTAGGTTTCCAAGCCTTCGGTGTCATAGCTCGCATGGACTGATAGTGTGGTGAATCATAGCTTCAATGTACTTGTCGGGTACCTTATAGAGTCCTCCCTCTTGAATTCCAATCACAATGGCATATTCTAGGATTTTGTTCTTCAGCCATAAAAGTGCTTTGTTATCCATGAAGATAACTCATAAGCATTTGTCTTCAAGAACCAAAACTGAGAGGAGGTTCTTCTTCAAGTCTGTAACATATAGAATGTCCTCCACATGCAGAATATCATCGGTGCTCATCTGGAATGAGGTGGATCCAACTCCTTGGATCGAATAAGTTGAGTTTTTCCCCAACTCTACCATGCATGTGAATTATTTATCTTTTAGATCAGTGATGGTACTCTTGTAACCAGTCATATGTTTTGATGCACCATTGTCAATTAACCATGTGTCTGCATTTCTGATGACAAATCCCAAAATAAATGAGACAAGATAATACTCCCTTCTTGTCTCCTTTTCTTTGGATGCATTCTTTTGAGTGATTTCATACTCTATGGCGGTAGAAGCATGCAACTTTCCTTTCCGCTTTTCTCTACAGTCTCTTGTTAAATGACCTTTCTTTGTCTCTTGATAAATGACCTTTCTTGTTGCAATTTAAGCATCTATATTTTTACTTGTCAAATCCTTTGTTGAACTCCTTCTTTGAATGAGAGAGCTCCTTTTGAAAGAAGGGTTTCTTTCCTTTCTTCATTCTTTCTGTGAGGGAAAGATTTTCTTCTTTGATGCATACTGACTTGCTCTGTATTCGCCCCTCCTCTTGGAGGCATACATGCCACAACCTTTCGAAGTTTCGTTGTACCTCTCGGCCATTTACCACAGCCAAGAATGTTTCCCATGAGGATGGGAGACCATCAATATCGGTTTGTAGAAGATCATCTTCATCCACCACTACTCCAATACTATCAAGTTGATCACATACCTGAGATATCTTGGAGAAGAAGGAGGCCATTGCCTCATTCGTATCCATATTTAAGTCTCGAAGCTTATTCTTCAATTCCCTCTTTTGACTCGGGGCCTTCTTCTCATATAGATTAGTCAATGTATCATAACATTTTTTCGTGGTCTTCAATGGTGTGATCATGGGCATCAAGTTATCTTTTACCGAATCATAGATGATCTATTTATCCTTATCTTGATTCTTCTTGAAGTTGATGTACCCTGCATTAGATGAAGGCTACTCCACCACAGTGGATACTTAGCCATCCAATTCATGTTCCTCTAGGATGTTGAGAGTCCTATCCTTCTAAGTGTTGAAGTTTGAGGTGCCCTCAAGACGGTCTTCCTGTCGTACAGATATTGATGCCATAGTATTCAAATATTGTGCACAACTTCTCAGGATCAACATAGGCTATAGATGGCATGAAAAAATGAGCTCCTTCACACCCCGAGCTCTGATACAATAAGGAATTTGGTTGAGATTTGATATTTAATTATTTTAGATGTAGATACTTGAAGCAACGAGACAATTCAATCCATAAAATTCATACAACCATAACACAAGATATGCCCTAGGGAAAATCCTCAAAATTATGAGAACAAAAACCCCATCAATTATTCTCAGTATAATATAATGGATAGCAGAGAATGCTTTATTTTACAACATAGCATATTTCTTTCGGGAGATAAGAGATCACCAAACTTCTTGGTGAATATACAGAATAAATAGAGGATAGAGATCAATCGGATATGTTCCTAGCACAATAATAACAAGCACGGACAATACCATGCACAAAGAGAATTGCCTTGCCTTCAATGGAGAAGAGAATTTGCTTCACATTGGATTCAACAATACTGTATACCATATTTATACATTCTTCTCTTCTATTTTTAACTTCTAACTTCAGGATAAACTCACCCTCAAACTGGATGTCTTAATCTTGCATGGAGTGGTGCGCCCCACTTCTCATGTAGTGCTTCATCTCACTCAGCTAACACTTAGGATGAACTCGCCTCTTAACTGAAATATTTCCCACTTAGTTAGATGGCTAACTTAAGTGTTGAAATGCAAGTTTCACAACTCATGTGTCATAATAAGTGTCATCATGCAATAACACTTAGTTAACTATATCTTCTCTTTAACTGAAGTGTCGTCTTTTAGTTTTACTAAAGTGTAAATACTTTAGTTAACTAGTCCTTTATATTTAACACTTAGTTAACTGAAATCTCGTTGATTGATTTAATTGAACTGACCACTGTGACTTCTTTAGTTAACTAAGGCATATCTTTAACAGATGCTTTAACGGAAGCATTGATACTTAACTAAACCTTTATAACTGAAGCTTTAATAATTCAAGTTCTCTTTAATTAGTTGAAGTGTCTGCATGGGAAATTTCGAATTCTATTGATCTCTATGCTTTATCTTTTATTTCTTTATCTCTTACTGCATGGTCAATATGTGCTAACTTTAATTATCTATCACATTACATTATACTAAGAAGAATTATCGGATGTTGTGATCATATTATATTATTCCGAACCAAATGATCATATGCTAAACTAATTCACTTTAGAGGTGATCAATCTCTAAAGGAGACTTAATAGCAATCTGGTGATCATGGTTAATAATATATCACACAACATTAAAGGATTTTAACAAGTAAAAAATGACCTTTATACAGAAGGTCCACCTCTATACGGGAGGTCTATCTCATGGATAGCTTTATACGAAAGTTTCACATGATAATCAAGACTTGCACGCAGAAGTCTAGAGCCTTGTCCAAGAAATACTTTACAACATCATTACTTTGATCAATTACCTCTATAGGGGAGGAATAACCTTTACACAAAAGGAAATCAAAGTGCTCACCTCTATACGGGAGGATCAATCTTGGCTACACAAGATTGGTTTGGATAATGTCTCATAAAGTTGTATATTTAACAAAGAATGACCTAGAGAATGACTCGTGATGTTGTAACTTTAACCTCCCTCTCAGCGAGGGAGGCATTCTCTCCCATACCAAAATTTTCTCGAAAGTACCTATAATTCATCAAACAAAGAGGCTTAGTCAACATATCTTCTATCTCCTCATCAGTAGCAATGTACTGAAGTCTTACATCACCTCTCTGGACGATGTCTCTGATGTAGTGGTATTCCATCTCAATGTGATTCGATTTGTCATAAAACACAGGGTTTCTGAGAGCTTAATTCAACTATGATTGTTAGAGTGAATGAGAGTAGTCTCAAGCTTCTCACTGAACAACCCAACAAGTAGCTTCCCAAGCCATATAGCTTCTCGGTAGGTGGCACTAAATACAATATACTCTACTTTTCTAGTACTCTGATCTATAGAGCCCTGCTTTCTACTGGACCAAAACATCATAGTTGATCCAAAACTAAAACAAAATCCTAATGTACTCTTTCGTTCCATAATACTACCACCCCAGTCAAAGTGAGCATAACCAAGTAGTATCACTCCTCCACTAGAAGCATATATGATTCCATAATCAATAGTACCTTGAAGGTATCTAAGCACATGCTTGGCAGCAACCCAATGTCTATGTCTTGGCTCAGACATGAACTGACTCAAGATATTCACTGCATAACATATGTCTGGTATACTATGTATCAAATACATCAAGGAACCAATGAGCTCCCTATACATGGTAGGATTCACTAGATCTGATCCAGAATATGACTCATGTAGTTTCTTTAGATTAGAAACCATTGGTGTAGACATCAATTTACAATCCATCATACCAAACCTATGAAACACATCAACCGTGTACTTTCCTTGTGAAATAAGGATCTCATATTTCCTTTCTCCAAACTTCCAGACCAAGAAAGTAGTGCATAAGACCCAAATATTTCATTTCAAACTCAGAAGTGAGATCCCTCTTACATCGAGCTATTTGTTTTTCCTCTCCAGTAAGGAACAAGCCATAAACATAGAAAACCAATATCAGTGGTTCGTTCTTCACAACCTTGAATTATAGGTTGGGGTCAGCTTCACTTTTAGAGAAGCCCAAATTCTGAACATAGCTTTCAATCCTTGAATACAAATCCCTTGGGGCCTGCTTAAACCCATACAAGGATTTCTTAAGTTTTCATACATGGGACTCCTTCCCATGAACTACAAACCCCTCAAGTTGTTGTAAGTATACTTATTCCTCAACTTCACCATTGAGAAAGGTAGTATTCAAATCCATCTGGTGAAGCTTCTGTTACACCTAAATATCGTCATCATAAGTCCCATGTTAACTCAATGCCTCATTCCCTGAAGTTCCTATGATCAAGCAAGTCATGTTAGATCAAGTTGATGCCATTTGTTTGCATTTCTAGTCGGGTTGGCACACATTGTCCTTGAGAAAGAAGCGCCCAACTAGGGCCGGCACAAAATGTAAACTACTAGCATGTGTCGGCAGTGCAGAGTATCTTTGCACCATCTTTGCTTCCCTTCCCTAACGCTAGTTGTCTTCATTCAACTTGCGCTAGAGTTGATTAAATTGGATAAAGGTAGCTTTCGAGCGACTTCTAGAAGTTGGATGAGGTGGATCCCTATCCATAACTCCTAGGTGAGTTGTCCTACGGTTCCCTAACCTCAAGGGACGATCCCTTATCCCTTTCCCCATGATCCTCAATTTACTCTATCCACTTGGTCCTATAAATACAAGGCCCCTCTCCATTCCAAAGGGAGGAAGTCTATAGCACTTACATGCTGGTGAAATTAGCTTAGGAGATCCCTATTCATCTTCTGGGAGACTCATATTTCCTTTGGAGGCATTGGCTTGGCTTGTTGGAGGAGGATTGCAGCGTTAAGGCTTGGGTTGTGATCATCTCTCTACTTTGTATTTCCCTCTTTTAATACAATAATATAAACTCTTTCCGCAAATGTTATCGTGTTGATATTATTTGGAGTTTACTTCCTTAACCGTTTACTTAGATAAGTTATTGTTTAGACATATTTGACTACTTGTATTGTTTCCATGTGTGTTGGCAAGTCTTGCAGCTAAAGATATGACGACCGTGGGATTTGGGGCAACAAGAAGAAGAAGAAGATCTACGATCTGAAGGTAAGACGTCTATTACTTGATCTCTAACTAGATCTAGGAAGGCAGTTCTATATTTTGTCTTATTTTTTCTAGATTCGCATTGAACTAGGCAGATCTGGCTCGCGTTCGCTCGAGCAGATTGTCCAATAACAAATCTAGCGACCATACCGGGGAGTTACATTAGTTTTGATTTCAATTTTTAGTTTTTTATTCTTGATTTCTTTAATGAGCCATTGCTTTTACTCTTAAGCCTATTTTCACCATCAATTTCTTTATTCTGAGAGTTTGTGGACTTTCTCTGGGTCTGTTGAGCCATTCTCAGTCCATTTATTTGATCATTGGTTGGATTTTTCACCATCAATTTCTTTTTTCTGAGAGTTTGTGGAATTTCTTAAGCCTATTTTCACCATCAATTTCTTTATTCTGAGAGTTTGTGGACTTTCTCTGGGTCTGTTGAGCCATTCTCAGTCCATTTATTTGATCATTGGTTGGATTTTTCTCCTTATTTGCTTTGAGTTATTTTCCCGACGCACCTGGGAAATACATCCAGGATGCCTTTCCACCCAAGAGCGCATGTTTCCTCTGGTCATAATGTGCCATCGATGCTTATGCAAATTTGACATTCTGCACTGCCGACGCTTTTCCCCTATTTTCAACCTGCACCGGGCGCTCTGTGCCCAACCATAACCTGTGCTAAGTTTTCAACTTGATGCTTAAGTATTTTTCTCCAAACCTTTGATCTTTGGGTTCATCTACAGACTTCCCTACATTGCATCTTCCAGGAAGAGACTCTTTTATTCAGCAGCGTTTTGTTTGGTTTGCTTGTGTTGCTCTTTGAGTCTTTTTTATCAAGTGAGTTTGATTGAAGTGGTGGAAAATTTCAATCCCCCATGGTCATCTACTCCATCTTGTTATCCCTGATTACCTCATTGGATCTATCCAGCCTGCTAGATCTGCTTCCAAACCTTTGTTGAGCTTGGTTATCATTTATTGCCTTGCATTTGATCTTCTTGAGTGATTTTTTGTGTTTTTAGGTCATTGGAGTGCTTGTCATTTCTTTGAGAATTTATGTGTGATTGGAGTGCTGCAAGTAGTCTTTATTTTCATCTATTTACACTTAAATCCATCATTGTTATCAAGTTTAGTCTTGGCATATCGTTGGAAAATTAAAAGTGCTTCATTTTTACCATTTTCGAGTGCATTTGAGAATTGTTGTAAAAATTGGTTCATGCCTTGAAATTCGTCATTAATCTTTTGGAAAGTTTGGAAAGAGAATGAATCGGTTGTACTTTTCTCGAATTATGAGTTATTCATTTTCTTGAAAAATATAAGTATAGTCAATTTTTTGCAAAAGTGATTCCATGCTTGAAGAAGTTATATGCATCTTTGATTTTCATGCTTTTATGTTACCATTGTGAAATTGAAAAGCTAGTGTGCTCTAGATAGAAATTCTCCCCTTTTTCATCATTTAGTTCCATTATAATTGAAAAAGAAAAAAAGAAAAATGCTTTGATTCGGATTTGATGTGTTGTTGATTTTCATGTTTTGCTTGAAAAACAGAAAATAGTACTTTCATTATCATTTTTGGTAGATTTGGGATTAGTTGAAATTTGTTGTTTTGGTGAAACCATTTGGAAAAAGATCTCTCCTTCCCATACATAGATTTCATCAAAAGAAAGAGTGCATTTTTTCATGTAGTTAGGGTTTGCATTATGTTTACATTTATGTACTCACCTCATGCATTCACCTAACCGTCCAGATAAGATTAACGGTAGAACTAGTTTAAAATATTTAGTAACTTGTGTGTTAAGTTAGAGACGTGTTCCGGAGTCTTAAAACATGGAAGTTGTCGTTATTTGCCTACACTGCATTCCGGGGTCACTGTAGTTCTTTCACGTACCAACCGGTATATCGAAGGCTCTTTTACATACCTTAGGGTATATCAAAAGGCAATTCATGTACTCAGCATATATCGAAAGGTGTTTCATGTACTCGGTAGTATATTGGAAGGATCTTGTCATACGGTTGTGCAATAGACAGCACCAACATGGATTTGAGCTCCCACGTACCTTGAGTATATCGGGAGACACTCCTAGGATTCTTGAAACCAACAGAGCTAACCATTTGTCCGTCTTGGCAGAGAAAAACACCGAGAATAGCACTCGGGGAGCTACTACGCACATACTATCAAGTAGTCGGATTATACGGTCAGGGGTATGGTCCTAATCCTCCCTGGTTAGTACTCTGAAAAATTGGGTCAACTATAAATATTGGACCCTGTAGTATATCGCGAGTTGCGAAGCCTTGAAAATCCCATGAGGTTCCATACTTTTGAATCCACACCTATCACATAAGTTTTCTTTTGGCCTTAGTTTTTGTAGATTTTTTCTGGATTTCTTTCTCTTTTGTTTAGAATACACTTAGGAGAAATTCTAGTTCGGTCACTCTGGTTGAATTACCTTGGAGAGGGTGCCGCAGAATTTTAAAATTACCACTCCAATATCCCCTTAATCATGAGGTAATTTCGAGGGTAAGAATGGACCCACATGTCGCGGTCGTGTCACCTGAAATAGAAAAATGGAGTCGAGAGCACATATGTTTCCTCTAGACTCACCAACCTCCGACCCCCCAAGGTGCGAAGAGGCGGAACCTTCCACTTCACGAAACACTCATGTGATGCCAGGAGAACCTGGATCCATAGAATGGTTAAATTCATCCCAGGATGATCCTGTATCCTCCGCATTTGGTCTATCTCCACCCTTTTGGGAAACATCTCTAGGTCGACAAATGGCTCATTTTTCCATCTCACTACCTCCCAATTGGGCTTCTCCTAAAGTGCTTCTAGCACCCTTTCGTAATCACCTGGACCACTTATGTACCATCGGCGATGAACTTAGAAGACAAAGTCCCTTACAAAGGGTCAAAGACATGGAGGTACCCACTTTTTGACATATCCCAATTCGCTCGTTATCTTATGATTCACCAAAACTATCCATCCATAACATGACCACTTATGAACCTGGTCAACCCTCATTTCCTGCAAGTACATCCCTTGGACAGGAGATCAGTTCTATACCCCAAATGAATCAATGTGTTGAAGGACAATAGTCCAAAACCCCTCTTACTGTTAGAAAAATAGGATCGCAGAACAATAACAATAAACAAAAATGCAAATATAATCACACACACATTACAAGAGAGACACAAATATATCATGGTTCACCCCAAGATGGGCTACGTCCACACTGAAGTTGCCAGTCCTTATTATTATACCATCCAGAAAAGTGAAGGGATACAACCTGTAGCACAAGCACTGCAGTTCCTTTTCACTGTCTCACAGTCTCTCTTCCGATCTCAAATATCTTTACAATGCATAAAACCTAATACATCAACCATAGCCGTGTTATAATGTCTTTCTTTTATAAGGGAAATACAATGGGAAAATACCACAGGTTACCCAAAACCATGGGCCCGTAACTTGGGGGCATTGCCCCCAAACCCCCTTTCTTGGGGGCACTGCCCCCGAACCCCTGACGAGGGCCTGCTAGCCCCCGCACCCCCCAGCCGGGGGAGTGCAACCACTCCCCCGGACCCCCTGGGGATCGTGCCGAGATCATAACCAAACCTGGGGTACGGACACATTTGAATAATAATATCTCTGAATCTGGATATCAGGATCCATAGCCAACACTTACTACTACCGGAACATTACCCACTCCTCCCCCCCAAAAAAAAATCGCGGGGAGGGTACTCTTTACCCCCTAAATTTATTACAAGTAGTGTTCCTCCTATGGTAAGTAATCAACAACCCATTCTGAGTCAACCATTGATTAGTGGTTAGCACATTGTTACTGGGGGGCAACCCCTGTTTTCTAGCCATAATACGAGTGGAGGAGCTCCTATCGGTCATTCCGTTGGAATTTCCTCACCTACTCTGGGATCCACCATGGGATTATCTCATGCTGGGGGACCATCCAATTCAACTCAACCACCATGGATTCAAGCATATCCAGGTTATCTTAACCCTGTGTCAGGACAATTCAATCCCGGAAACGCACTCTATGGGATACCCTATCCTGGAAATCCATACACTCTATGGGGTAAACAAAATGTTTTACCAAATGGACTCCCACCAACCATCCCTCAAGTCCCCCCACCCCTATTTGGTCCACCTCCCCCTCCCTCTGGAGGTGGTGGGCCCTCACATCCTTCCGGAGGGGGCGAACCTCTACCTTTTGGTGGAGGCCCACCTCATTCTGGCAATGGAGGCCCACCCCACTCTGCTGGCAGAGGTGAAGGTCCTCCCCCTGCTGGAGGAGGCGAAGGATGACCCCCTCCTAGTGGCGAAATACCCCCAGCTTATGGTGGAGGATCCCCCCCTTCCGGTGGAGGTGGTAGAGTACCACCCTATTTTGGAGGAGGTGGAGGAGGAGGACCACCCCATTTCGGTGGCGGTGGCGGTGGTGGAGGACCATACCCTTTCGACGGAGGTGGTGGAGCACGGCCCCCTCCCAGTGGAGGTGGTGGAGGACCACCTTATCCCGATGGTGGTGGAGGACTCCCACCTGTTGGACGAGGCCCACCCCCTCCTGGTGGTGGTGGCGGACCCCCACCTTATGGTAATGGACCACCCTATTATGGAGGCAGACCTACATATGGCCCACTACCCAATCCATGCGACACACCCCCTTATGGCCAATTTCCTCCAGGAACACCCTACAATCAGCCGATGCAAGGTCCCACTGGTCCCTATATGCCATATCAATACTATCAGTATCCGTAGCTGAACCAACAACTGCCCTTTTTGGCCACTTTGGACCTACCTGACCTATCTCTCCTAACTAATGACCCTATCTTGCAAGGATATAATTGGCCACCAATTCCGATCAAACTACCCTCTGATATTCCCAAATTTGATGGCAAGCCTGGTGAAGACCCGAAAATCATGTGATAAAATACCATTTATGGTGTTCATCCAACTCCTTGATGGATGACTTGATCTGTCTCGGGCTATTCCAATGGACTCTCACCGGCCCAACTTCCAAGTGGTATATTGAATTACTACCACACTCCTTTCTCGATTTCCTCTCTCTTGTTATGTCCTTTCTGACTCATTTCCAATTACCCATACACTATGAAACTGGTACGAACTTACTAACTTCACTGCATTAAAACACCGCAACTCATATTTCTAATCATATCCATGAGTGGAGGAAGAGACGACATCTTATTAAGGCTCATATTACAGACCAACTCTTAGTTGACAGGTTTACGAAGTCTCTTTCTCCCACTGTAGCTTGAGACGTGGCCATGGTAGGGGCCATCACCGAAGAACATGCTATCTCCCATGCCCATTGCTTAGACCTGGTCTATGCTTAATACGACACGTTGTATGAATTTTTCCTGACGCAACTTGCCCTACATATGACCCTGCAAAACCACCTAAGGGACCTCAGGATGATGGCATCATTAGTTCCCTTAACTCCCAACTTTCTACTCAAACTGGTGGATTGTCAAACCCTCGGGGTTCTTCTACATCCCCACCACAGGCTGGTAATAGCACCACCAAGTCATCCACTCCTGCCTCCACCAAAGAAGTGAATTTTGTTCAATCATCTTCGCCTCAGAAATATGATGGCAAGAAGAAAACCAAAGGTAAACCTAAGAAACCTTCTAACCAGTAGGAGCCCAAGACTTCCCCTAAAGACACCAAACATAAGAGGAAGCTAAAGTATCCTTGTTTACTGTGCGGTGGCAACCATTTCTCTAAGGAATTTCCCCACCGAGACAAAGTGCAGAAGTTTCTCAGGGGAAACCCCACTCTCGTAGATCTCAACGATCCCTTCCCCACTCGAAAACAACAATTGATCGCTCAAACCTCTCCTTCACATGAAGAGCCATCCTCTACCACACATGTTCTCATGATGCATAGTGTGACGGTTAACTTGAACACACGCTCACGCTCGTACGACTCAGTCCCTCTGAAGGAACCCATTGGAAGTAATACTGAAAAATCTTCCACATATATTCCTGACATCACCATGCCACTAGCTTCTCTCACCATTGAGAAGCCTTCCTTAGAGTCAGTATTGCGTCTGCCTAAGAGAACGATTCGAAAAGCAGTTTTCAATCCTAATGCTCAGGAAGCTCAAAACTACAACATTGTAGAGGACTTGGTACAAGCTCCTTGTGCTATGTCAACGCTAGAGGTCTTTCAGAAATGTCCCAACCAACGCAAGACTCTTCTCGCTGCCATTGGCGCAGTTGATCCGGATTTCTCTAATACAATCATGTTCTGACTCGAGTACTTTAAACCGAGGCTTTCCCACCAACTGGAATTTCAAGTTTCCACGAAAATTGTTGGGAAGATAATCCACCGTAATGTGTTAGACGAAGGTTCTTCTATCTCAGTCATGTCGATATCGTATTGGAGAGCCATTGGTTCTCCCGAGTTAAATCGTTCTCCCACTACCCTAAAAGCATTCGACGGTCGTGGCTTTCAACCCCATGGGCTACTACAAGCTCTAGCAGTCGAGTTGCGGGGTAAGACCGCAACCATTAACATGGAAGTAGTCGCATCCCTTTTAGATTACAATCTCTCACTTGGTCGTAATTGGTTTTATGCCCTAACTACGGCCGCGTCATTTGTCTTCCACATTATGCAATTCCCCCACCAAGGTCGAATTGTCACTGTCAACCAACTGGATTTCTGTACACTGGATAACGTCCCGTTACTCGGGAAATCTTCGCATCCATATGAGAGCGTGGGGGTCAGTCTGATAAAAGACTCATCTCTTATGGGTGTCTTTCCAACCCCGGATCCCCCTAACCATGTTGCCACAGTGAACATGATTTCTTCTTTCCCCAAATACACTGATCAATGGCTTTTACCTGATGAATCCACTATGCATCTTATTTGAGATACCATGCCTCTTTCACCCACCTAACTCACTTATGAGGCTATCTAGTTAGCACCCGAGGACCACTTGTCTGTGGCCTCCACATCTTGTTCTACACAGCGGATGTCATCCTTAGCCAGTCCTCTGCTTCAAAATTTTCATTCTGATGAGTCCATTATGGATATTATGAGCATAGATGACCCTCCGTGGGAAGACCTACACCACCGATCGTCTTTCCTACCCCCCTTGGATTCTGTGGAGAACAACAGCACCACCATTTTCACACTGGATGTTTACCCTTTCCCCCAGTCCCCGATACTCATGTGTCATACGGACACTGATGGAAACCTGGAGAACATTAAACTAACCACTCCAGTTCACATCTAGGTTACCCCTGGTGTAGTGGAACATCTTCGTTTACGCAATAAATGTTCCCCTGAAGAGATTACTACTTTTACGGCCTTATTCAAGCAATTCTAAGACGTGTTTGCTTGGACCTATGAGGAAATGCCCAGGATAGACCCTGTTATTGTTTCACATGAAATTAAGACCTATCTTGACACTAAAACAGTCCGCCAAAAGTTACGACCGGTACACCCTCGAAAAACTACGGAAATCAAAGTAGAAATTGAAAAGCTCTTAAAGGATGGCTTCATCTACCCTGTTCCATTAACAGAATGGGTCTCAAATGTCGTCCATGTGGCTAAAACGAAGGGCACCATTTGTGTCTTTGTATATTATCAAGATTTGAACAAGGCTTGTCCTAAGGGAAACTACCCCACTCCTTTTATCGATCAGATCATAGACAATTATGCCGAAAGTGTCATCTTTTTATTTATGGATGGAGTTTCCGGTTACAACCAGATTGAGATCCACCTGATCGACCAACATAAGATGGATTTCATCTACCCTTGGGGCACATTTTCTTATCACAAGCTCCCTTTTGGTCTCAAAAATGCTAGTGCCACATTCCAGCGGGCCATGTCGTATGCTTTTCATGATGTGAAGGACTTTGTGGAACCCTATCTTGACGATCTCCCTGCTCACTCGCAGCAGCGTCAATTCCACATCGATCATCTAACAGCCGTATTCCTCAGATTCAGGTGGTAGAACATCCGCCTGAACCCTAAAAGGTGTATCTTCTGCGTCGAGTTCAGACGCCTCCTAGGTTTTATCATTTCGAAGGAGGGGATCCGCATTGATCCCTTGAAGGTGGAATCCATTGTTGCTCTCCCACCTCCTACTAACATTACGGAACTACAAAGTTTGAAAGGGAAGGAAACTTACCTATGGTGTTTTGTCTATAATTTCGCTCAGAAGACACATGGCTACATGAGATTACTGAGTAAGGACATCCTGTTCATTTGGGACGATCAAGCGCAACAATCCTTCGACAGTATGAAGCATGCCATTATCCATGCCCCTATGCTCCAACCACCCAACTACTACCAGGATTATATCCTTTATCTTGTCACTTCTTCCACCACGATCGTCATGGTATTGGTCCAGGAGGACAACAACGCCCAGGAACATGTGATTTATTACCTCAGTAAGGGTCTTATTGACTCTGAAACCCATTACTCACATGTCGAGAAGCTCCTCTCGCGGTAGTCATTGTCGTCCAAAAGTTCTGTCATTATATACTGCTCTACACCACCACCATTATCGCCAACTCGAACCCCATGTACCACGTTTTGACACGTCAAGTACTCGGGGGCAAGTATTCACGATGGATTGTGATACTTCAGGAATTTGATCTCCTCTTCGAGAAGGCCAAGTCTAAGAAGTCTTTGGTGTTTGTCGATCTCATCTATGATATTCCCCGTGTTGATTTAGGATCTAAGCCCAATGATTCCCTTCCTGACGAATCGTTGTTCCTCATCAGCATGCCTAACCCATGGTATGAAGATATTACCTTATATCTTCAACCCAATAGTTCAACCCCCAACTGTCTCGTGACGATTGTCGTCGTGTCCGTCACCACACCAAGTATTACTTGATCATTAGCGATACCCTGTATCGACATGGTGTTGATTATGTTCTTCGACATTGTCTGACACACGAGGCGGCTGAACACATCTTGAATGACTATCACTCTGGGGCTTGTGGCGGTCATCTCTTTGGGATAGCTACAGCCCAGAAGATACTACACGCAGGATATTACTGGCCATCCATATTTAAAGATTGCATTGAGGTCGTTAAAAAATGTCCCCCGTGCCAGCATTTTCAAACGAAGAAGCGCACCCACCCAGCCCCTTTACACTCAGTTATTGTTGTTGTCCCCTTTGCAAAATGGGGCATAGATTTCATGCACTGTAAGCCTACCTCAGCTGGGGAGCATGGTTATGTCATCGTAGCCATGGATTACTTTACTAAATGGGTCGAGGCTATGCCTACGTACAATGAAGAAGGTAAAACTATCGCACTCTTCATGTTTAATCATGTTACTTCATGGTTCGAAGTTCCACAAGCCATAGTCACCAACCATGGATCTCACTTTTAGAACCATATGGTAGACAAATTGAGAGCCAGACTGGGTTTTCGTCACGAAAACTAAACCCCTTACTACCCACAATCCAATGGACAAGTAAAGGCCATTAACAAGCTCTTTAAAACCATGATTCAACGCATGGTGGGTATGCACAAGTCCAACAGGCATAACATGCTCTTTTTCGCACTATGGGCATACCGGACCTCCATCAAGACTGCCACCGGATTTACACCATTCCAACTAGTTTACGTATTGGAGGCAGTCCTACCTATAGAGTGCGATATTCCATCTCTCAAACTCGCAGTTGAACTTCTTCTGAACACCACTGCCGAGGAAGAATGCTTCCTCTACCTAGAGAAACTTGACGAGACCTGCCACGATGTTGCTCTTGCCAATGAGGCACATAAGAAACACATCAAAGCATAGTATGATAGGTCAGTTAAACCTCGTGTCTTTAACTAGGGTGATTTGGTCCTCACATATGACCAAAAGCATGATAAGCTGGGGGCAGGTAAGTTCGAGTCCATGTGGCATGGACTGTACATAGTGAAATGTGTTCTGGAGAAGGGAGCCTACGAACTAGAGGACTGTGATGGGATATCTTTGGGTGAACCCCGCAATGGGCTCTACCTGAAGAGGTACTATGCCTGATTCTTTCATGCATAGGTATCATGTATATACTATACATGGCATATGTTTTGTGTGGTGTGACGCTTTGTTTTAGTGTGTCTAGATCTTGTTTCGCTACTTATACCGTGTTCTGTCTGCATGTGCAGATGGAAAATTGTTATGTATTCGCAGACGGCACCAGCCAACATACCCATAACCTTGCTTCGGCAGCCTGGGTACTTTATTCTCCCACCGGCGAGCTCATCAGCTCAGGAGGACATTGTCTAGGATATGCAACCAATAATTCCGTAGAGTATCAGGCAGTCATTGGAACCCTAACCGACGCTCTTTCCTTGGGTATGAACCACGTTGTCATCCATTTGGATTCACAACTAGTGGTTTATCATCTTATCTGGATCTAGGCTATCCACGACCCTACTCTACTCCGTCTCTTCCATCTTCTGTAAAGGTCCTTTGAATCTATTAAATACCTGCACATTCCACGATACATGAATATAGTTGCTGACTCGATGGCCAACTTCATTCTAGATTGGTACATTGCACACACATAACATATTCATAAAGTATAAAGGCATACATAACATGTAAATCATCCATTGTATAAGCAAACATGTAAACAATATCTCATTGATAATCTATAGAACACAAGATGTATAAAAACCTCCAATAGTGTCTATATATGTATAAATCGATAAAAAAATGATAGTGCTGATACAAAAGTCTGAAGCCTGCTAGCTTTCAATAAGAGTCATCTCTACAAAATATGAATCTCATAAGCTTCCAGTATATACATAAGTAAAACATGCGCCTAAGCCTTAGGCCGTGCATCCCTAGGCCTCGAATCCCTAGGCTGCTATGCATGGAAGGAGACTACGGCCCTCGCCACCTTCCGAAGCAGTGTGCCGAAACGAACCGATAATCCAACCGTCAAATTCTGATAGCGACGAGGTAGGTCATGGACACCCGGCATTGGGATGTCCAAGTTCATCCTCTGGAGTTTATCCTCCACCGCCTCTATCTCCTCCAGAGCATCACAGACCGCAGGGCCCACCTCTGGTGCTACTCCTCTCCGCATGAGGTGAGAGACTCCAAGTGGTCGCTCTAGACCCACATCTGCAAGAAACATGTACAAGTTGTCAACACTAATCTAAAAAATCATAAAACACATAAAATGAAAAACACAAGCATTTTTTCTTACCGATATCATCCCACTGCACTCCCTCAGGAAGCACCAAGTCTGGGTCTCCTAGGAAGTCTGTACCGTGGTATGGGTAATCCTCCACCATGAGGATCTATCCCTGCAACCACGTGAAGAACCCTATACCAAATCTAATGATGGGACCCCTGCCACCATGGCGAGCCATCACCTCTGCTCACTTGGTCATGTGAGTATCATGTGCATCCCGATCCTCGAGGTCTATTTGCAGGTGCAAGTGGGACACCCACTCCAGCATAAAGGACACTACCACTAAACTGTACACAAACTGCTTCAGCACCCCACACTGGCATTTGGTCAACTGATCTTTGAGACTGGTGAGGAGCCTGTCGCACCAGTTGAACATGGTAGGAGCCATGCACTCCTCAACATACATCATATGCGATTTGCTCGTAAGATGAGTGGATTGGCTGCCAGCCACCCAAAAAATGGTAAAGAGTATCGTCCA
This sequence comes from Larix kaempferi, assembly GCA_027924585.1. NCBI lineage: Eukaryota > Viridiplantae > Streptophyta > Pinopsida > Pinales > Pinaceae > Larix > Larix kaempferi. The sequence continues at coordinate 16,127,027 of BSBM01000093.1, read as the reverse complement.
AAGAGCCCGGTCTTGGACATCCTTGATGGGAATTTTCCCACCAACCATCAGCATACCCAGAGTACACCATTGATCAATCAAGGACACAGGGATTCCTTGCCAGGATAAACCTGTCAAAAAGTAGATGTCCTCAACATCTATGTTCAGCATGTGCTCACCAATTTGGAAATGCTGTTGTATAGGGTCTTGTTACAACATAATCTTCCACCCTGTGAGCATCAACATTCTTTGGCCTGTAGGATCCATTTCACTGACTGAGATCCACTTTTTATCTTTTAGACATACTATTTCCTCATTTTTCCTTTGACCCGCTTGTTGCATCATTATAGCAAGCATACCCACAAGTTGCATCACTATAGCCCGCGGGTGTCAAGTAAAATGGTAAAAATCACTAGTTTATTACTTTTTACTCCCAAAAAGCGGTCATTGGGTGACCTTTGGCTCTCCATCTGCCCCAGAAACGCCTCGATGTGTCCTTTCACTTACCTTTGAGAGGACTATATATTGAGCACATATGGCTTATGGATGGGAGGAGAAAGAAGAGCAAGAGAACTCTAGTGGATTTTTTCCCTATCTTGAGTCTACACTCATTGATCCTTGTAGTTGCGAACCCTTTATGTTCACCTTCCAAACTCCTATCTAGTTTGAGTTTGCCATTCATGGAGGATTGAAGTGGTGGAGGCACAAGTGGATTCATCCAGATCTTGGTTCAGATTGGTTGTCGGCAAGAGGTCGTATCACTTTGTACTTATTCTTGTTTATTAATAGAAATACTCATATTCTCATCCATTAATGTTGTAAATGTTGTTTATCTTACATTGGGTTTCATTTACTTGTTATATCATGGGCCATTGCTACTGATGATGTTAATTCCATTTATATGTTATATGTACTTGTTGTATATTGGTTGTCAAGACTAATTTGTAGATTCAAGTGCACGGATTGAAAAGCTCCAACGGGGATCTACATCAAACGTTTGGATCGAGGTTGGTTATCTTCTTCCTTATCTTAGCATTGTCATTTATATAGCATAGTTCTGATAATTGAGTTAATTTCTAGTAGTCATCTGTCTATTGTGGTCTACCCCAAGGCATAGTGAGTTTTCTCCAACACAGGGCCCAGCACTGGACCATGTATGTCAACAAACCGACTTGGGACCTCATCCCCGGCATTAGAAAGTACTTGAGTATCCCACAGTTTCTCAACACTGCAACACATTGCGGATAATTTTCCACTTGTATATCATCGAGCTCATGCTCACGTTCTTTCCACTCAAGAACCATCATGCTCACTCCAAACCTATCAATAATGACATTTTAACACCTTAAGAACTTTTCCCAACCATTAAAAAATCCTCTATTTGGCTAGGTTTTAGGGTTGAGTTGGCCATTTACGTTGAGGCAAAATGTCCATTTGGATAGTGCACCGATGATGCAGAACTACCTTTCGGGTTCTATGCTGGTGCAAATCCCGAAAGGGTGACTTGTGCCGACCCGTGGGCGCAAATCCCCCAACCCAACATGTCCAAAACCTACCTAAATGCAAGAAAAAGGAAATTCTAATCCAGTAGAAAGTTAAAGAGACAAGTTTAGGGTTACCTGTTGTTGACAGCACCTGAAATGATGCATCGTAGCTCCCGGAATCAGCATAAGAAGAACAGCTCCAAATGGCACTTTTCACCTCTCCAACTTGGTAAAAAACAAATAGTAATTCTTTTTACTATTTACCCCTATTTATATTGAAAAATAGCATATTCCCTTTTTAATTTATTTTAATGTGGGTTATTTTGCTATAGTTGGATTCATTTATACTCGGTTAATCATTTTTGACCTAGTTTTAAAGCTTGCAGGTGAAGTTAAGTACCACTTTGACCCTGTTTTTCGCGATTGTGATCTTTTCACGCATATTCTCAGTTATGAACAACTCATCGAGCGTGTTTTTGTCATTATTTCTCTCATTAAATTCAATTACTAATGACACCGAACTAACTCTTTGTTCTTTCTCATGCTAGTAAAACAATGAGAATAAGTCACTGAGTTATAGATCACTTTTTTGGTCTCGTTAAACTCCCATGAAAAAGGAACCCCTCGGAGTCTTTTCTTTAAGCTCTTTGCAGCCTCTCTAAATACGAAAATATCTCCAAGAGAACTTGATGCATTTACACTTGTAAAATTATTTGAATGATCGTCTTCTTGGTGATAGTTTACCCATTTTTCGGACCAGGGGACACTACTTACGAAAAATGAATACTCTAGCCAATCATGACTGGAAGAGTCCTCTCTCACGTTGTTTTACCCTTTTCCGAGCGAAGAGGATAACCTTACGAAAAAGGAACTTTGGAGCCTTCTTTAGTTCTTTTCAGACTCTCTAAACATGAAATGACGTCAAGTTTACCTTATATGGACTCGTTAAAATTCAACATTGAAGGGCATGTCATGGGACGAACCCCTCCTTTCCCAGGTTCATAAAACATTTGGGATCGGACTCATCTATGAGATGAGCTATACCGAGCATCTATTTACCCTCCTCAAGCTCGTTAAAAAAAAAGTGAGGCACTCAGTCATGATGGGGAAAAAGGAAAGATTTTGTGTTACACCTTATTTATGGAAATTGCATCGTCACTCTTGAACATGGCACTCATTTGCATTTGCGTACAGTACTTGGGTCATCTGTTTGTCTTCGAGTCATACTGATTCCATGAGTCATGTCACTCCTTTGGGTCATTCGAAGAATGTATCCACCATCAGTTACATTAGGGTTCAACACTGTTCTCGTCATGTCAATATTTCCAAGTCATACCATGCCCATGTTCAAGAGATGTCCATCGCTCATCATCTGTAGTCAGTACACATTCTACCATACCATGTCTACCTTGAGTCAGTCTTGCACATTACTCTACCATCTAATTCACTCCAACTATCTATTATCGAGTTTTGTGTTGTTGATGGGGGATTCATCATGGCCCTCCTTCGACAGATTCATCCTTGTCGACTTCAACACATCATCTGAGGATTGAATCTAGAAACCAACCAAGTACCTTGGGCCTGCATGCCTCAATGGCAGGTTCCATCGCTTTCAACATGAGTTTACATCATTGAATCTTGATTGAAATATTTCATCAAGCATTCGACTTCAACTCATTTATTCACGCTTGGTGATATGTACTGTGATACCTTGGGGATCATCGACATTAATGGTGATTTCCCTCGTGCTTTTTAATGGTATGCATTAATGACCGTTAATCAAGTGGTTTCTACCATGTTCGACTCCAAAACATTGTAATCACATGGATAGATTTGTATCATTGCGGGTTCAACTTGAAGACCCTGGGGAAGTCATATTCTACCCAGGTTGCGATGGATATTGTTTGAGTCATATTACATGGATCCACTTTGTATTGGTCATGGTTGTGTTATCATCTCATCATTGAGCTATGATTGTGTCTAGAAGCCATGAATTTGTTTAGTTGGTATTTACTACCATGGATCTGCAATGTATTGGTCAGAAACCATGTTGTGAGTCATGTGAGACTTGTATCTCAGATTCAGTTGTACTGCAGCAGCATCCTCCAGCCAGCAAGTCCTTGCCATCTATCTTTCAAAGCACTTCACCTGTCTTGTTTTTCCAACTTCATGATTTGGGGGGCATTCTGTTACACCTAAATCTCGTGATCATGAGTCCCATGTTAACTCAATGCCTCATTCCCCAAATTTCCTATGATCAAGCAAGTCATGTTAGAGCAATTGGATGCCCTTTGTCCGCATTTCTAGTTGGGTCGATGCACATTTTCCTTGAGAAAGAAGCACCCAACTAGGGTTGGCGCAGAATGTAAACTGCTAGCTTGCACCGGTGGTACAGAGTATCTTTGCACCATATGCACTTCCCTTCCCTGACGCTGGTTGTCTTCATGCAACTTGTGTCAGAGTTGGTAAAATGGGATAAAGGTAGCTTTTGAGCGACTTCTAGAATTTGGATGAGTTGGATCCCTATCCCTAACTCCTAGGTGAGATGTCCTACAGTTCCCTAACCTCAAGGGAGGATCCCTTAGCCCTGTCCCCATGATCCTCAACCTACTCTATCCACTTGGTCCTATAAATACAAGGGCCCTCTCCATTCCAAAGGGAGGAAGTCTATATCACTTACATGCTGGTGAAATTAGCTTAGGAGATCCCTACTAATCTTCTAGGAGACTCATAATTCCTTTGGAGGCATTGGCTTGGCTTGTTGGAGGAGGATTACAGCATTAAGGCTTGGGTTGCGATCATCTCTCTACTTTTTATTTCCCTCTTTTAATACAGTAATGTAATCTCTTTCCACAAATGTTATCGTGTTGATATTATTTGTAGTTTACTTCCTTAACCGTTTACTTAGATCAGTTATGGTTTAGACATATTTTACTGCTTGTATTGTTTCCATGTGTCTTGGCGGGTCTTGCAACTAAATATTTGACAATCGCGGGATTTGGGGCAACAACAAGAAGAAGAAGATCTATGATCTGAAGGTAAGACATCGATTACTTGATCTCTAACTAGATCTAGGAAAGCAATTCTATATTTTTCCTTATTTGTTCTAGATTCACATTGAACTAGGGAGATCTGGCTCACGTCCACTTGATTTGATTGTCCAATAACAGCTTCCACACTAGAAATGAGGCAAGTGAAATCATGGCTCGAATAGTAGTGTACCTAGCCATAGGAGTGAATGTCTCATCATAGTATATTCCTTCTTTCTATGAGAAACCATAAACCACAAATCTTGCTTTATATTTTGTAATACTACCATTAGCTGCATGCTTGATTTTATAAAGCCACATGGAAGTTACTATTGACTTCCCATTAGGTTTAGGAACCACTTCCCACACATCATTCTTCATCATATATTTGTATTATTCTAACATGAAATTTTTCCATACTTGTTGCTTAGAGAATTTATCATAGGTAGAGGGTTCTAAATAACTGATGTGATTCATTTGTGCTACATATCCTGAAAATATTTCAGGTCTCTTTCTCTCTCTGGATGAGCTTGGTGGTGCACCATGATTTTCTTCCTCTTGCAAAATGTCTCAACACCATGCAAATATCCTCTTAGTAGGATGTTCATCAGGGGATGTTTCTATCATTTATACTGGTTCTTTAGGATCAATCGAATCTGAATTTTCTTTTGAATTCTCCCTCTGAATGTCTGAAAGGGGATAATCAAAAACTGGATCCTCCATCATAGGAGTAACATGCTCCTCCATATCTAAATCACACTGAATTTCTTTGGAGCGCTTGAAGGAAACATCTTCATGAAAAGTTACATCTATGATGATTTCAATGATCTGTTGTCCTAGAATGTAGATTATATAAGCTTTGGAAGATTAACTATATCCAACAAATGTTCCCTTCTTTCTAGATGGATCCATCTTTGTCCTCTTCTTTTTTGACACATGAATGTAAATAGGACAACCAAAAATATTCAAGTGTCCAACATCTAGCTTTTCACCAGTAAAAACCTCTTCAAGATTCTTTTCTCCCAAGATAGCATGAGGGCTTCTGTTCTGAATATAAATAGCAGTTACGGAAGCTTTTTCCCATAAGGAGGTGGGTAGAACCTAATCACACGTCATGGATTTTGTAGCCTCACATATTGATCTATTCTTTCTTTCAGCAACCCCATTCTGCTGGGTGTTGTAAGGTACAGTCAATTGTCTTCTTATTCCTACATCTTGACAGAATTCATTAAAGTCATGAGACTCAAACTCTTCTCCATTATCATATATCAAAGAACGAATGTGCTTTTCACTCTTATTCTCAAACAATGCTTTAAACTCTTCAAACTTGTTGAAAGTTTTACTCTTTTCCTTCATAAAATAGATCCAAGACTCACGAGAGAATTCATATATGAAAATCACATAGTACAAATAACCATTCAAGGATGGTGATAACATAGGACCACATAGATCAAAATGAATCAAGTCAAGGATCCCTTTGTGTCTTTTGGTACTTCTTGGAAAACTCTTCATGATGTTCTTTCCAAGATCGCAACATCTACAAAAACTATCATATTCAGATTTAAACACGGGCATGCCTTTTACCATCTTCTACAATCCAAGAAGCACTTTGAAATGAAGATGACAAAGCCTCCTATTCCATAGTTCACAAGGAATGATGGTGTCATGGATCATGCCTTGAATGATCTTTCCAAAAAATTTGTAGAGACCTCCCTCTCTAACTCCAGTTATATATGCGAAGTTCAAGTTTGCATGCTTAGGCCACATGAGCGCTTTATTTTCCATAAAAATTACTTTGAATCCTTTATCTTCTAGAACCAAAATAGACAGGAGGTTCTTCTTCAATCTGGGAACAAACATGATTTCACCAACATGCAACACATCTCTTGAATCCAACTAAAAAAATCGGATCCAACTCCTTGGATCGAATAGGTGGTATTATATCCGGGCTCCACCTGATAAGATAACTTATTTTCCTTCATATCTTTGATAGTGATCCTATATCCAATCATGTGTTTAGATGCACCACTATCCACCAGCCATGTCTTAGCACTAGTGGTAATGGATCCAGATAGGGTTGAGACAAGATAGTACTCCTTCCTTGTGTCCTGATTATCAGAAGAATGATTTCTTGTAGGTTCATATTATGTAGCCGCTAGAAGCATGAAACCTACCCTTGAACTCTCCTCTTTTATTTGCACTACATTCTCTTGCAAAGTGACCCTTCTTATTACAATTGAAGCATTTGAATTTAGACTTATCAAAGTTCTTGTTGTAATCATTTTCATTTTGATGAGAAAACTTCTTGTGAGAAGAGTATTTCTTACCTCTCTTCATCTGTGCCGCAAGAGCAAGGTTCTCTTCTTTGGAGGAAGTATATTTTCTCTGGATTCGCCATTCTTCTTGTAGGCAATCATGTCATAGTCTCTCAAAGTTAGTTTTCACTTCCCGACCATTTACTGCAACCAAGAATGTCTCCCGTGAAGATGGAAGGCCATCAACAGCAGTCTGAATGAGATCATCATCATCAACTGTCACACCAATGCTCATGAGTTGATCTCTTACTTGAGAGATATTTGTGAAGAAGGAAGCAACAAATTCTTCCTTCTCCATATTTAGATTATGAAGCTTATTCTTCAATGCTCTCTTCTAACTAGGCACCTTCTTCTCATAAAGATTGGTCAAAGTGTCAAAGCATTCCTTTGCGGTCTTCAATGGAGTAATCACAATCATCAAGTTGTATTTCACGGAATCATAAATAATCTTGTTTTCCTTGGATTGATTCTTCTTGAAATTAATGTGCCCTGCATTATTAGTAGGATCTTCAACAAAACTGGATATGTATCCATCCAGATCATGCTCTTCCAATATATTCAGAATCATGGCCTTCCAAGTATTGAAGTTTGAAGTTCCTTCAAGACAGTCTTCCGGTCTTACTGAAATTGAAGCCATAATTCTTCAAGTATTGTGCACACTCAGGATCTACGTAGGCTCAATCTTGATTGCTAAACTTAGCTCTTTCACACCCTAATATCGAATACCATGTTACTTTTTAATCTTTAATTTTAAATTATAGTAGTACTTAAAATGAAATGAATAATAAACAAGCATAAGCATTCACATGAGACACAGTATTTACCATGGGGAAACCCTCTAGTACATGAGGGAGAAAACCCCAACAAAATATTAGAATATTGATAGATAGCAGAGAATGTCTTTACAGTGATTTGATTACATTAAGCACCCCTGGTGCATTGTTAGAGAGAAATACCAAGCACCCTCGATGCAATCAAAGAGCAAGAGAGAATATGGAAGAATATAATTTAGAATAATATCCTGCACAAAACCAATTTGTTGATTTTGGTCACATGCACAAAGAAAGTGAATTTCCTTCAAGAGAGAAGAGAATTCACTCGCACACTGAATTTCATCAATCATGTATATATATATATATATATATATATGTATGTATGTATGTATGTATGTATGTATGTATGTATGTATGTATGTATTATTCTCATGCTTCGGCTTCTATTTTTATCTTTTGAATTACAGATGAACTTTCCCTCCATCTGGATGCTAGACCACTTAGTTAGGTGGCTAACTCAAGTGTCGTCTTTTAGTTTAACTCAAGTGTCATCATGCAAACACTTAGTTAATTAGATCTTCTTTGTTATCACATAGTTAACTCTTTTAACTGAATTCTTTCTTGTTAACATCAGTGAAGTGATCAATTCGAGTTCTCCTTTAATTGAATGAAGTCTTCTTTGTTAACATCACTGAAGTTTGACATTTCAAGTTCTCTTTATTTAACTAAAGTCTTTATCATCACTGAAGTGAGAAAATCGAATTATCTGTTATCTTATCATATCTTATCTTTATCTCTTGTCTTATTTGCATGGTCCACTTGTGCCATCTTTTCTTTAATTACCATATTAAATATACTAAGGATATTTTTCCAATGATGTGATCATCTTGTTCTACTATCATTCCAAGTGGTCATATGCTAAATTAATTCACCCTAGAGGTGGTCAGTCTCTGGAGGAAACTTAATAGCTCAACCATGGTTAGTAGTACATCACACACCATACATGCTTCGACATGCAAAGCATCACCTCAACACATGAGGATCTGTCTTGACACATAAGACCTTGGCCTTGACTAGAAAAACTATACAACATCATCACTTTGAAATAAAAAGCACTTTCCTCAACACATGAATTTTAACCATTCTTGAGTCCAACTCAAGCTCCTATAAGGCACTACCTCAACACATGAGGCTCAATATTGACACACAAGATTAACCTAGAGAATGACTCGTGATGTTGTAACTTTAACACAAACCTCTAACTGAATTTTCAACACCAAGGTGTGAACAAACCTCTGACTGAATTTTCATTAAGAAAACCTAAGCTTAAATAGATTTACATCAAGAAAACTATCTCAACAAACTGGGAAACAATATCCTAACAAATAACAATTAAAATAGAATAATAGATCTAGTTGGAGATAACAAATAACAACTAAAATAGAATAATAAATCTAGTTGGAGATAAGATCTTAACTAGCCATGTAAATAGGAAACCAAGAAGGCATCAATAATATGGGAAAGCAAGGTCTAGACCTAAATGGTGGCATGCATTGGCTTTCTCTACATTCAAGATGCTTCCTCATTTGAGTGGAATCATGTGTGAGCATAGCCACCCTAGTAAATGTGCATGATTTGAAGTATTGGATCTACACATATTATTAGATCTTTGGTTAGGAAATTGGACACTCTCCAGGAGGCAATTACACAACCGAATTAGAGTATAGGTGATCGAATTGAGGCTCAAATGCCAAGGAACACAAATTTGGAAGTGAGAATGGAATCTAAAAATAGAAGAATGGAAAAATTGGCTACAAACCTTGATTTGCACTAAAACATGATATTGATTTTTGCTAGTAGCACACACTCCATGTTGGACTAGTGTTCATATTCTGTAATTTCAACTAGGAAAGCACTCATGGAGGATATTATAGTTCAACAAGCACCAGGGGAACATGAAGAGGAAGTAATAAACTAGCCAACACTTGAACAATAGGAGATTAATGATGAATAAATGAAGGAAGCCCATATTGGGCATGAACTCTCCTAATTATAACAAGTTTCGTTATGTTTTTTCATGTCATATTCTTGTGTGGATAGTTCATTGGAGTATATGGTTGTCAAGAATATAGATTAAAAGTTGATAGTAGTAAAAATGTCCTATGTCGTTTCATGGAACTAGAAGTTTTGAACCCTTTTTTTAATCCTTTAAGCCATTGTATCAATTTGTTGACTGGTTCGGCCACAACCTTTCATGTATCAATGAAAATGTCATCCATTCTTGTTAAAAATAAATAAAAGCATTAAAATTAAAATATATAGAATTAGCAACATTAAAATTAAAACATCACATGATAAGTGACAACAATGCTTTTTTGTTTTCTAGTAAACAAAAGTCAACAATGGCATGTAAAGGTTGCCACATAAAAAATCCATATTAAATAGTTTTACATTTTCTTTTCTATATTAAAAAATAAAGTCACACTTGCAAAGATTAACATCCCATCGATAACCTCTTTAACAAATCAAAAAAATAGAATGAGTGAAATGTTAAATTTTATTTTTAGATTAAAAAAAAAAACAATTTAACAATATAATTTGAAAACATATGAAAACTTTATAAATAAAAAATTATAACATAAAAATGAGTTAATGCAAAGTTAAATCACTTTGACTTGCAAATAAAATGTATACAAAGTTAAATCACTTTAACTTGCAAATCAAATATATACTACCTACTTTAATAAAAACTAATAATAACTAATAATATTTACATAAATTATCATATATGATCAAAGAAAGAGTATATCTATCTCATCATAGCATGCTCAAAGTACATGTTTCAAGCCATATAAAAACTCCTTGTGCATAAAGAAACTCAATTTATATGCACATATGCACATTAGAAAGCTCCCTTAAACCCCCTTAAAACATCGTGTGAAATCAATTATTGCAATAAAATCATAAGGCTTAGCGCCCAAAAGAGTATCCTATGCAACTATCATTAACAATAAACAAGTCACGATATAAAAATAAAAACTTCCTAAACAATAATACCCCATTTGTATGCCTACATAAGGTCTCCTATAATGAGTATGACGTAATGGTCCATGTCATACGCTTTCTTTATTAAGAATGTAAATGAGTGCTCTTTGTATCATAAGTATCTCATGAAATCTAAAGTATGCATGATAAGGTCTCGAAAGGGTATGAAGATGACATCCTCCACATCACAAAATATAATTTAAATATAACAATTGAACTATAATAACCACATCCAAGTAATGGTTGAACTTGTAGGCAATAAAATAATATAAAAAATCCATAACTTTCTTTGTTGGTGGTAGTGTAAGTCCTCGCTATTGCTATATCTAATGGTTCTGGGTTTTCTTTATAGTAATGTAGATAAGCCTTATATATAACATAATAATAGCACAACCACTTAACTTGTTGTTGGTGAATACTGATAGACAAACATCTTCTAGACTCTTCTCCATTAAGAAATATTTAAGATGACCAACACAACTAACATATTGTGAAGCCAATTTTTTTGTCAAGATACTTCACGGAAAGCAGAAAATAGCAACAACCCAAGATTTCAAAATACACAAGCCGGAAACCTTCAACCAAAGTAAAGAGACAGAAACAACAGTTCAATCGCAGCTCGATTGATGGGGATAGAAAGAAGGTGGACCATTTTATATCCCGCATGGATGGACCACCGTTCACACACTTTTCTTGTGAACTTCTAACATATCTTCCATATAAGAACCCTAGAAAAATGTGGTGTGTTAGGCCACGCTCTATCGCTTTCGTCATCTTAGGATTAACGTCTACTATGAAGAAATCCCTCTTGAGTCACAGATCGACATTTTATGTCCCGGATGATGGCGCAACTATTTCTGTAATCATATTGGGAGCTTTGTGCCAAAAACGAAACTTGTTTTTCCTCTTCTGCTCCAAGACCAGAACATTGCAAGTGATCCCACACTTCTATGTTCATCGGAACAAGTTTATATATATGAGCAAAATGGAGCCCATAATGTTATAATGGATTTCAGTAGTCAATTATGGTTCACAATCATTCTAAAGACTCATTGGCAATCTAAATCGGCATTAACAATTAATCTGGATTTGTTAGGTTCCTTAAACAATGACGACTACCATAAATATTTCTAGATTTTTGAAATCAACCTCTATCCCAATAGTTAAGAGAATAACACAAATAAGTGTTATTCTAACACCTATCGACACAATAAATTTTTAAAAAATATACAAAGTATAAACCTTTATAAATATATCAAACCTATAACATAAACCCCATTTTAAATCAATGTTTCCATTAAACTCCATTGACGTCACAAAATAATATGCACTTTTTCCCTTTCAAAACCACCTCCATCTCTCATAAAATTCCCACCATTACCTCTTTTCAAACATTTCTCTCAATGATATATCGTGCCATATAATTTTATAATTATTTTTCAATCTTATAATAGAAAATATTATAAATATTTTTTATAATATTATATAATTTATAATCTTTTAATATAAGATATAAAAAATGTTATCAAATATATAAATAAAAGATAAATTAGAATTTATTATCATATATAAACTATATTTTAGTTTCGTGGGGTAGCTTAGTTGGTTGGAGTTTTCGGGACTAAGTTGTTACAAGGTCAAGGTTGAGAATTCAATTCTTTGGGTCCTCCAGGATTAGACACCCAAGTTTGGTGCTGGGGATAGGCTCTAAAATAGCCTAACAATATGAGGTCCCCTCAGATGAGTTCCTTGGAAGTTTTATGTGGATGTAGCAACCCGATCTTTGGACATAAACCCCCCACACATATATAAACTATCTTTCATCTTTAAATAAAAGATATTATCAACTATATCTCATAATTACATCAAAATATGCAATTTACAACCCAAAATAGTTGCCTCTGGAATTTATTTCATGTTGAATTATATATATATATATAATTTAAAACTAAACAAAATATATATATTAAAAATATTATAAAGAATGAATATATTAATTTTAAACTCCTTTCAACTGAAATGGTTATGTTTATTTTCCATGAAATGTATAAATTAGCAAAACATATTAAGCCGCTTAGAGAACAACAGACATAAAAGATTTAATCAAAGAAGGAACATAGTTAATAATTAAAGCTTCTCAACACATACCATTAGTACAATTCTACTATGAAAGTTACTTTATTCATTCTTAAATTTGGAACGACCTATAACAAAGAAGAGTTGCTTATATTTGATAAAAGTTTACTGTATGGTGGACCAAAAGTTTATATGGGTTTACGATCGCATTGATGGTAAGAAGGTGCACATACCTAAACCAAGAGAGTTATCGTATCCAAACCATGCACGGAAATTGTGTGATATGTGGACTAAAGAATGGTTTTTTATAAAATATTGATATTAATATGTTTGAGTTTAATATGGGAGAAATCGTGGGGATTGAAGAACTTTAAATAAGTTTATTAAACTTTTGTCAAGGATATGGTGGTTCGTTGGATTTCATTCCATTCACCCGGGTTCAATTCCATTGAGACATCTTCTCGCTTGGATTATCGGCTGACAGTTTGCTCAACCTACCATCCCACAATATGTGAGGAAGTTTGTTGAGATTTCTCGTACATTGCTAGCTTTCCTTGATTCCTTCAGAATAGCAGGAAGGTGATTTTTCCACTGAAAAAAAAAAAAGTTTATTGAACTTCTAGAGTGGGAAAATGAGGAAAAGGCAAAAATACTGTATTTTGTCAAGAATATAGATTAAAAGTCGATAGTAGTAAAATTGCCCTATCTATAGATGCAGGGCATTTCATGGAACTATAAGTTTTGAACCCTTTTTTAATCCTTTAAGACATTGTATCAATTTGTTGACTGGTTCGGCTACAACCTTTCATGTATCAATGAAAACGTGATCCATTCTTGTTAAAAATAAATAAAAGCATTAAAATTAAAATATATAGAATTAGTAACATTAAAATTAAAACATCACATGAGAAGTGACAATAATACTTTTTTGTTTTCTAGTAAACAAAAGTCAACAATGACATGTAAAGTTGCCACATAAAAAATTCCATATTAAATGGTTTTAAATTTTCTTTTCTATATTAAAAAAATAAAGTCATACTTGCAAGGATTAACGTCCCATCGATAACCTCTTTAACAAATCAAAAAAATAAAATGAATGAAATTTTAAATTTTATTTTTAAATTTAAAAAAAAAATTAACAATATAATTTAAAAAATATAAAAAAAAATTATAAGTTAAAAATGAGCTAATGCAAAGTTAAAGCACTTTGACTTACAAATGAATATATACTACCTTTGCTTTAACTTACAAATGAATATATACTACCTACTTTAATAGAAACTAATAATAACTAATTACATAACTAATAATATTTACATAAATTAAATTATCATTTATGATCGAAGAAAGAGTATATCTATCTCATCATAACATGCTCAAAGTACATGTTTCAAGCCATACAAAGATTCCTTGTACTCAAAGTACATGTTTCAAGCCATACAAAGATTCCTTGTGCATAAAGAAGCTCAATTTAGATGCACATCAGAAAGCTCCCTTAAACCCCCTTAAACCATAGTCTCGAATCAATTATTGCAATAAAATCATAAGGCTTAGCGCCCAAAAGAATATCCTATGCAATTATCATAAACAATAAACAAGTTACGATATAAAAATAAAAACTTCGTCAACAATAATACCCCATTTGTATGCCTACATAAGGTCTCCTATAATGAGTATGATGTAATGGTCCATGTCATACGCTTTCTTTATTAAGGATGTTTTTTTCCAAAAGAAAAAGAGTTCCCTGTTATTCATTAATGAATCAAGGAAACTACCAGAGCTCCTGTCAATAGACGATTACAGTGTTACTAGTTCACCAAAATACCACCAGCAGAAAAGCATAATCCATCATGATTATGATCAGTGAATCTCCTCAAGAGATACAAAAATAGAAATACTACTACTCCATTTTCTTAATACAAAATGCCTCAATATAGGAATACGTATACTCCATAATCAATAAGGAGGAATTAAATATTACCAAGCTGTCTCAAAATTCTAAATATGGGCGAAACAAAAAACAAAAAACCAAAAAAGAAGCCATAATCAGTAAATGGAATAGAACTTTTCCTCCAACAGCTGACTTCCATTAAATAGTCTCAAAGTGGCCTTGCATGCATCCATAGTAAGACCCAACTTTGATAATAGATCAGTTTTTTGATTGAAAACTCTACCGACATGGCAGAAAGATATGTCCTTGAAGCCGAGGATACTTGTCGAAATTTTTGACTTCCAAGCCGTGAGGGCGAGAACTTGTAGTTTATGATTCCGCAAGATCCAATCAATAACTACCCTAGAGTCACCAAATATATCCATAGAAAAGATACCCAAAGTCTGAGCCAAAAGGAGTAGACCCCAGAGCACCAATAGCTCCGATCTGGTGTTGCTTCCCAAACCACATCCAAAATATAATTCAGCCCTCTGAACCTTATCAATCTTGATGAAACAGCCAGCCCCACAACGTCCCTCCTGGGCAACACCATCAAAAAAGCCAGCCGGGACCCCATGAGTAATGACAGGCATATTCAAATTAACATCCCTCAGGGATGTATCTCTCCGCACCAGTCCCTACATGAAATTAATGATGAAGGCAGTCACACCAATAAAGGAGAAGGTTCGGTGATAAAAAAGTATGGAGTTATGAAGCTTCCAGATTCCCCAGGTAAAATGGATCGGGAAATGCATAGCAGATTTGTGATGATCAAACCAGCCTTTTAAACATTCAGACAGATTTTTACCTCTCCACGGCCCATAATGACCAAAATGGTGTGAAACCTCTTCCCAAAGCAGCAGTGTAATAGTGCAAGAGGTAAAAAGGTGATCGCAGGTCTCCTCCACCCCAAAACATAAATAAAAAACAGAAGGGCCAATACCCCCGTGGAGTCTAAAACAGTCACCAGTATAGATTCTGTAATGGAGTGTGAGCCAAACAAAAAGCTTTAATTTAACCGAAATATGCCAATCCCATAGTCGTTTACTCCACCATGAAGCAGTGATAATTCCCGATTCTGAGATCAAGGCCAAGTAAGCTTGATATGTTGTCACAGAACCATAACCAATAGCAAAATCCCAGCAAATTCTATCAAGTTCAGAAGTGAGACATATCCCAGCATGTCGAAGACCAGAGATAAAAGAATCCCAATCGTCCGCCACTCTACCACTCAAAGCAAGCATCGAGGCCAACAACCAATTCCCACCGTGCTCACTATCTTCCGTGGACATAAACACTTGATTCAAATACTGTATACCGATGGCATTAATAATTTGGATGGTGTCTTCATTTAAAACAGTCTGAGGATGACCCAATTTACTATCACGACCAATGATGACCTGATATCCATTACCCACTTGCCAACTTAACCACCGCCGAACATAAGGAACCAATTTCACCAAACCATCCCATAACACGAATGAATTCTATTTCAAGTATTTCCCAGAACGCAGCCAGCCAGCAATGGAATCCGGGTAGATGTATTTATCACGAATAAGCTTTCCCCAAAGGCCCCCTATCAAAAAGAGCACGCCAGAGATACTTCATGTGTAAAGCCTTATGAACCACATAGAGATTCCTTACGCCCCATCCACCATTCAGTATAGGTCTGGAGATAATATCCCATGATACTAAGTGATAACCCTCATATCTCGAAATCCCCCTCCAAAGAAAATTAAACAACATTTTTCTAATCATATGGAGGATCGTCAAAGGAACAATGGCCATGCTGAACTAATAGATAGGTAAGGAGGATAAAACAGAATTGAGGAGGATCAACCTACCACCCATCGATAGCTTCCTGTTTTGCCAACACTTTATCCGGTTCTCCACCTTTTTGACCAACCATAGCTAGTCACCAACCAAATAAGCATTTGGTTTCAGAAAAAAACCTAAATAGGTTAACCCCAACCGAAGGTCAACAATCTCATAAGGAAAAAGTCTTTCCATGGCCAGTCGAACCTCTGCAGTCAGGGATATGGCATAAAGACGGGACTTTGTAACATTGACCTGCATTCCAGTTGCTAAACAAAAAGTATCCAATATATATTTGTAATGGAGCCATTCCTACTCCCTACCCAAGCCGAAGATGAGGATATCATCAACAAATAGCAGATGCGTGATCACCATGTGAGCAGATGTACGTATACTAGAAATACGGCCCTCCTCCTTTTCCTGAAGAATGAGTCTACTGAGCCACTCGATAATAAGGATAAAAAGGAGCGGTGATAAAGGGCACCCTTGTCTAAGGCCCTGAGAAACCAAAAAGAAGGTGGTAGGACATCCATTCACAAGAATAGCAAAGTTTGTTGAATTGATACAGCCCATAATCCACTGAGTTATTCGATAGTCCAAACCAGCATTTAAAAGCAGTAACCGAAGAAAAGACCCGTCAACAAGATCGTAGGCCTTTGTCAAGTCAAGCTTCAGGGCCAATGCCTCCAACTTTTTGTGCTTGATAGAATGTAATACCTCCTGTGCCGTCCCCATAGCATAAAAAATCGGTCTCTTGTTTAAAAAGCCAAATTCTTCCTCAGAAATACCATTTGACAGCTCCTCCTTTATCCGTAAAGCAATAGTTTTTGAAATCAGTTTATAAATCAAATTACACAAGGAGATGGGACGGGAATCCTTAAAAGATGACGGATTTGAGATCTTGGTAATTAATGAGATAAATGTGGCATTTACCCTAGCAGGAATCCTTCTAGTAATCCAAGCCTCTTCCACCATCCGAACCAATTCCGGACCCAATATATCAAAAAAATGAGTGAAGAATTGACATGTCTAGCCATCAAGCCCGGGACTTTTATCACATTCCATACCTTTTAAAATAAAAGCAATCTCCTGAAGAGTAACAGGAGCAAAGATCCCAGTACAATCTTCCTCCGAAAACAGACGAGGCATGACCTGTATTATCTTCATCTGTTTCCTGCAGGTTATTAATACAAGGCTTTTTATAGATATCAGAGAAGTAATGCACAGCCTCCTTTGCAATGCCAATCCCATCCGTAATAGAGTTACCTAATGCATCCTTGATATCCCATATAGTTTTCTTCAACCTCCTACCGTCAGCAAAGGCATAGAAATATTTAGTATTTTGGTCTCCATTTTCAAGCCAAAGGGCTCTACTACGAAGTCTCCAGAGAGCCTCTTCCGTAGCAAGAAGATTTTTCTTTTGTAACTCCAGTTCCTCCATCTCTGCCATAAAAGAGGGATCTGTAGTCTCCAGAAAAGAACAGTTCAGCTTTGACGATATGGCCAATTCCACCATCCGAATGTCCCAAGTCAAGTGCGCCTTCTTATCCCGAAGCCAAGGAGAGACTTTAGTTTTCAAAAGGATCAGGAACCTGGGAAGTCAGATCATAGGCGGTGAGGACGAATCCATTAGAATAGTGTTCCATAAGGTTCACACCATACCAGTAAAGTAGGCATCAAGGGCCCACATATGACAGTATTTAAATGGAAAGTGTGAAGGCCGGCTATCCATACCAATCCACAATATTACCAGATAATGATCAGAAATATGTGTACAATCCACCCAGGACGAGCATTATTTGAGGGATCCCAGAAACTCCTCATTCAACAGAAAATAATCCAATCTCTTAGCCATAGCATCGTTTCCCTTTCTCCCATTGCACCATGTAGGCACCAAAGGGCAGGGAGTGATATCTGAAAGAGCAAAAGAATCAAAGAAGTTACAAAACCAAGTGTTGTGAGAGGTCTGTGCACAAATTCCCCAAGAGTCTCGGGACCCCAAAGTAAGATTTAAGTCCCCATCCATGATCAAATTAGAAAGAATTGTTCTTTATCAAGGATGTAAATGAGTATTCTTTGTATCATAAACATATCATGAAATCTAAACTATGCATGATAAGGTCTCGAAAGGTTATGAAGATGACCTCCTCCACAACACAAAATATAATTTAAATATAACAATTGAACTATAATAACTACCTCCAAGTAATGGTTGAACGGGTAGGCAATAAAATAATATAAAAAAATCCATAACGTTCTTTCTTGGTGGTAGTGTAGGTCCTTGTTATTGATATATCTAATGGTTCAAGGTTTTTTCTATGGTAATGTAGATAAGTCTTACATATAACATAATAATAGTATAACCACTTAACTTGTGGTTGGTGAATACTGATGGACAAATATCTTCTAGACTCTTCTCCTTTAAGAAATATTTAAGATAACTAGTATAATTAACATATTGTCCAGCCAAAAAAATTGTCAAGATACTTCACAGAAAGCAGAAAATAGCAACAAACCAATACTTCAAAATACACAAGTCGGAAACCTTCAACGAAAGTAAAGAGACAAAAACAACAGTTCAATCCCAGCTCGATTAATGGGGAAATAAAGAAGGTGGACCATTTTATATCCCACATGGACCACCTTTCAGACACTTTTCTTGTGAACTTCTAACATCTCTTCCATATAAGAACCCTAGAAAACTGTGGTGTGTTAGACCACGCTCTATCGCTTTCGTCACATTAGGATTAACATCTACTGTGAAGAAATCCCTCTCGAGTTGCAGATCGACATTTTCTGTCCCGGATGATGGAACAACTATTTATTTAATCATATTGGGAGCTTTGTGCCAAAAACGAAACTTGTTTTTCTTCTTCTGCTCCAAGACCAGAACATTGCAATGGATCCCACGCTTCTATGTTCATCAGAATAAGACCAGAACATTGCAATGGATCCCACGCTTCTATGTTCATCAGAATAGGTTTATATATATGAGCAAAATGGAGCCCATAACATTATAATGGATTTCGGTAGTCAATTATGGTTCATGATCATTTTAAAGGCTCATTGGCAATCTAAATCAGCATTAATAATTAATCTCCAAATTAGCAATTAGTTTTGGGATTAACAATTAACAATTAATTTTGGCATTAACAATTAATATGGATTTGTTAGGTTCCTTAAACAATGCCGACTACCATAAATCTTTCTATATTTTTTAGATCAACCTCCATCCCAAAAGTTGAGAGAATAACACAAGTAGATGTTATTCTAACACCTATCAACGCAATAAATTTTGAAAAATATACAAAATATAAGCCTTTATGAATATATCTAATAACCTATATCATAAACCCCATTTTAAATCAATGTTTCCATTAAACTCCATTAAACTCCATTGATATCACAAAATAATATGCACTTTTACCGTTTCAAAACCATCTTCATCTCTCATAAAATTCCCACCATTACTTTTTTTAACACATTCCTCTCAATGATATATCGTGCCATATAATTTTATAATCATTTTTCAATCTAATAATAGAAAATATTTTAAATATTTTTCATAATATCAAATAATTTATAATCTTTTAATAGAAGATATAAAAAATGTTATAAAATATATCAATAAAAGATAACTTAGAATTTATTATCATATATAAACCATTTTTCAGTCCCGTGGGGTAGCTCAGTTAGTTAGAGCCTTCAGGAGCAAGTCGTTACAAGGTCAAGGTTGAGGATTCAATTCTCTGGATCCTCCAAGATTAGGCACCCAAGTTTGATGCTAAAAATAGACTCTGAAATAACCTAACAAGATGAGGCCCCTTTCGGATAAGCTCCTTGGAAGCTTCTATGGATGTAACGACCCAATCTTCGAATGTGAACCACATTTTATATATATATATATAAACTCTTTCATATTGAAATAAAAGATATTATCAAATATATCTCAACATTAAGTCATATATATATATTATAAACCATGAATATATTAATTTTAAATTCCTTTCCACTAAAATGGTTATTTTTTTTGGGGATGAAATGTATAAATTAGCAAAACATATTATGCGACTAAGAGAACATAGTTAATGAAAGAAGGAACATAGTTAATAATTAAAGCTTCTCTAATGTGTTGCACTCAAATAGGTCGTTCCCAATTTTAGAATGAATATTTAAAAATTCTTATCTATGTCTCCCATAGGCTTTTTAAGTATAATGTTAAAAGTAACTTTCTTAGTAGAATTGTACTAATGGTAGGTGTTTTCTCAACATCCACGATCAAAGAAGAGTTGCTCATATTTGATAAAAGTTTACTGTATGGTGGACTACACGTTTATATGGGTTTACGATCGCATTGAGTGTAAGAAGGTGCACATACCTAAACCAAGAGACTTATCGTATCCAAACCATGCACGGAAATTGTGTGATATGTGGACCAAAGAATGTGTTTTTATAAAATATTGATATTAATTTAAGGTATGGAAGACTTTCTAATATATTTGTGTTTAATATTTGAGGAAATAGTGGGAATTGAAGAACCTTAAATAAGTTTATTAAACTTCTAGAGTGGGAAAATGAGGTAAAGGTAATTGTATTTATATTGCTTGGTTTTAGTGGAATGAGAAATATTGTATTTTTATATGTAAATTTGTATGATTTTATATACTAAGTAGGTCTATCTTAACTATAAATTTATCATGTATCAAAAGGAATCAAATTCTTTTAAATACAAATCATTTCTAAAATACACAAATTTGAGAAAGTGCTTTAATCTATTTCAATATATAATATAAATCTACATTAATATCATATATTTTATAATCCCATAATCCTTTTAAACTTATAAAAAAAATTATATAACCTATAATTTCAAAAGTTAACATTTCTCATACCAAAGTAAATTGTTCAAAAAGGTGATCATGTGCAAAATTACAAAACACCGAGGTCATCCTTTCACGAAGGTGTTCATCTTGACTTATAAACATTAAGTTACTACTTTAAATAAAAATATGTTAGTTAAAAGGTTATGTATACGGTTACGATATACATTTTCCTCGGATGTTTTTTTCCAAATGAAAATTATATCTTACTATTAATACATTTTCCTCGGATGTTTACGAAACACATAATACAAGGCTTTGTTTTTACATCACAATTGTTGTATTGTTTGGTGACGTGGACACCACTGATGAGTAAAAAATTTAAAAAAATTATGTGCGTAGACTAACATCGTTTTTGGCGCAGAAACATAATCCATGGGCATCACCCATCTTCAAACACGTTCCATGTTTGGCATATATGTCAACAATATTACTTTTCACAAACACATGTCACTCAACCCCAGATTTGACATTTGTGTACTTCTTTATCTCCTTCATAAGCTCGCACATACCTTCAAAACACTTAAAAAAGTTCATCTGTTAGGCTTCAAGATCCCCCATTGCATTTTCCAGAAACTTAAAAAAAGTCTCTTAAAAAAGTTCATATTCAAGATTTCCCATTGCGTTTTCTAGAAACTAAAAAAAAGTCTCCTTATTTCCAATTGAATTTTCTAGAGAAAAAAGTCTCCTTAAGCTGCTCACTTTATGCACAACCCATCAGCATTCATGTATTCGAAGAAAACACATCCCTGGCTTCTCGAATTATTTTTAGGCCGCCTCCTGGACAAATGATACACAAGCAGGAACATGTAGAAGCTTCTACAATTGATTGGATACATGAATGAAGAAACAAGAAAAATAGTTGCAATGTAGCTAGTCTCTGCACATGCTCTTGTGACATTGATTTGTTTATTTGAACATGATAAAGTGAAAAAAAAAGTCAAATATGAAATAGTATTCTTGTGAAGTAGTAGAATAGTTATTAAGTTTAGTTATATTTCTAAAAATAAAATATATTTTGTTTTTGTTGTTTGTTTGTTTTGTTTTTTAAGGTTCACACCTAATGAGTTTGGTGATCTTAAAGACAAGTGCCTTTACAATACATCCATTAACCATCTTAAAATATAAATTAAAAATAACATTGATCTATTTTGCCTCTTTATTATTATTATTACTCATACACAAATAAAAACAAAACCTCATCTTTTTTTTTTTAGCGAAAAAAAACGTATTATTGTTATTTATATAGATAAATCAAATAGCACAATGGTGTTGCTTTATCAGCACAGTTCTGGATTGATTCCAAAAACTCAATCAGTCTTTTCAAAAAAATTCAAAAATTTCAAAAATAAAACACACTGTTCTCTCTGAGATACTATTGACATTAACATATTCAAAAATATCATCATTACTCCATAAAGTAAATGGATCCATTGGAATCCAGCTAAGAACTATGGAATTCCTCCCATATTAATAAACCTTCATCTGTTTCCAATGCCTGTTTTGAGAGTTCATCTGCCAATCTATTGTTCTCCCTGAAGATATGCTGTAGTGAGATGGCATGAAAATGCTGAAATTCATTCTTGATTCTCTCACACCAATGATATAGAGCGGTCACCTATAGTTTGTATTCCCCCATGGCCCATTTGATAGTTACGTGTGAATCACCAAAAACTTTGATGTCCACCAGACCAAAGATATTGGCCACTTTGATAATCATCCATAAAGCCATCAATTCTGCCCTCATGTTAGACCCCCTACCACATTTCAACTTAAAAGTATAGAAATGATCCTGATTGAGGAAAATCACACCACATGCCGTACAATGACCCAATGCTGCAACACCATCAAAGAAAAGAACTGGTTTGTCCACTTGAAATTCTAGAGAAAAGACCTACCTATGTTTAGGACCAGCATGTTTTCCTTGGTAAATAGTAAAATGTTGTAAGCTAGAATTACAAATCATCAGAATATTTGGAGACAGGTTTTCAAACAAGGCACAGTTTCTCATATGCCAAATACTCCAGCAAATAAGCACAGGAAGGATATCATGGGAATTATGACTTTTGGTCCAGTTAAACATGCTTGAAATAAAATCCACTTTGGCCCAAGTGTTATCGATCTTTAATGTACTACAAACATGATCCCAAATCATCCTAGTGAACTCACAGTCTAGAAACAGATGTGTAATACTTTTAGCTCCATCCTTGCACAGTATGCAAATATTGGGGCCAATCTAGCCCTTCACGATTAGATTATCCCAAGTTTTCAATTTATTCATAAATGCAAACCATAAGAAACATTTCAATTTGATAGGAAATTTCCACAGCCATAGTTTCTTATACCACCAGTGACTTGGGAAAATACACTTTTGTCTAATAATTGGCTTGTAAGCCTCCTTTGCAATCACCATACCAGTCATAGCATTCCCCAGCCATAATCCCTTATCTTTTTCACCTATAGCTCTGCATCCTGTCTCATTTAATGAATTGATATACTTATCCCATGAAAGTGCAATATTCCCTTCCATACCTAAATCTGAAGCTTTAGACCAGTAACCATCAGCATTATTTTTAATAACACAGTCCAAAGTATAGAACCCCAATCTTCTGATATGTAATAAAACCTCAGATGGTAATCTATAGTTTCCCTCCAATCCCTCGATCGGATCCACACCAATAGAAATTTCCTTACCATCACCTAGTCTCCACCATAGTTCCAGAGCTAGCCATTTATAGACTTTTAAAAAATCCATTCCACACAGGCGAAACCCCTCTGGTCTTCTTATTGACACATATGAACCAATGACTGATATTCATCTTAATGTATTTCAAATGTAGGACCTCAGACCAGAGAGTCTTGCTAAATAGTCCTCTCCAGAAGGATTTAAGCCTCAAGGCCTCACTAAAAGAAGAAATGTCTCTAATACCCCAGCCCCCAACACTTTCTGGAATGGACAGTTTATCCCAACCTGTCATCACTAGAGCAACTTTCTTCAATCCAGACACTAATACATAGACACTAAGATGTATTAAATGTTATATTGGAAATATTATTGACTACAAATATGTTGGAAATGTTATTGATGACAAATATGGGGATTCAAATATGCAAGAATTTTGTAGCAATGATAACAGACTTTGACATATGTTAGTTATCATTGACTCAATCCTCACAATGATGAGTTTTGGTTCTTACTTTTTAGAAAATCGGTTTTGGTTCTTACTTTTATTATTAATGGATAATATTTTGAAGTACTTACAAACCTCAAATCTTATACTCCAGTTAGCCCGAGGTTTCCACATGTTACAATTGTCTTTCAAGTGGACTAATCCTTTATGTTAGAGGTTGATACGAGCTTAACAATTCTACTACCTTAACTCACCAGTAAAAACATGATAATGTTGACCTTGAATTCTTCTTATGTTATTATTATTATTATATATAAATAAAATTGTAACATGTTAAATTTAATTGTTGCAAGTGACAAAGCCTACTCACATTGTGAATGAAATTGTTCATGGTTGAAAGAAACCAAGCCTAGAGTCGTGGTCATTTGTCGAATACAAAAATAAGAGATTTTAAGATCCCTTTTTGTAAGTATATTCAAACCACTTATTAGATCCATAACTATAACTACCTTTCTTCTGATTACCTTGCACTGTTTATAGAAAAATAACAAAAATAATGGAACAATTAAATTATCAAAATTTTGAAAAGAGTATATTATATGCTTTTGATAAAATATAATATAATAAAATTGAAAAACTAGTCCAAAGTAATTGTTTTGGAAAGGTACCTTATAATTGCCAGGTCCAAAATTTCAATCTCCATTTTTGTACTCCGTGCACCATTACCGAATACTTTGTTTTCTAATTGCATGGCCACCAAGTGTCTACAGAGGTCTGTAGCATGCAAAGGAAACGACGTGCTGAGTAAACGTGTGACTTGCAATGATTCTACACGATTGCAATCCGGCCTCTCTACTACCACCTGCTGGGATCAATGCAAGATCACATGGCATGGAAACAATCAAGGATGATGATCCTGAGAGACAAATTGTTGTGCTAGCTACTTCCTGACAATGCTGTGTTTGGAAAGAGGAATCCAGTTGACTGAAGAAAGAGATTGCAATGCTATGGTTTATTAGAACCTTGCATAGCCACCTGTGGATTTCTATCCTTAGTTGGCCTCCGTGTACTAGGAATCTACATGTATGAATGAAGCAATCACTGTATGCAATTGGTAGTGCCATGAAGAAAAATAGTCTGTCATTGCAGGGTATAAGTCAAGTGAGACTGGGGTTCCATCTGGCTTTAAGCCCGGTGAGAGTAGCATTTCAATAGAGTTAGCTAAGTCTATCTTGAGTGAGACCAAGGTTTCAGTGGATTCCAGGATTGAAAGCAAGGGAATGCGTGTTCAAGGGCTATGTAAAAGCACAGAGGCCGAGAGTGGAGAATCTTTTGGTTTAGGCAATGGGTTTTCAATGGATAAAGCATTGGAGAATCATTATCATGGAACGGGGAAGTTCAGTGGTTTTGTTTGTGGCGGTGTCGAGATTCGGGCAGAAAGTTGGATGCAGAACTCTGAGTTCAGTGAGCTTCAGTATTATAGTGTTCTTCATTTGCCTTACAAAAATGTTGATTCCAACTGCAAAAGCGAATGCCAGGATTTTCGTTCTAGTACTTTAGCTGCAGAACGAGAGAGCACGGAATGGAAGGATGCTAACAGTTGCGACCTGCGTAAGGTTTTTGGTACATTTCCCATTATGTTCTGTAAATGTAATAGATATTAGCTACAACTATGCGAGAAATCCAAGGAAGAGAATATCATCGTGTACCTGGAAACAGGGTGCGGAAAGATTCTCATAGCTGTTTTGCTAATCCAAGAGTTTGCCGAGGCTATCAAAAAGCCGGGGAGGAATGTATGCGTTTTCCTGGCTCCTATCGTCCCTCTCGTTGAACAGGTAGGGTTTACTTGGTGAAGTCGACCATCAAACTATTGGAAGATGCACACTGATTCAAGCTTGTGGAAACAAGGTATTAAATTTGAAAATTCATAGTTCTGGTAATTCCAGAATATGTAGAGCTACTAACAGAATGAGAATTCTATAACAATGAGATTGGGATAAATCCTACTTGAACGCAAATCAGATCGGAGTTTTGATAAATTAATCTGACTGTGTTAAAACAAAGATCGTGTGCTTTTACCAGAAGTGCGGAAATTTGGTAGTTGAGTACACACTGCAGGAATTAGTTTTACTACCGAACTATGTGTAAATGTATAAGGACTGTGTTTAAAGGTTTTCATTACCAATTGAAGGGAGTGTGAACTGAGTACAATCAACTATCTCAGATATTGAATTATGAGTTGCAGATGTACGTTTAGTGTGTGAGGATCTGGAAATAAAGTTACAGGTATGCAGTTCGTTGAACAGGTATGGGAGAAATTTAGCGAAGTTCTTCTAATGGTGTTCATTAGCGCTGTGTTGGATCATCAGAGGCCTAATATGTTCGAATTCAGAGAATTAAGTGATCAATTTCTAGAATATAATGTTCTCAGTGCTTGAGGGTGACGTGGCGAAGCCTGGAAAGGTGCTGGAGCTCGACACAACAACACTAATGGCGGTTGTCAAATATTTCATATATCACATTAAATGTATTAAATTGTTGGGCGAGGTCCAAGTGGGGATTTTGCACAAGTACTGAAGAGTGTGCATTGCGCGCGGTGGCAAGCTACAGGCAGTTTTTGAGGAATTGCGCATGTCGCGCGACAGCAATAGCCAAGGCATAGTTGCGCAGTAGGTTGGTGCGCAGAATCACGCATGAGCGATTTTTGGTACGCAATACATGTAAAGGTCAGACAAGGACATGGCCTATTTGGGGTAAGGAACATGTGGAATGCGGAGGAAAGTGACCTGTTCATGCGAATGGCGGAAAGTGGTTGAGAAGCTAGGCCACTACGCCGATAGCGATAGGTAGGCAAAGGAGTGGAAAGGGATAGGCCATGATGCAGTTACAACCGTTTGGTGACTGTGGCTTCCAGATGAGTGTGTGAGCCACGAGTGGCCCAGCTGGAGCAGGTTGTCGACAACGACAGCTAGGGTGGCAGTTAGCCATGCCAGTTTTGTAAACCTTAGGGTTTCGGCCTAATGATTGTAAAGACACAACCCATGGGCATGATCTATAAATAAGGGCATTTTGTATGGGAAAGGGTTAATCTATCATAGAGCTAGTCATTGTTGAGAATTGTTAACATATTTTGAGTTTTGAAGCTATTGTAAAGGCTCTGCAGCTGAGTGCGCAGAGACCTATCTGAGAGAGAAGAGAGTCTGCAGCTGAGTGCATAGACTAAGAACAGTTGTACCCTTCCCAAAAAGAGCAATATTAACAACTGTTCTTGTGGACGTAGCCTCCATTTGGGGGGTGAACCACGTTATATTCCATGTTATGTGATTATTTGTGTTTGCAACTATTCTTTTGCTTGGCATGGATGTTTAAATACCACAGTTATCTGTTATGTGATTGCTTTTATATGTATTCGCTGCAGGATGATGGGAATAATATGTTAAGTAATACATGTGTGCATGAATGTTATGTATTCAACACTTCTAGCACTTGAATGTATGAATTTGTTCGATAGTCACATAATTGAACACTGAATTGAAGCACAGCGTTTGAGCGCACAATTTTGTATGTTTACTCATTTGCATGCACCATAACATTAATAAGCTAAGTGTCATGAATGGATGAAAATCGTCGAGTCTTGGGTTGAAGTCAAACAAGTCTTGAGTAGATGCGTGGTCTAGTCAATGTGCTGAACCATTGAGAGTTGCTGCGAGGTAAGTTATTGTTAGCTTATCTTCATAACACATGAAGCAGTTATATACTGCGCAGTCCGTGGATGCGCTGGTTGCGCAAGTGCCTCTGCTTGCCGAAGTATCCGACACGAAGCAAAGACTTCGCGCAGTTGTCTGTCTGCAATAGCCTGTATAGAGTTGAACCACTCGTTAGTCCTTTTCCCTTTGCATCACCAGGTTGCGGAAACTTAATTCTGCAACCACCCCCTCAGCTTCGCCTCAGGTGAGACCTCAAGCTTCGTGCAGTCTGTTGCCGAAAGGGCCGGTGAATAGGGGTTTTGTTGGTTCCTTGAACCGCGAAGCACCTGGGTCTACACTGTAAACCTCTAGCTCAGTTATATACGCCAACAAATGGTTATGTTTCTTGGCTAAGACCAATGATGCGATAGTTTATTTGGAAAAGTAATGTGTGAAGAAGAATACCAGTTCCCATTGGGTTCAGACAATTGGCATCCTGGAAAGAAAGAGATCTGGGATTGGTGTGATAAGACCGTAAAATATTTTGCAAAGAAAAAGAACAGACACCCGCGTCTATATGACGTAGCGTGGCTGAACAAATATTTGTGGCGAGATATTCACAAGATATTCTGGGCTTCATCTAGGAATGAGCTGCATGAGTGGATATTGCAACTCGTAGAGAAGAAAACCTGTTTTCAAGGAGGAGTACCTACAGAGTGGACCCCAGAGCTCACAACGCAGCTCAAAGCAATAGACAGCCCACTGACGCAAGCAGTTGACTTCTGGGTTGATAGCATACTTGAAGGATTTGTGACCGAGTTTGCTGTAGACACGTTGAAGTCCTACAGTCAAGTAGAAGCATACTTTTTCGAAGGATTCAAAGGTAAGTACCTGAACAATCTGAGTTTATATATTAAAATCCTTTTAGCCGAGAAAGGCGTTTTAAGGATGCAGTAATATTTTTGAATTTGACATGGTGGAAAGTATATATAGTGATTCTGATGAAGATACCCATAACTTAAGAAGTGGAAAGCGATATAATTTTAATAAAGAAAAGAATCCTGGAGGACCTGAACTCTGTGTGAATACCGAACTTCCATGTGACCTTAATAATCAGACCACGTCCTCAGGCCTATGTCCTACCTCATAATCAACCCACTGTAAGTGTAGCGTAGCCCAGTCCGCAGAATGTCAATATTGGTAACACCACAGGAGTAGGTGCTTAGGCCATTCCGACTCAGACTATTCTAGTTCAGAATACCCAATCTCAGAATATTCCGCAGAGTAGTAGTCCTAGCACTGTCCCAAGTACCACATTTATTTTTTCTGCGCAGATAGTCAGCACTACTTAGGGCGCTGCACAACTAGGGAGGAGAATGACAGATAATGATATAAAACTGTCGATATTCGAAGGAACGGGTCTATAAGACCCTGATCAACACTGGTTTCTATGTGAAGCCGTATGGAGTGTAAAGTAGATCCAAGATGATGCAGTGAAGAGAGCGCAGCTCATCACCACTTTCAAAGACCACGCCTTGCATTGGTTTATGAAATATTCTCAGGCACAACCGAGAACCCTAACAGAAATTAAGGCTGCGCTCGCCGCAGAGTTTAAGAAGCCAAAATCAGATTCGCGGTGCATAACAAAATTAAAGGAAATCAAGCAGAAGCCTATCGAATCGGTCTAGGAATTTGACCAAAAATTTAAGATGTTGCTGGATCAAGTGAGGTTTGAGATAGCTTCGCAACAACATAAGGAATGGTTCATCGATACGCTGTTGCCCCACATCCGACAACCATTGATGCAGCAGAAGGTTGCATCGTAGGAAGAGGACTTAGAGATCGCGATGAAGCTGGAGGCTTTGCTAATCGGTGAGACTAGTTCTGGGATGTCACAGATCTAGAACTAGCTGACTACCTTGACGTTAGATTTGAAAGGTATGAAAAATGGGAAGGAGCAAAGATATGAACATAGACACGAAGTTTGGTGCACATGATGCAAAGGAGAGGGCCACACCAGAGAACATTGCCCTCTATTTCAAGATTATCTTGATAGTGGCACACCAAACCCAATAAATATGAATCACAATCAGGCGCCATGGTGTGAAATCTGTAGAAGCAGAGGACATAGGCCTGAGGATTGTTACCTCATACAAAAAAATGTAATGACACCTAAGAGCTTATATTGTAATTTTTGTAAATCAGTTGGACATGACGAATCCAACTGTCGCGCATATGAGCTTATGAATGAAAGAAAACGAGATATGGAAATGATGCGAGGTGCTGGAATGTACTGCGTCCAAGAGGAGAATCAGCCGAAACAAGGAAACACCCACTATGATTAGGGGGGATATAGAGGTCGTGGTGGTGGATACCGCTGGAGAGGAAGAAATGCTAGCCTGACGCAAGGAAGAGGCTGCGGCAAGGTAATCTGTTATAACTGTGACCAGCCAGGTCATGTTTCTAGAGATTTTACCAACCCATGCACTACATGTAGTTATTGTAAGTCATTTGAGCATGTTATTGAAGACTGTCCTGTACTTGAGGTAGAAATGCAAAAATGAAGAAGGACAGAACCACTGAATCCCAACATTCAGTTGATTGCAGCAGAGAGAAGAATTGTGGATCCAAGTGTAAACGTGGTAACACGTAGTGGCGCTAATACAGGAAGGGATGGAGGCGCAGAAGCTTCGAATTCTGGAGCGCGCGATCCTAGGCAGAATTCTGGTGAACCAATATGGATTAGAAAATCCCCTGGGAAAGCACCGGGTCTGGAATTATAGAAAAATAAGGGAGCTTTTGAGGAAGCGCGGGACATGTTCAGAGCACCGCCACCTGGCTCCCCAAGAACCCAGTTACACAGTGAAGTACTGCAAAGAGGGGATATACCAATGACATATGATTAGATGAACGCTGCAACAGATACAGGGACCTCTGTTGTGCAGTTCTTACAGAGTTGCATGAAATTACTGAAGAGCGCAGATGCTTACGCAGAATTTGAAAAACTACTCAGGCAGTATTAGCCATAGAGTGAGAAGGGGTCTGCCAATGGCGCAATCCATAATATTAGGAGTCCTAAAAGAAGAGGGAGGGAAATGAGGCTCACTACAAAGATTGGGTACTACGAGATGGACGAGATCATTCTTGATCTGGGATCATAAGTAAATTTCTTGACCAAGCAGACATGGCATCAGATGGGAAAACCAAAGTTATAGTGGTCACCTCTATAGTTAAGAATGGCTAATCAAGGGATAGTTATACCTTTGGGGAGGTTACCCAACACCATTGTTGACATTGACAGAGTACGCAGCTATGCAGATTTCAAAGTGATTGAAATCGTGGATGACAGCCATCCTTATCTAGCATTGCTGGGTATCGATTGGGCAATGACTAATTTTGCCATTATTGATTTAAAGACTATGAAAATGATATTTGAAGGTAATAATATAGGGGTCATCGCGCCATTGGATCCTTCGTAGGGTGAACGATATGTTGAACCGATTCAAGAGGAATCCATATCCCAAGACTTGGACCGTATGTACAAGATGACGACTAATGCTGCTGATTATATCAATCCAACTGTGGATGGAACACTCAGTTGGCGTTGTGACAGCTCGTGCATTTCAGACTCTGATGCAAAACTAGAAAACTGGCAAAGCAGATTGCATGAAGTATCTGCCAGGAGATGCGTGCGGATCACCAAGTCATTGCATTGGATTGGAAATGAGGTAATCCCAATCCCCGGCTATGATGGTTTCTCGAACGTTTATTCTTTTATCAATGAATATACCGCAGAAATTGCAGAAGAACACCGCTTGCAGGCATTAGACATAGCATTGCGTGATACACCTACCAGATGGTGGGCCGCGCATAAGAAGACACTAACAACATGGGATCAGTGTAGAATTAAGATGCAAATTCGGTTTGTTGATAAGGTTACCCTATCATTTGAGAAATATAATGGACGGACGAATCCAAGAGAGCATATTCGGGTCTGTTCAGAAGCATAGAGGGAAAGGCCATAGACAGAATGGGTGCATCTATTTGTGCACACATTGGAAGAACCGATTCCAAAGAAGTGGTACCTAGACCTGGAATTGCGGAGAGGAACAACGGACTGGTATGGCCTAACTGTGAGCTTCCAGCAAGATTTTAGTTTCGAAGATGAACATCCAAGCATCAATGACACACTGCAGGTTATCAAGGAAAAAATATTCGGACCAGACTGCACTCAGGAAAACATGACCCTAGAAGAATTATTTGGAGAAAACAGTGTACCTGTGCGCCTACAGCCTAAATGGGAGGAGTAGCTAGAACATGCTCTAGATTGTTATCACATCAATGGAGAACTTGAGGATAAAGGAGATAGTGATGAGGAGGACCTGCGCAATATACAAATACCTGATTCAGAGGGATCGCGTGAGGTAGAAGGACCTCCATTGCAAATTCTAGATATGAGTGGACCTGTGAAAACAAGAAAATTGAACATTGGCACTAGGGAAGAGCCAAAGTTCGCAGCTATAGGAGATTACTGGGATGAAGACACAGTTGTGGAGATCGCGGGAATATTACAAGAATATTGAGATTTATTCCCAACCAAGTTCACAGAGATGAAAGGCATTCTGGGAGACTTAGGAGTGATGAAAATCCCTATTAAGCTTGGTGCGAAGCCTGTGAAGCAGAGACCATATAGAATAAACCCGCGCTATAAAGAACCAGTTAAGGAAGAACTCGATAAGATGCTCGATGCAGGGATCATTGAGCCCATTGAAAAATATGAGTGGATAAGCCTGATGGTTATCCAGGATAAGAAAACGAAGGGTGAGATTAGGGTTTGTGTTGATTTCAGAAAGCTGAATGATGCTTCAATGCATGATCCATTTCCTACACCTTTTACAGATGAAGTGCTAGACAATGTTGGAGGAAATGAGGCCTATTCTTTTACTGATGGATTCTTTGGCTACCATCAAATTATAATTGATTGAGTAGATAGGCACAAGAATACTTTTGCTACAGAATGGGGGTCGTTCCAGTACACAGTAATGCCTTTTGGTTTGAAGAACGCACCTGCCATATTTTCTCGAGTGGTCGTCGCAGCATTTAAGGATTTTATACATAAGTTTTTATAGGTTTACTTTGATGATTGGACCATTTTCAGTTTACTGAAGAACCATGCCACAAACCTCAAGATGATGCTGGAAAAGTGCAGACAACATCAAATTTCATTGAATCTGAAGAAGTGTGTTTTCTGTGTGCCCTATGGAATCTTGTTGGGACACATTGTGTGCAAACAGGGCTTGATGGTTGATCCTGCGAAGATCGCAGTCATTGTAAACTTGCTTACACCAAATTCAGTCAAGTAGTTGCGCACTACATTGGGGCATACCAGCTATTATAGGAAATTCATAAAAGGGTATGCACAGATAACCGTAGCTATGGAGAAGCTGCTGAAGAAAGATGTACCATTCATTTGGAATGAGGACTATGAGAAAGGATTCAATACATTAAAGGAAAAGATGGTCACTACGCTGATCCTAGTTTTTATAGATTGGGAGAAGCCATTTCATGTCCATGTGGATGCCTCATGTATAGCATTGGGTGTTGTTCTTGCTCAGCCAGGAGAGGGAGGTATTGATCATCCCATTCCATTTTCCAGTAGAAAGTTATCATCCGCTAAGAAGAACTATACCACCACTGAAAGATAAGGACTCGCAATGGTATACGCAATGCAGAAGTTCAGGCACGACTTGCGTGGTGCGCACTTTTCCATGTTCACTGACCATTCTGCTTTGAAATACCTGGTCAATAAGCCAATGTTAGGGGGCACATATGCAGATGGTTACTACTCTTTCAGGAGTATGACTTTGAAATCGTGGTTAAGCTAGGAAGGTTGAATTTGGGATTTGATCATCTGTCAAGGATTGATTCAGGAGAGGAACCTACGAATCTGGAGGACAATCTGCCTGATGTGTAGTTGTTCACCAAACAGGTTGATGATGATTATTATCAAGATATCATTGATTTCCTAACTACAGGGATGGAACCCACAGAGTTCACTACACAACAAAAGAAGCAACTAGTAGTGCGCGCAGCAGACTTCACCATTATTGCGGGTCATCTATATAAATTGGGACCGGATGAAGTACTGCACAAATGTGTATTAGAGCATGAGAAACCATTCATATTGGTTGATGTGCATTCAGTACTCGTAGGAGGCCATTACGCAGGGAGAGCTACTACACAGAATATATTGTGCGTAGGGATATGATGGCCTACAATTCATAAAGATTCAAAGGAGCATTGCTAGAATTGTGATGTTTGTCAAAGGATAGGAAAGCCATCACGCAGAGATGAAATGCCATTACATCCATAGTTGACATTGCAGGCCTTCCAGAAATGGGCCATTGATTTTGTGGGTCCTATTAACCCACCTAGGAAATGAACTGGTGCGAGGTATATCATTACTGCTACTGATTACCTCACCAGATGGGCAGAAGCAAAGCAAGTAAAAGACTGTAGCGCAACTACAGCTGCAAAGTTTCTATATCAGAACATCCTAACAAGATTTGGACGCTTGAAGATATTGATGAGTGATCAAGGAACTCATTTTCTGAATAAGACCATTGAGGCTTTAATTGAAGAGTTCCACGTTCATCATCAGCGCAGCACGCCTTATCATCCACAGGAGAATGGAACTGTTGAACCATTTAACAAAGTGTTGGAGAATGCACTAACAAAGATATGCAACGTCAATAGGGATGATTGGGACTTGCGCATTCCATCTATATTATGGGCATACAGGACTACATGCAAGAAACAGACTGGCCATACACCTTTCAGGTTGGCCTATGGACAAGAAGCAATAATGTCTATGGAGTACATCATTCCCAGCTTGCGCATAGCTACATTTATAGGCATGGAAGACCGCGTAGCGCTAGAAGAAAGGCTCCTACACTTGGTTGGGCTAGAGGAAGATCGTTTCGTCGCCAGCTTCCACCAACAAGTACAGAAAGAGTGCGAAAAAGTATGGCATGATCTCCACATCAAGAACAAGTGCTTCCAGGTAGGTGATCTAGTCCTCCTGTATGATAGCAAATTCATGAAATTTCCTGGAAAGTTTAAGATGCATTAGATTGGCCCATATATTGTAATGCATGTTACTAATGGTGGCGCAGTGTAGTTAGCTACATTAGCCGGAGATACCTTGCCAAGTATGATAAATGGTAGCAGACTAAAGCTTTACTGTGATAGTCTGGCTACGCAGAGTTCTGTATGATTCAGGGAAGCGTACCGCACAACATTGCTGAAGTTGCGCGCACAAAAAAAAAAAAAGACAGAACAAAAAAGAAAAATGAAGAAACTAGCTGCGCAGGAGAGCAAGTTCAGATACTAATTGGATAGAAAAGGTGAAACTGTGGTAGCGCAAGAGATATCGCAGAATGTGCGACAGGAAGTACCTCCTCACAAGACCACCAACACATTATGACGAAAACCGTTACCATGACATCTGTCGGCCGGTTAGTGGGCCGTTAACCAATCTGGCGGCATTGGTAAAATTCAAATTTAAGGGTGGATGTGACAAGTTGGAACACGATAAAGGCCGAAATAACTCCTATCGTACTGGAATCTGGCCGGCAGGTCGAAAATTTAACGCTGACTAGATGGAGTTGCTGCCTGGCACACCTTTGGCATTTAAGGAAACATAATTCACATAATGGAAAAGATTGGATCGCAGGGCCGAAATCATAGCGTGAATTGGATATTAAATATGGCATCAAGTACCTTAGCAACCGTAGAAGGCCATTTTGCAGAACAGCAGAGGCTATAAATACACTTTTCTTGGCCACTTATTTGCATTACAAAGATTTTTCCATTAGTTGCTTGAAATTTCAGAGAGCCGAGCAAATCGAGTATTGTATGAGTGAATAGGTTGAGTTGGCAGATATATCCTGGTTATTTGAGCAAGCAGGGATACTAGTAGCAATGACGGCAACAAAGGCAGGTGCATCCTAGAGTTCAGCAAAGCAGGCTGCAAGAACTAGTAAGGGAAAAGAACTAGAGAACGGAGGAGCCGAAGCAC
The DNA here is from genome assembly GCA_027924585.1 of Larix kaempferi. NCBI lineage: Eukaryota > Viridiplantae > Streptophyta > Pinopsida > Pinales > Pinaceae > Larix > Larix kaempferi. The sequence continues at coordinate 16,090,804 of BSBM01000093.1, read as the reverse complement.
AAATGAAACAACAGAGCCTACCTATTTACCCCATGTCAAACTACATTCCTCCCAGAAAAGACGACGCTCCACCAGTCCACTTAGAAAAGAATGTTGTGTATGAAATCCTGATGCCCACTATCTCCACCAGGGTGAAGATTGAAGAGAATTTGTTGGGTAGCATACTAGGTTGCAAGCTGGACGACCTGGACTTGCTTGAAAATACGCTGGTAATGCCGAAGAATTACCCACAATTCAGACCTCATGCATACCTCAACCGGGTACAGAATCCACAGATTGGCGCCGAAAGGCTGGAAGTCCAAAATTGGCTAGAGTTCATCCGGCCATCAGGCTTGTTGAACTTACTGCAAATGCTGCATTTCACTAAGAGCACCGAGTTTTCGGCGATGGTGTGCGTGCTGCTGACATGCGTCCATGAAGGATTCTTATGGTTGGACAAGCGCATTGATATCAACATTGATATGATACATCAGATTACAGGCCTGAATAAAAGAGGCGAGGACCCGACCAACCTAATCATAAAGAGGGCACAGGATAGAAGTCTGAGCACCAAAGTAGCCAAAGAATTTGGCATAGTGCGGAAGGGACGTGGGTTCCAAACCATCGACATCAATGAACATGCCATAAAGTGTACTACTCAGTTGCTTGTAGGAAATATTTTGCGCAAGTGTAGATCGCCTGAGGTACCTGCAGTCGCAATCAAGGAAACATCTAATGTATTGCACGTAAAACATTACAATTGGTGCCAGTTCTTACTAAATGAGTTTCTGGCAGATGTTGAAGAAACATAGGATAATGGAACACCATTCCATTTTAGCTAGCTACTAGTATTGATAGCCTTTATAGGCTGGAAAGAGCCAGAGGGGTGTCAAGGAGCTCCAACCTTGGCAGGATAGGGGCTCGAAACACATTTTACTAACTTATGGGCGAGCTCAAAGGCGTCAAGGAAATGGCATATGACCGAAGTCTTTTATGTCTATTATCACCAGTTGCGCGAGGCGATTATGGAAACACCGTGCATTTCACAACCACTATCCAACAAGTATACATGCATCATGAGGTTTAGCGTGAAAAGGCACCAATCACACATCCAGCCAAGGGCTGATGCGCAGGAAGGATTATGGTATCCAGGATTTTACTGACTCGATGAAGACACCATCGAGGCAATGATGGAGCGTTGGGATGACGACTGGAAAGTTACCTCCTCGTGAGACGATACCTCTGATTATGAACAAAAAATCCCACCCATCTCAACGACCAAGATTGACATAAAAAGTTCAGATGAAGAAGATACTGAAGGGGATAGCGAAGACGCAGCAGTAGGAAAGGAAAAGAAGAAGGGGGGGTTACATGAAGGTACTCCCATTGTTGAAGAAAAGATCCCCGCTCAAGATGAGGCCGAGGAGTCGGCAGAGCCCAAAAGAAAGGCTATTGAAAGCCATTCAGACTCAAGAGGCCAGCGAAAGAAGCGAAAGGCTGAAAAGCCAGAGTTCGGCCCACAGCTCCACCTGGATGAATGCGAGACAATTGCAACGAAAGTCCAGGAAGTGTGGGAAGAAACCCACGCAGAAAAAGAAGCAAAGCAAGAACAACTCTAGCTGACCATAATCCAAGCTATGGAGGAGGTCAAGACAATGGTAGCACAGATGGGGTTGGGGAAGCCAAGTTCGGATTCTAACGGGAAGTCGGGGGGCCAAGCGCACAAAGAAGACCACCTGTTTCCATAAGTAAGTACCCACATGTATTGAACCTTGAACCAAGCTACCTCATCTATCCGAACGAAGCGGTTAAGGAGGCGGTAAAGACCGCGCGCCTTGACCTGAATATTGGGGCTCTGCCACTAGAAGACTTGAATGAGCTACACATAAGAGCGGCAGAAGATATTCATGAGAGAGGCCTGGCCTCATACGATCAAAGCGTAAAGTTGGCTGAAGACATCAATCAGCTAAAGCAGGAATCAACTTGCAATCTGCAAGAGCTGACTGAGGCTAGAGAAAAAGACTGCAAACTAAAATAAACAATTTCAGTAGTCTAAGCAAGCATCGAGGAATGCGCCGAAGAAGAGGATGTAGAGGATACCATAAAGAAAATTGGGGCCAAGGTAGAAGCCCTCACATCAGAAATGGCACAAATGGAGACGTCCTATAGGGGGAAGATTGCAGAGCTGGAGGCAAGGGACCCAATTATCCCGTCAGATCAATGCGCCACTCCAGCTGAGGAAGTAACGGCGACCCCCGAGAACATTTCGTCACAGGTAAAAAAGTGCCAAGATTTACTCGAAGGAGTAAACACAATTGTGTTGGGGTTGAACGAAGATCCTGTGCTGCAAAAGATTAAGGAGGATCTGCAGAGGACACAGCAACAGGTGGAAACTACAAATTCCGAATTAAATACTGTGCCGTCCAGGGAGAAAATACAAAGGTATAATGAAATCAAGGACCTACAGAAAGAATTGGCTGCACTAAGGGAGAAATAGGTTGCTGCATCTGACAGGTTGCAGCCCATTGAACAGGAAGGCCTTGAACTGATACAACAATTCGATGAGAAGTTCATAGAACTTCAGACAACAAAAGGCACAATGAAAGAGTAGGTGGCCAAAGAAACGGTCTCGCAGGCCACTCTAGAGACGTTGCGAGAATTCCAGAAGAAGGCCAAGGATATGGTCGCAGAGCTAGCAAGTACTCTGCAAAATTTTACTTCGAATATAGGCACACCAGAGGGCACAACACCCTCGTCCTGAGCTGAAAGTGGTTCAGGACGAGCCACAGGTGAGTGTTAGGGGCCTGTTGGATGGGGTCCAAGTTGGGATTTTGCACAAGTACTGAAGAGTATGCATTGTGCCTGGCAGAAAGCTACAAGCAGTTTTTAAGGAATTGCGCATGTTGCGCGATGGAAATAGCCAAGGCATGGTTTCCCAGTAGGTTGGTGTGCAGAATCACGCATGAGCGATTTTTGGTACGCAATACAGGTAGAGGTTAGATGTAATACCCCATTTTGACCCTTAGGATATATTAGCTTTTAATTTAAATATTGTATGCATGTGATGTATGTTTTCCTAGTGTGGAGCTCAAGGCCAAGGCCTCGCTAGTGGATGCTTGAATTTTATTTAAAATGAAAGTATTAGATATTATGTTACCCATGTGCTATTTAGCCATGGAACATTGTAAATTGATGTAAATAAACATTATGAAATAAAATACCAAAACTGGCTATGGAAGCTGTTATCTCCAAAATAAACATAGACTAGTCATGGTGTCTAGGTGATAGGAAGTATTTAATTTTTGTTCTTTCCCATGTGTTCAAGTTCCGGTTTGATAGGTTGAAGAAGGTAACGAAGTCTGAGATAACTCTTTAAGGCTAGCTCTCCTTCAAAAGGAAGATTTCAGGTTTCGGTAGCTTAGGCAAGCTTGGCAATGGTTCATTAGCTACCGAAAGCCCTGTTTTCGGTAGATTATTATGTGACAGAAAATACGCTCCAGCTACCGAAAGGGAAAAATTACGGCGTGAGTTGTGGGGAAGTTTTCGGTGGCTTGGGAGAACATGATGGTGTTCATTAGCCACCGAAAGGTAAATATTTTCTACAGTTCTCAGTGCAATTTTGGGACCTTCCGTAGCTGCCGAAAAGAAAAATTCATTTTCACAATCCGTGAGGTCATTTCGGGGGTTTGGGCGAACACAACGGTGTTCATTAGCCACCGAAAAGGCAGATACGTTCTGTAGCTTAACATCCAAAGGTTGGGTTGTCTACAACCACCGAAAGCAAAAAGCACTGGTTAAGATCGTTTTTCGGCGGAAAACGAGATTAAGGGTGGATTATCGGCTGCCGAAAAGGGATTTGGCATCAATCAATGGAAACATCAAATCGGGGGGTTTTGGTCATAATTCAAGGAACCCATCATGGCTTAGCTGCAGAAAGGGCCATTTCAACGAAAACATGATTACCCTGAGGTAAGGCCGGACGCCATCGCCATAACTCTGACCAGACGAATCTCTTTTCCCATCCACATAACAACATTTCTAAAAATTCGTTCCCTCGGTAGAATCATTCTGCAGTAGCCATCATTATGCCGTCATGATTATCCACTTTTTCATACCCTCGGAGTCAGCTCCCGAAAAGCCACACCATCTTTCTGTTTTCGGCCTCACCACGTCGATTGAGCTCTTTTTCTCCCTTTTCCCCGTCTCTTCCTCAATCCCGATTTGAGCAGCAGGCGCCAGTGAGCAGGTTACCAATGAAGAAAGGAGGAGGAGCGGTCCTAAGAAAGGAATTGAGTGACATCTGCTAGCTGGAGGCACACCCCGAGGTATGTCAATTTTTCAAGAATGTCGGCTACTATAATTTTTGCAAAACGCTAAAGGGTTCTCATCAACAAGTGGCCGAAGCATTTTCCCTCATGTTTGATGGCATAGGCAAGGAGGAATTCCAGGTGGATGAGGCCTTCATAGCCTAGGTAACAAAACTCCCAACCACTAGAGAAAGCTGGTTTAAGACCACTGTCAAAAAGGATTTCGAATTTCAACCATACCTGAAATCGGAGCATAGGAACCTGGTTTGGAAAAAAGACATTCCCATGTCATATCTAGAGGATAAATGGCAGCTTTTATTGATGTCCATTCTAGTTTATATAACCTGTGAGGGAAGGTATAACAAGGTGCTAATTTACCATTTTAGACTACTGGATCACTTCATTGGCAAGAGCTCTCTAAATCTCCCTTTCTACCTCCACAAGAGCCTCACCAAAATGGCACATCAAGTAAAATCCTAGCCCACCAAAATTGCAGGAAAATTGTACCACCATGGTTTGATAAAACTCTTGGTCTTTGAGTTATTACAGAGAAAAAGCACGAACTGGGATTTCTTCTTGTTCTGGAGTGGGTTCGAGACAGAATTGCAACCGGAAGATGCGAAGAAATCATCCACCCCTAGAAGTGGGAAAAGAAAGAGGAGGGATATTCCATTAATTCAAACCGAACCCCTTTCCTCAGATCCAAAGGTGAAGAAAGCCAAAAGAAAACTGGCATTCAAAGATAAGGCCGAGGAAGAGGGAATTGTTGCAGAAGAGATCCCTTCAAGGAGTACTAATCTTTTAAACCTTCCATACACCGATTCTGAGGAGGATGAATTGCATGAATTAGAGTAGAAAAAGAGGAGGTGGTGACAGAATAGGAACCCCAGGAAGAAGCCCCATCCGTGATGGAACAAGAGAATGCCTATGTCAATTTTTCCTCTCCTATACCTGTGGAGTAATAAGGTCTGCAGGTAGCTAAGGGACCAATTCATAACACAAATATTTCTGCCTCACAGAAGATCAATCGACTCCTCCAACAAGCATATGAATGCGAGATACTCTAGAGAGTCATCAAGGAGAAGAATCAGAGGTTGACCGAAAGGTATAATGAGCTGTATGTTTCTTTCCATGGGTTGACCAGGAAACATGGAAAAATGAGAGGGAGGAACATTAGGATGATCAGGGAAAACATCAGACTGAGGAGGGAGGTCGAAGCTTTGGAGGGCAAGGGAAAAACTCAGAGTCCCCAGCCCATGGTACATTCGGACCTGGAGACCTTAGCAGCAGCTGCTATCAACTTTGTTGACCCTCCGGTCTTTGCCCAGGTGGAAGAGAAATCCAGGTAGCAAGGGAACAAAAACACAATTTTGCTAAATTTTGTAGAATGGATCATACATTTTTTTCGGCAACTTGGGCGAACATAGGAGCTGTTCATTAGCTGTCGAATATTGATTTGGTGGTTTACTACGTACAAGCAGAGTTATCTCGGATACCGAAAATAGGTAAAAGTTTTCCAACACTTTGAAGCGGTTCGGTGGTTTAGGCGAAGCATAAATCTAATTCATTAACCACCGAATGCCAAGCTTTCGGTGGCTTATCACCTCCAAGCCCAGTTTTGTTAACCACCGAAAACACAGAAAACGCAGTGGTACATTTGTAGGAATCAAACCCCCTTTTTGTTATCCCGAGCATCTTAAAGATGTTTTCCAGGGAATCCATAAGCGATCAATTGCATCATGATCACCTCCGGTCCCAAACTGAGGGTGCCAGCAAGTTGAACGGTTGAATATTTCTATCTATTTTTAGAAAAAGACGCCTATAGGTTTTTGCAGACAGTAGTTTCAAACTTGTCATCCAACCCCCACAGGCCCGTTTAGCTGTCAAGCATATGTGTATCAGCAAGAATCAATTATTTTAATCATAATACGCTGTCACACTTTCATTAACTGTTTTAGTTGTTATTCTTAGCATATTCGATCCATCTTTGGGATCTGAAAAACTTTGTAATGGCTATAAAGCTTAGAAATCATGTAGAACAATGGTTCGATTTTGGAGAGACTGATCTATATTTGTAGTTTCAGACTTCAGTGACTTCTCAGATAATATAAGCTTCTTTTACTATTTGCTTTCAGATTTCTCTTTCTTATGTTTCTGTATTTACTGTGGATGGTTTATTTCCTATATCCTCACTTGTCTATGCTAGATAACTGTTATCCGGTTTTGGCATTTGAGAACTGAACATACATGTTATTTATTTTGTTGTGATTAGCCATTTATATACAAATTTCTGTGTATGAGTCTGCTGACATGATAAGGATCCACTCCCATTAACCTTTTAGCAACCCTCTGAACAACAATAGTCAAAGACTTGTCTCCCTAAGTGTCCCTATGTGTGTTCTAAGCGTGTGAGTTTTGATCTCAGTCATCCAATTTGATCCAAAAAAACCCCATCATTCAAGATAAGTTTAAGTTACCAGGCATCTCTGAATATAACCTAAGAGAGCTTCCTGGAGTGATAATAGAAGCAACTAATGAGAAGGGGCCATGTGTATCCACTAGAGAGTGGTGAGGGGGTTGTGGGATTGAACCTTATGCTGCCAAATGTCATTGTGAGAACCCATCTGACTTTCTTTGCTGACATTTAATTCAGTTGTAAGGGAGTTGTTGAAAAATCAGTCCATGGCTTCAATGGAGCATGGGCAACCCATAAATTCCTATGGAAAGTATGGGCTCTATTTTTCTTGTACCAAAAGTCACTCTACCTCATGGGGGATGGGTTTTTCCTCAATTCCCATTTCGTTGTTGAAGATCCCAGCATCAGTTTCCATCCATTATGCAGACTAAGTAGTGAGAAAAAACAAAAATCGCAACTTTGCAAGAACCCACATTTTGAAGTGCCATAAATGCCAAGAATTTATGTTTGATAGTAAAATCCAATGGGGGATCCATAGATATGAACTTTGGGGTGAAATTGAGAATATTAGATACCCCGAAATCCATTGGAAAACCCAGTTTTTATAGCCCAGAAACCTAGTGACGAGATTGAGTTATTTGTTGACATAATTGTGAGAAATCCAAGTGTGACTGTTTGAACAGAGGATTGGATTGCTTGAATTTAGCCTAAGATGTCTGTAGCTCTGTGGTTGAGCTCACTGGCTTAGCACCCTTCTCCTCTGCTTATTGCATGCTTGATAAACCCAACTATGTGTTGGCTTAGCATAACTGTTGAATGAAACCATGGTTGTGAGTGAGCCCATCTAGTTCCTCCTTAGTGGATACACAACCCAGCTCGGGGGTGCTCTCTCAGCTGAAAGAATACAGGCTGGACAAAGACCTATGGTTGGGTGAAATGTTGCTCTCACATAGCTAGTTGTTGGACAGTTTCATCTTAAAGATAAGTATTCTCTGTGGTTTAAATTGTGATCATTTTGTGTTATGTTCTGCATGTTTAATTATTCATGTTAATTGAATGATATTATTATCTTAACCTAGTTGGCATGAAGCCTGTGCATAGCATGGGAATGTGAGTCATTATTTTATGATTGTTTCATTATTCTTCCTGTAAGAAATAGGATGATGTATTCCTTTTTGTGTGTGTGTTATTATGGTTATTCCATTGTGTTTATATTGAGTATAATTCTGCACTACATTTCAAGATAAGTATTCATGTGGTTTGAGTTATGTTAATCCTACGCTCTGCAATGATTTAATTAATGACCGTTGTTTATATGTTGAATATATGATGAAATGGTGTGTGGATAGTGTGTAATTCCGCTGTGTTTATCAAGAATGATTTGCACGCATAAGTTTTTAATTGCTTTGAATTTTCTTACTAATGACTGGGGATGAGATTGTCAAATAAGCCCGGTATGTCGATATGTTTGGTCATGTTCCCTCCCTTGCAACAGATCGATGGGAGGGGACGTGACATCAGACAAGGACATGACCTATTTGGGGTAAGGAACAAGTGGAAGGTGGAGGAAAGCGACCTGTTCGTGCGAGTGGCGGCAGGCAGTTGAGAAGCTAGGCCACTACGTCGATGGCGACAGGTAGGAAGAAGGAGTGGAAAGGGACAGGCCATGATGTAGTTACAACCGTTTGGTGACTGTGGCTGTCAGACGAGTGTGTGAGCCACGAGTGGCCCAGCTGGAGCAAGCTGTCGACGGTGACAGTGAGGGTGGTAGTTGCCACCCCAGTTTCAAAAACCTTAGGGTTTCGGCCTAATGATTGTAAAGACACGACCCATGGGCGTGATCTATAAATAAAGAAATTTTGTATGGGAAAGGGTTAATCTCTTGTAGAGCTAGCCATTGTTGAGCATTGTTAACATATTTTGAGTTTTGAAGCTATTGTAAAGGCTCTACAGTTGAGTGAACAGAGACCTATCTGAGAGAGAAGAGAGTCTACAGCTGAGTGTGCAGACTAAGAACGGTTGTACCCTTCCCAAAAAGAGAAATATTAACAACCTTTCTTGTGGATGTAGCCTCCATTCGGGGGGTGAACAACATTAAATTCTGTGTTATGTGATTATTTGTGTTCGCAATTGTTCTTTTGGTTGGCATGGATGTTTAAATACCATATTTATCTGTTATGTGATTGCTTTTATATGTATTCACCACAGGATGATGGGAATAATATGTTAAGTAATACATGTGTGGATGAATGTTATGTATTCAACACTTCTAGCACTTGAATGTATGAATCTGTTGGATAGTCACATAGTTGAACACTGAATTGAAGCGCAACGTTGAAGTGCACAGTTTTGTATGTTTACTCATTTGCATGCACCATAACATTAATAAGCTAAGTGTCATGAATGGATGAAAATCGTCGAGTCTTGAGTTGAAGTCGAACAAGTCTTGAGTAGATGCACGGTCTAGTCGATGCGTTGAACCATTGAGAGTTGCTGCAAGGTAAGTTGTTGATAGCTTATCTTCGTAACGCATGAAGCAGTTATATACTGCACAATTCGTGGATGCACTGGTTGCGCAAGCGCCTCCGCTTTCCGAAGTATCTGACGCGAAGCAGAGACTTCGCACAATTGTCTGTCTGCAATAGCCCATATAGTGTTGCACCACTCATTAGTCCTTTTACCTTCGCATCACCAGGTTGCGGAAACCTAATTCTGCAACCAGCCCCTTAGCTTCGTCTCGGGTGAGACCTCAGGTTGTGCGCAGTCTGTTGCCGAAAGGGCCGGTGAATAGGGGTTTTGTTGGTTCCTTGAACTGCGAAGTACCTGGGTCTACACTGTAAACCTCTAGCTCAGTTATATACGCCGACATAAATGAAGGGAGGTTTCCAAGTGCACGTGGCAAGTTTTTTTTTTTTTTTTTTTTGCCAGTTTTATATATTTTATTATTTTTACAATTCCATAATTATTTTGCACACCGAGGGAAATTTGTCAAATCTGTGTGCTGCACCAATCGAAAAATAAATAATCTAAATTTTGAAATTTCAAAAAATTATTTTTATTTTTTAGTAAATTGATTTTAATAATAAAAATTTGAAAAAATTTAATCAATATTAGGTTTAAAAAATTGAAACACTAACGGTCAACGAAATTTGGCCACCAACCGATCGCTATAATCCCTGTGGAGCAGGGACTAACAACAACCACTAGAAACATCCTTAACAAGATGGATGAAGTTATATATCATCTTACATATCCTTAGCTTTGAAATGTGCACATTTTATGCACTTATAATTTTATAAAGAGTCTAGATTTGAAAGCCTCTTAATACTCCTTTGTGATTCAAAATATTAATAATTTCAATTTATACCTGTTCTCATATAAGCTTCCAAGGTATATGTAAGTTTTAGAATTGCATACATGTATTCACATGTTTGAAGAAGGAAAAAGAGGCTTAAGGGATAAAATGAGGCTATTATAAATGTTGCTTTACATTTCATATATAAAAATTGTTATCTTCATTTGTGCAAGCAAAGACAAAGCCATCTTGAAGAGTAGGCAATGACAGAGTCACCAATGTGAAATAAGTTTTCTGTGATTTAAAAAAGAAGGCCAATGTTATTTTCAAAATGCTCATCTTACCACTGCCCTCATGCTCTGTATTCAAATGGTTGAGCATGCTACCCTTGAAAGGTTGTAGTTGTAGGTTGTTTTGAGCAATAAATCAAGGGGGCGACATAAATAACTATATGATTTTGCTGGCCACTAGTTTCTCAGCTTCATGGATTGCTATGTTTTGATATTTTTGCATTTGTTCATGATTGTTACTTGGGCTGTAAGTCGTTCACTCTAGACCCTAGGATCTATTCCCTATCGCCGACATCAATCTTGCCTTCTGCTCTTTTTACTATTTCATCTATTTATAACTAATTGTTGGATGGCGATTTATCAATGCATTGAGGAAGGAAATAGTTATTGATTCTAAGTCTTGGGAACTCATACTCCTTCCGTTGAAGTACGTAAGCGCATTTAGATCTTGTAATTCATAATAAAAAAAATGTAAAATAAATTAGAGACATCATGAAGTTTCAACTTTTGGTATCATTTTAAATAAAATATCAATTTTTTTAAGATCAATATTTGGAGGAAATGCGATATGTATCGCAATAATTTGAAAGATCCATCTTTTCGATAAATGCGAGGTCAGTGCAACAATATAAGAGGTCAAGCTTTTGGCAATATGATAGGGTTGGCAAGTCCAAATAAAATATATTTTTCCAAGTGCTCACAAGGCTTTAAAAATGTATTCTTCTCTGTATATGCAAGTCCACTTTCAACCAAGATGCCTTTTTGGAAAACATATCACAATTTTCGGTGATGAACTAAAACAGCGTACTAGGAAACCTCAATGAGTGAACCACACAAAAAGGAGTTGCTCCGTTGTTTGGACTTCCATGTTTCGTTCTAGTCTTGAAATATAAGTCGAGGTGGTAGTGTATTCAACTTTGGCTTTGAAGTAATGCTTAAAATCAGCCTAGATCCAAATCCTAGGCTCTATCAAGCGCCGAGAGGGATCAAATATCCCGAGGTGCAAACATCTCCTTGAGTGCAATACCTGAGCCGAGGTTTGCACCTCGGGATATTTGATCCCTCTTGGCGCTTGATAGAGCCTAGGATTTGGATCTAGGCTGGTTTCAGTCGTGGGTGGTGACATAAAACTGGAGTTTGATCAACATTGTAAGGAATAGGTTAAGTTGAAAAAACATATACATTTACGAGGATTATCATAATGTAAGTAATAAGTATTAAGGATTGAGTAAATTGTTAAACTGGAAAATAGAGACAATTCGACTAACTTTTTTTTTTTATTCTCTTTTTGTTGATCTGCATTTTGTTTTGTTTATTCTTCTCCTTCTTTTGTCATCATTTCGTCATTTCATACATTTTGATTTATTTGTTGTTTTGCAAACTGATTTTTTTGTTCTTCCAATTGCTTCAACTTTCTCTCTCGATACGCTCTTTGTCGATCAACGTTTCGTTTTCTTTGTTCTTCTCGTTCTTCTGCTGTCAATTCGCCTAACTTTTTTTTTCGATTTTCTTTTTGTTAATTTGCGTTTTGTTTTGTTCGTTCTTCTCCTTCTTCTGCCGTCATTTCACCATTTCATACATTTTGATTTATTTGTTGTTCTGCAACTTGATTTCTTTGTTCTTCCAACTGCTTCAACTTCTCTCTTGATACACTCTTTGTCGAGCAACGTTTCATTTTCTTTGATCCCCTCATTCTTCTGTTGTCAATTCGTCTAACTTTCTTTTTCGATTTTCTTTTTGTCGATTTGCATTTCGTTTTCTTCGTTCTTCTAGTTTTTGTACTATCATTTCGTCCAACTTCCTTTTTCGAAATTCTTTTTGTTCTTCTGCTTTTCATTTCAAGTCTTTTTCTTGTTATTTTGTTGTCACTACAATCAATGTGTCCATACACTGAAATCAATCCATCCATACACTGAAATCAATGCGTCCACAGAATAACATCTACACTGAAAAATATGCAATAAAAAACCCCATACACTGAAATCTATGCGTCCATTCACTAAAATCAATGCGTCCAAACACTGAAATCTATGCGTCCATACATTGAAATCAATGCATCCACGGAATAACATCTACACTAAAAAATATGCAATAAAAAATTTCAACATTGTAAGGACCAGGTTAAGTTGAAAACACAGAAAGAATTATGAGGATTATAATAATATAAGTAATAAGTATGAGTAAATTGTTAAACTGGAAAATAGAGACAATAATTTTGTAAGGATTAAATAAATGAAAATATGGTTCACATCGTGATCATTCTCAATCTATCTACTTCATCTTTTCTTATCTTCACACCTGGTAGTTTTGACATTTTCTCATATCTATCATATGAGAATCTACATTGGACCTGTACTTGTATTACGTACTTGTATTCTAGCATATGACTCCTGGCAGACATGACACATTTGAAATTCTTCTAATTGATCAATTCGTTCACGAAATTTTTGATTTCTAGTATACATTTCTTCAGATGGTACCGATATTGTCGGTTTTCAGATATGAACTGCAGTGCACGATTGTAAGTTTCCATATCAACAAAATTAGAGTTCAAATTTTTCTTGTTATCACATTCCATGTATCCAAGTATGTCATATTCATTGGTAGTTATATTGATTCCTATATAACCCTGAAATTATCCTCCATTCATGCTTTTGAGAATCCCCTTGCACAAATAACACTTCTTCATGATCTCTTTAGTTCACGGTCGTGTTTTCTTTGTTCTTCTGTACATTCTGATGCTTCTTTTTCCGTTATAAATTCGAAACGTTGACTAAAGAACATGAATACTATGGATTCTCCAAAACATCCTCAAACCAACAACCACATAAATATTGCTACAAAGATTATTTTTATCTTTCTATTCTATACATTTGTCGTACTTTTCTTCTTTGATAATCAATATCTCCATTATTTGCAATATTATCATGACGATCCACGATATACCCTGAAATAGAGAACACCAAAATTTAATTTGTTGAAATCATTGCAGAATAGTTTTTCTATTAAATTGATAAGTTCAATGTATAGATGTAAATAACAAAAAACAATGCATTGTTGAAATTAAGAAAGTTTTTTTTATTTATTAAATTAATAAATTCAATGCATACATGTAAAAAACAAAAACAAAATGCATTAATATGAAATAAATATGAAATCAATGCAACGAATGAAATAAATATGCATCTTTTGTTGTTTAAAAACATTTGTGTGTGTTCTATTGGTAGGAATTAAGGTGATTGAGATTGTGTTAATCCAGAGACCAAGGTTCAAAACCCTTTTTGCTTGGAGTTATAGTTAGTTATCAAATCTAACTATTATTATGGCATTTTTTTTTATCAAATCTAATTATTAGTTAGCAAATCTAACTATTATTATAGTTGTTTTTCCTTTCTATTTTTATGTCGGCTATAATATTCTTTTTACTTCTTTGGTTTCTACTTCTTATGTCCACTATAATATTTTTTTTTACTTCTTTATTTTTTTACTTTTTAGGTTTTTAGTTTTTATGTTAGCTATAATATTTTTTTTTACTTCTTATGTTTCTACTTTTAATGTCGGCTATAATATACTTTTTTACATTTTTGTTTACTTCTTTATTTTATGTTGGGTATAATATTATGTTTCTATTTTTCATATCCACTATAATATTTTTTTAACTTCTTTATTTTATGTCTGCTATAATATTTTTTTAACTTCTTTTTTTTTAACCTTTTTTTGTTTATGGCCGACATAATATTTATTACTTTTTACTTTGTATTATTCTTTTTTGTTTATGGCCGACAATAATATCACAAACGTAAAGTTAAAAGTTCTCACTCATATTAAAAAAATTTACACGTTACAAGATCTCCCTCATATTATCATTTTTTACGTTTTACGTTTTATTAGGTGTAAAGCTACATGTAACGGGACACATATACATTACAAGATCTCCCTCATATTATCATTTTTTACTTTTTAAGTTTTATTACGTGTCCCGGGACACATACAATCTCCCTCATATTGGGCTGTAAAGTGCCTCTTGGCGCAACAAACAAATCCAATAATTCACATGGAAAGATAAAGAATCTGAGATGTTTTATATGAAATGCGTTATCATATTTTGTAACTGAGACAATATGGAATAGTCATTTTCTAATAAGTAATTTCACCCAAGATTTAGATGATTTATAAGACGACATTCTTCTTTACTTTTTATATTTTTATACAATAAAGCCCTTTCTCAATTGTAGCTGCTCTACTATTGTCCTCCCATCAATTTCTAATGAGAGCCATGGTCATGTAGACATGGTTTTTGATGCATTCGACAACCAACCAAGTTGTAATTTGTACAATCTTTATGCACCTACAATCAAAAGGTTAAACAACAACTGCTTCTTCCATTGCAAAGAAAAAGCAAAACTTACACATCCAAATCCAACTTAATTTTGGCAAATCAAGTAAACTAAAGACAATAATCGGACTCCAATTCAGGAGTTTTTATTATATGGATTTATTTAATTCATTAACAATTTGAAACTTGCAATTTGCAACGTTTGGCATAAGGATGGTCTCTTTTTTAAAAGCAACAATTGTAGTAGGATATACATTTGGTCTCTTCGCTACCTCTGTTACCTTTACCTCTGCAAACTATTGAGTAGACTTTGGATCTAACTCTTAGTTATTATGGATGGATGGCTATGAATATTGAATAGCTATGGAAGGTGTTAACGAATCGTGCAATCTCCGAGTCGCAGCCCAAAATTCTGTTGTTGATATATGTAATGAATTCATTAATAGAGACAATAGCTACCTGGAATCGGCGATTACCTACGCAATGTATTTAACTGACTCAGTTGGTAGGCTCTAGAATCCGCGGTTACCTACGCAATGGATTTAAGTGACTCAGTTGGCAGGCTCTAGAATCAGTGACTAATATGTGCATAATAGAATGTACAGTGGCAAAATAGAGCCACAGGAACTTGCAGAATTTAGGATTCGGTTGACTATAATTTTTTTTTTTTGGGAATGTCTTGACTATTACACCTACCTCCTCTTCTCGTACGATTGTGTAGTGCACACGAGCAGTTCATGCTTATATACTCAATTACAAATATATAGATAGATATCACCACTATTCTTACCACACCAGACCTCTGAACTGGTTCATCATATATTGTGCATTTAACAAAGGCGGAACACTGGTCACAGGCATGCGAATCAAACTTAGCTTTTGGCATTTATAGTAAGGTGAAGAAACAACATAGGTAAGAGACACCTTTCCCATCAAAGATAATTCAATTCCATTTCATTACTTGAACAAAGAAATAAAAATGAAAACACAATCATCCAATGAAATTTGAAATTCTTTGATACAGAATCTCTGCAACTTGAGTGTTCTGCAATAAGTAGACATCATGGGCCATTGAAGTCCACCTAAAGGGTTACCAAAGAATTATACCAACATGATTATCATCATAAAAATTCTATTGAGATAGGTCACCCACAATAATAAGGTTGACTCCACCAAAAGGGTTATCAAAGAGTTATATCAATATGATCAACATTACAATGATTCTTTTTAGATAGGTCTCCCACAATGGTATTGTCAGGTCCTCCATACTTTTTTTTATCTCTTGTCACGGTATTACTCATGTTTGAGTATTATTGCATCGAGGAAATTCTCAAATTCCTTATATTCCAGGAAATGTTTTTTTATACCACACATCTTAGAAAGGCTAAGGTTTATAGGGTCCTAAAATAAAAGAAGTGTCAAGTTTTATAGTTATTTGATATACGGGAGAGTTTCCAACAATAGCACTCAATTCCTTGGTATGTGAGAGTGATCTTCTCAAGTGTTGTGCTTGGTGTACTAGAGAAATTCCAACAATAGCACTCAATTCCTTGGTATGTGAGAGTGATCTTCTCAAGTGTTGTGCTTGGTGTACTAGAGAAATTAAAGGACCAAGAAGTTTGAGTAAGGATAGTTTCAAGAGCATTCGATATACACAAAGGTGCGTTGAATATTGATTCCATATACAAATTCTATCTAATGTAGCATTACTCACCACATACCAACATAGATGTACAAGGGTATCCAAGCAAGCGAATCCACTTATATGCCCTACATGTATGCTTCCCAATCATAGTTTCACCCACTATGTAGCTAATGTTTTCACACTAGCTCGTGCTAAAGAGCACCTACTAAGGATTATGGAACCCTTAGTAGTAGTTCATGCAAATGGATAAAAACTAGATAATGAGAAAATGATATGTGCCAATAACAACATAAAATAAATCTAACTACCGCAATAAAATGACAGATCAAGAGGAACCCATGAATATAATTTGTATCTTTATATTATATGGTAAACAAGGGTTTGCAATAATGGTTACCTTAGAAGATGAGGTGATGGGGACCTTCGCAGCAGTACAAAGAGTAGCAAACCGGGTCTCTAGAGTTCCTTGCTCTTCTCCAAATGCTCGAGAGGTGGCCAAGACTCAACTGAACGAGGAACATAAGCTCAAGGTGGTAGGCTAAAGTCCAACATGAATTTTGGCAGCATAAGGGTATGAAGGGTTGATCATGGATGTCTATGAAATGGGGGGCCTCCATCACCTTTTTCTAGTGATTTTTGGTGGTCGAGTATTGACCCATGGTTTTGGGAACCAATAGTATTGGCTAGTGGTATTTTGACTTTTCCCTCTTTTTTTTAAATTTTATTTTGACTTTTTCCCTTTTTCTTTTTCGTTTTTGGGATTTTGACCCTTTTTTTATGGGATTTTATCCCTTTTTGGAGGATTTTCATTAATTGAGGAGGGAAATAATGATTTTTCCCCGTTTGGTTACCCATTTTGTTGTTTTTGGGGGTTTTGGAGGCCAAAAATGTAGGAAAACTGGACAAATGGGTTATGTGACTAGGGAGATGAGTTAGTGAACAATTTTTGGGTGTTAACACACTAAATAATAGATCCTTATGTTTAACATTGTCAAAACACATCTCTAGCCTAATTGTTTTTCAAAAACTTATGCACATGCTAGCATATGAAATATCTTTCATACCATTTATATTGTACTCAATTAGTAGAAACAATAGTTTATGAATAATATTCATATAAATATAAGCTACAAAAAGTAAAATAAGAGAGACAATTATATAAAGCTACATAATAGAAACCCATGTATTCATTATTTAAGAAGGAGAACAATGTTCATGGGTGCCTTTGAGGGGGCAACCTGTAGAGCTTTAATACCAAAGTGAGAAGTACAAACCTCTAACTTGATTTTCAACACCAAGGTGTGAACAAACCTCTCACTAAATTTTCATTTAGAAAACCTAATCTTAAATAGATTTACATCAAGAAAACCATCTCAACAAACTGGGAAACAATATCCTAACCAATAACAACTAAAATAGAATAGTAGATCTAGTTGGAGATAGGATCTCAACTAGCCATGAAAATAGGAAACCAAGAAGGCATTAATGATATGGGAAAGCAAGGTTTGGACCTAAGTGGTGGCTTGGGTTGGATTTCTCTACATTAACGATAATTCCTCATTTCAGTAGCATCATGTCTAAGCATAACTACCCTAGTAAATGTGCATGATGTGAAGTCTTGGATTTGCACAGATTATCAGACCTCTAGTTAGGAAATTGGACACTCTTCAGGTGGAAATTACACAACTAAATTGGAGTATAGGTGATCAAATTGAGGCTCAAATTCCAAGGAAATCAAATTTGGAAGTGAGAATGGAGTCTCAAAATAAAAGAATGGAGAAATTGGATACAAAATTTGATTTGCACTAGAACATGATACTGGTTTTTGCTAGTAGCACACACTCCATGTTGGACCAATGCTCATATTCTGTAAGTTCGTCTAGGAAAGCATTTATGGAGGATATTATAGTTCAACAAGCACTATGGGAATATGAAGAGGAATTAATAAACTAGCCAACACTTGGACAATAGGAGATTGATGAAGAATAAATGAAGGAATCCCATAGTGGGCATGAACTCTCCTAATTATAACAAGTTTCATTATGTTTTGTCACATCATATTCATGTGTGGATAGTTCATTAGAATGTATGGTTGTCAATAATCTAGATTAGAAGTTGATAGTCGTAAAATTGTCCACTCTATAGATGCAGGTCGTTCCATGGAACTCAAATTTTTGAACCCTTTTTTGAATCCTTTAAGACATTGTATCAATTTGTTGATTGGTTAGACCACAACCTTTCATATATCAATGAAAATGTGATCCATTCTTGTTAAAAATAAATAAAAACACTAAAATAAATATATATAGAATTAGTAACATCAAAATTAAAACATCATATGAGAAGTGAGAACAATTTTTTTTGTTTTCTAGTAAACAAAAGTCAACAATGACATGTAAAGATTGCCACATAAGAAATTCCATATTAATGGTTTTATTTTTTTATATTAAAAAAATAAATTTATACTTATAAAAATTAACGTCCCATCGATAACCTCCTTAATGGCAAATACGGTGGGTATTTTCGTGAGAACTGACAAAATTTATCTTTTTGGTGTGGAAAGGAAGGTAGCCCAGGTCATGGTTGAATTTGATTTGGAAAAGGGACTGCCAGCAGAGGTTGAGATATCCTAGGGTAAAATTTCATTCAAACAGAGACGGTATTATTACAGGATGTCATTTTGTTGTTTCAATTGTAGGGAAACAGTACACGTTTTGGCGCATTGCCCTACTCTCCGACGAAATGCATTTGATTCTGAAGCTGTGGGGGTTTTGAGTCCTGAATCGCAGGAGGATACAAAACCGGGTAAGATTTCTCCCAATTCTATCACACCATATAAAGATGTTTTGAAGGTTGAATTAGATTTCTATCTTGATGTATAAAAATCCTTAGATAAATGAATATCTGAAGGTAAGTTTAAATTAAATCTTGGGGGTCATTTTGAAAATGTTGTTCTGGCCCGAGAGGATGTTGGTTGGGGGGAGTTTTGTTCTCTCTGCAACTCTGGTCCCTCCTGTGATTGTGGTTATTTGAACCCTAGGGAAACACTTGCTGTCTCCTTTGACATTTTGGATATTGTTCATAATTTGGAATTTAATCGAGCTAGTGATCGGGGAGGGGTCCCCATTACCGAGGAATGTGTGACTTCTAATCCCGTTGATGAGACTGGCTCTGGCCCGGATCTACTTTCGCCTTTGACTATATTTTCAAAAAATATGTCTTCTATATCAATTGTAAAACCCTTGATTGTGGATAAATTCCTTAATTTCACCATTAGGAAGAGCAGACATAAGCCTAGGGTTTATGACTGGGAAGGGGATAATGATTTTTACATACCTGTTTCTGCTTGTCTGAAAGAATCTGGTGTGGATAAGAGTATTGAACTTTCTTTTGTTTCAGTTGAGGCCCTTGGAGCAAACATGCCTCTGCAAGGTGGTGATAAATGATCCTCCTCACCCTTAATGTCAGGGGATTGGGTAAGGTTTCTAGGACTAGGGCCTTATCCCATCTTTTCAAATCTACTAGTTCGAGATTAATTCTACTACAAGAAACTATGTGTGAAAGTTTTAGCGCAATAAAAACAATTGCTGCCATTCTTCCCGGTTGTGAATTTGTGGCCACTAGTTCATTGGGGATGTCTGGAGGTTTACTGGAGGGCTAGAACCCAATTTTTTTTAACTTTCTTTCTTACAAAACCACTTGGGGCATTTTTCTTGATGAGTTCTGTACGTATTCAAATACTTTGTTCTTTGTGTTTAACATTTATGGGCCATATAAGGATCGTGGTCCATTCTGGACCTCATTAAGTTCGTATGGTTTATTAAACAATGAAAAACTTAATTATAGCAGGTGAATCAACTTCACCAGGAATGCAAAGGAAATTTGGCGATCGCAGACTAGATTGGATAATTTGGCTGCTTTCTTTTCTCAGTTATTAGATTCTCGTGACTTGGTGGATGTTGCCCCAGGTTCACTCTCTCCTACTTGGAAAAACAAGAGGTCAGGACTCGATGGTATTCACAAATGGTTGGACAAATTCCAGGTGAATTATTGTTTACTGAACACATGGAAGAGGCATAGATCTTGGATAGGGGAAGACAAGTTTTCTGATCACTGGCTTGTATTTTTCCAGTTAGATGATTATGTTCGCAATTTGAACTACCCATTTAAGTTCAATAGCTCTTGGCTGCAGAATGAAGCATTTTTTATTATGATTAAAAAATTATGGATAGAATATGACTCAGATAATGGGTTGAATCCCGTGGACGCTTTTGTTTTGAAGCTTCGACAGCTAAAGGACGTTGCCACTGTTTGGATAAAAAACAAACAAAAGTCTGATTTATTGGAACTCGAGGAGTTAGAAGGTAAAATAAGGGATTTGTATCTTTTGAATTTCAATGACAATGTGGAGAAAGAGGTTTTTGCAAATACCAAGCTGTTTGAGCAGAAAAAGGAGGAATTATTAACTCAAGAAGAGATGGAATGGAGGCTCAAGAGCCGGGCCATATGGATTGGCTTGGGGGATAAAAACACAAAATTATTCCATGCTTATGCCTCACAACGGAAAAACTCTAATGCTATATGGGACATATTAGATGATGGTGGAAACTGTGTTACAGGTTTGGGGGAGCTCCACAATCCTGCCATTGATTATTTTGGTAATCTTTTCACTGACCTTGGTCATAGTGATATTCTCAATCAAATTAATGTGGCTAGACATTTTTCTGTATTTGTTGATGAATATGAGGCACAGGAGCTAGGGAATGAAGTAAATTTGGTTGAAATTGAAGAGACCTTAAAGGGTTTTTCCAAGGACAAAAGTCCTGGTCCAAATGGTTGGACAATCGAACTTTTTTCATAGTTCTTTGATGTCACAGGTGCTGAATTACTGAAATTGGTGGAATATTCAAGAGTTGAAGGGTACATCTCTGGGGGCCTCAACTCTACTTTTCTCACCTTAATTCCTAAGAAAAGTAAGCTAGCCAAATTTGGGGACTTCAGGCTAATTTCAGTATGCAACCTGGTCTACAAACGAATTTCCAAGATAATCTCAGTTAGAATGAACCCTATTTTGTCCAGATGCATCTCTATTGAACAGTTAGGATTCTTAAAGGACGTCTGATTTTCGATGCCATTGGCATAACTCAGGAAATTATCCATTCTGTCAAGAAGAGGAATATGAAATCTATGCTTCTCAAGATGGATCTTGAAAAAGCATATGACAGGGTTGACTGGGTATTTCTAAGGTTGATTCTTATTTAGATTGGTATTCTGCCTTTGGTTCTGCGTTGGATCATGGCTTGTGTGACTACGACTAATATTGCAGTACTGGTCAATGGAGCACCACCCGATTTTTTCAAGATTACTAGGGGTGTTCGTCAAGGGTGCCCACTGTCCGCACTACTATTCTTGTTAATCATTGAAGGCCTGCGTAGATTAATTGGGAATGGTAAAGCAAACAACGTGATCAAAGGTATTAAGTTTTCTTGAGAATTATCACTCACTCACATATTATTTGTAGATGATGTCCTTGTAGCAGGTATGGACTCAGTTGAAGAATGGTGAAATTACAAAAGTATTATTAATATTTTTTGTGATGCTTCTGTTAGGAACCCATGTCAACCCTTCTATTTACTTTGTTAGTATATTGTTGTTGGACGCATATGCTTTGTAAGTCGTCCCATAGTATTTGTTGATCCATAATTTGTCTTATTTTTATTGGACGCATATGCTTTGTAAGTCGTCCCGCAGTAATTGTTGATCCATAGTTTGTATCGGCCCATGGTTTGTATTGACACATGGTATTGGCGCCTAGACTTAGTATATAAGTTTGTGTTGAGACCAATGAAGGTACCGTGAAGTTATTTGTATTGAGCTTACTCAAAGGAGGTTTCCCCCTCGAAGTGGCCTGTGATCAATAAAATGATTCTGAGTTCTATTATTTCTATTATCTCATGTATTTTCGTTAATTAATTGTTGCAACAACTTCACATCTGGTATCAGAGCACTTTCTTGGGCTCGTTAGGTGGAATTTCTACCAATTTATTTTTTTGCATCTGTTGCAAGTTCAGATCTGGGAATAATCCCTATCTTCTTAACTGTGGGAGGTACTTGGGCATAATCCCTAAAACTCATTGTGAGGAGTACCACAAGAACCCCAAAGTAGTTGGCCCATTGAGAGTACCTGCCAGCGGAAAGGGAAGCGACCCCTACCTGATTGACTAGTTCCCACCCGCGAGGTAAACCAAGAGCTGTCGTTTGTGGCAAAGAGGTTATCAGTTTCACTTGAGCCGTGGAGTGAGAGGTACTACCCTAATACGGAAGCCATCAGACATCAGTGGTGGCCGAGTGAAACCCCTGAACTATTAGGAAGCCAAAAATACCTGGGGTCCATATCTATTTTTAGCTGAACTGTTGCCGATCACTTCCGCGTCGTTTCATATCCATTCCGCGTTGTTTCAGATCCATCCGTTTTCGATCCATTCGGTACCGTTTCAGATCCATCTGTTGCCGATCCCTTTCGCACCGTTGCAGATCCATTTCTGGAAAAAAAAAAAAAAAAAAACCCTCCCTTGAAACTTTCCGGACACCCCTGCAATCCCATTCTGCATTTTTCATTCCTGAGGAACCTACCCCAAATTCTACTTTCCAAAGCCAGAAATCTCACATTTGTCTATTTTAAGGTTTGTCATAATTTTTTCAATTTTCACCCACTTGCCTCCAAATTTTGCCACTATGTTCATTCCCTCTTTCTGCTTCTTTGTCCGTCTTTGAAAATTTTCTCATTCTTTCACATTGCTTCTGAAATCCTCATTTTTTGCTTCCATGTCCATCAGAAAGTGTCCAAAACGTAGTCAAACTCCAATTACCCATCCGATTTTTTCCCAAATCCAAATTTCCCTTTACTAAATAATCTTTTGTTTGTGTTTTTCTATCAATTCCCCCAAAAAACAAAAAAAAAACTCCTGGTTATGGTTGTCACCCGCACAGGAGAAAACACCATGGAGGAAGCACTTGCAACCATCCAAACCAAACTCCAAGATCTAGATGAAAAATTTCTCAGCCTCCATCTTCAGCATTCAGCCATGAATAATAATCGACAACAAGAATATTCTGCAGCCAATGGGTTCTCTTCTTCCAGCAATTTTCGTGGTTCGAAGCTTGAATTTCCTCGCTTCAATGGTACTGATCCGACTGGATGGATTTATCGTGTAGAACAATATTTCAGTCTACATAATACTTTTGATGTCCAAAAATTTCCACTAGCATTCTTTCATTTGGAACAGGAAGCCCTTTAATGGTACCGTTGGTACATCATGACTCATGACTAGCCAAAATGGACATATTTTTTCCAACTCCTTTTGCAACGATTTGGTCCTAGTGCTTTCGATGAATTCACCGGAGCACTCACTAAACTTCATCAAATTGGCACTGTGAGAGAGTATCATACAGAATTTGAGAAACTAGCCAATCACACAGAAGGATTGTCTGATGAATTCTACAGGAGTTGTTTTATTAGTGGTCTTAAGGATGAAATCCGGTCAAAGGTTAAAATGTTCTGTCCGAACACAATGATTGAAGTCCTAGGGTTGGCTAAGTTGGCAGAAGAAAAGATTGCAGCCCAACAATGCTCCAAACCCACTTTTGTTCCCTTCCGAAATATGGGTTCTCAACGACCTCCCATTTCGCCATCTCCTCGACCAACTCCTATCAAGCATTTGTCTGAAACAGAGATGCAAGCATGCAGAGAAAAAACGCTTTGTTACAATTGTGACGAGAAATTCACTCGAGGACATAGATGTGTTCAACAAAATCTCTATCTCTTGGATATGGATTCTCCGCCTGCCTCTAAAATTGGTGAAGAAGCTCCATATACAATGGATGATCAGGTCGACATTCAGGAGCTGCCTATTGACCCCCCATCTCAGGATGAACAACCATAGATATCTCTTCATGCTTTATCCGGCATCACCACCCCCCAAACAATGCAAGTCAGGGTTTACTTCAAGAAGCTTCCTCTTACAATACTCATTGATTATGGTAGCACTCATAACTTCATTGACCCTCGCATCGCCAAACAGGATGATTGTTTTGTCCATCCTTGCTCCAACTTTGAAGTCATGGTTGCCAATGGGAGCACCTTACCTTGCAAGTGGAAGTGTCACAATGTGCGTATCTCTCTGGAATATTATAACCTGCGCTCTGACATGTTTTCCTTGTCCCTAGGCGGATGTGATGCAGTTTTGGGCGTTCAATAGTTATGCACACTTGGCCCCATCTTATGGGATTTTGCTGAACTTTGGATGTAGTTTTCAGTCAATGGGAAACAACACAAATTTAAGGGCTTACAACAAGGGTCTCTCTGCATCATCAGTTCACATTGCCTAGAAAAGATCCTTAGGAAGAATTCACATGGTGTCATCGCTCAACTCAATTCCATTCAGATGCACCCATCAACGGTTTCCCCTACTTCCTTAGATAGATATGCAGGTGTCTTTGCTGAACCAGTTGGATTGTCGCCTTCAAGAGACCTTTCCAGTAAGAATTTAGCCACATCTACATCTCAACAGGAAATGTTGGCTATTTTGCATGCAGTACAGAAGTGGAAGCCATACCTATTAGGGAATTATTTCTGCATCAAGACTGATCTCTAGAGTCTGGAAAATTTCCTGGAACAATGGGTCTCCTCCCCAGCACACCTGAAATGGGTTATCCAACTCATGGGTTATGCCTATGCGATCACTTACGAGAAGGGTAAGGACAATATGGTGGCAGATGCTCCTTCTCACAAATTTGATGACCCGGTTTCTCTTATAGCTATTTCTCTGCTTGTTCCAAATTGGTTGCAATCTGTTCAACAGGGATATCTCTTTTATGAATTCCATGCTTCTTCATTAGCTGGGCACTCTGGGTTCCTCAAAATGTATGATCGGGAACAATGTAACTTCTTTTGGCAGGGACTGAAGATGAAAATTCAACATATGGTGGCTGATTGTGATACTTGCGAGGTCAACAAGGGTGAAACTACACTCCTTTCGGGACTGATCGAACCCTTGCCCATTCCTACACAGATTTGGACAACTATTACTATGGATTTCCAAAAAGCGCTCCAGTGGTACAATACCACATCTAAAAGGACACCATACGAAGCAGTCTATGGACAGGCACCGCCATTTTTCTTCCAGACACCCTCAGCAGCTCCTCAGTTTAGGCAATTGACTCAATTCTTCGAAACTGCGATCAGATTCTTCTCATTCTACAGGACAATCTTCACATGGAAAGAATTCGACTGAAACAACAAGCAAATCAACACTGTTTTGAGCACTTTTCACTCAGCTGAAATGGTTCTTCTTCGTCTACATCCTTCCAAGCAACCCTCCCTAAAACTCAAAAGGCGTTAGTGGCCCAGAATGCAACCCAAGGGTGCTACAGAATGCAACCCAAGGATGCTACAGGGGAACCACTCCTTCAAATTTTGCATCAATTTCCACATCTAAAGCTTTGTCCTCAAAGCTTTTTCTAAGGGAGAGGGGATGTTAGGAACCCATGTCAACCCTTCTATTTACTTTGTTAGTATATTGTTGTGGGATGCATATGCTTTGTAAGTCGTCCTGTAGTATTTGTTGATCCATAGTTTGTCTTATTATTGTTGGACGCATATGCTTTGTAAGTCATCTCATAGTAATTGTTGATCCATAGTTTGTATCGGCCCATGGTTTGTATTGACACATGGTATTGACCCATGGTGTTGGTGCCTAGACTTAGTATATTAAGTTTGTGTTGAGACCAATGAAGGTACTGCGAATTTATTTGTATTGAGCTTGCTCAAAGGAGGTTGCCCCCTCAAAGTGGTCTGTGATCAATAAAAACGATTCTGAGTTCCATTATTTCTGTTATCTCGTGTATTTTCATTAATTAATTGTTGCAGGTTCTTCACAGCTTCTGGTATGTTAGTGAGTAATAGAAAATCAAGTTTTTTTCATTACAGGATTGAGAATAACTTGATTGAGAATTTCAAAGGTTTTCTTCCTTATAAATTTTGTCAACTGGAAGAAGGTTTTAAGTATCTTGGCTATTTTCTGAAGCCAAATGGGTATAAAAAAATGATTGGTTATGGCTCATCAAGAAGGTATAACATAGGATTAACCATTGGACATTCAAGTTACTCTCAATTGGTGGGCATCTCACTTTGTTGAAATCTGTATTAACTGGCATCCTTGTGTATTGGTTTCCACTGAATCAGGTTCTTGTTTATATTATTAACTGTTTAAGAAATATCTTCTTCAATTTCCCATGGACAGGGGGTCCGGAATGAAACAAGCTGGTGATGACTAGAAGGGAAAACATTACACTACCCGAACGCTGTGGCGGTTGGGGGATTAGAAACTTATCACTGTTTAGTTGTGATCTGAAGCCAAATGGGTATAAGAAATGGTTGGTTATGGCTCATCAAGAAGGTAGAACATAGGATTAATCATTGGACATTCAAGTTACTCTCAATTGGTGGGCATCTCACTTTGGTGAAATCTGTATTAACTGGCATCCTTGTGTATTGGTTTCCACTGAATCAGGTTCTTGTTTATATTATTAACTATTTAAGAAATATCTTCTTCAATTTCCCGTGGATAGGGGGTCCCAAGAATGAAGCAAGCTAGTGATGACTAGACAGGAAAACATTACACTACCTGAACGCTGTGGCGGTTGGGGGATTAGACACTTGTCACTGTTTAGTTGTGCTCTGCATTTAAAAAGTTTCTAGCATGGTATTTTTGGACCTACTCTATGGACCAAGGTTCTATCTGTAAAATATATCAAAGGGAATGTTATAAACTAGATCAAGAATCCAGTGAAGAAAACTATGGGAGTATCCCCAATCTGAGCTGGATTTATTAAAGTGTATAACTGGTTGGTGAAAGATCTTTCCTGGAGAGTTGGGAATGGGAAAGATATTTCGGTAGGCATTGATACGATTTCGAGTTTCGATGATGATTATTCCCTGCCCACCAGAGTCTTGAACACTCTTCATTGGTTTGATCGGGCCACACTCAACAAAATTAAAAGAACCAATTCTTATTCTAATAATTCCTATTGGCTCAACGCAATGGAAATGGGCTTTTCGGATGATGTTGCTACAGAATGGGACATGTATATCAACAAAATGAATGGTGTAGGTTGTCGTTTGACTTTGTACAAGGATAAATTAATTAGGAATAACAATAAAGCTACTGGGGAGGTGACGAAAAAGCTTGCATATAAGGCCATCATTAATTATTGATGCATTTTCCCTGCAAATTGGTGTTATAAGGTGTTGTGGAAGTGGAATATTCCACTTAAAATCAAGTGCTTTATGTGGCATGCCCTCTGGGGAGAGTTGAAAACGTGGGATAACCTTCTCAAAAAAGGATGGTCAGGGCCAAGTGTTTTTTATCTCTACAATAGCAATTTGGAATCTGCAAACCATATTTTTGTGGAGTGCGGTTTTACTAGATCTATCTCGATCACGATTATCAATCATATCTGTTTATATATTTAGTGGGGTATAGGGTTTTTGGATGTGTGTGCCCTTAATTGGTACAGGGAATGTAAAAGGTTCCCTTTCCTGCCAACAATAATCTCTTGGATCATATGGCGATCCAGGAATGAAGCTATTTTTGAAAATAGGGCTCCCAATAAACAATGCACTTTCAACAGGTTTATTTCGGTGATAAAGGATCATTGTATCGATACAGTTAAGGTGAGCAACATAAATAATAGTTCTTTCACCCGTACACACCAGAAACTTGTTTCTTTTTTTTATGGGGCTGCATGTAATGGCTTATGTGCTGTGGGAGGTGCCATTTACATAAATAAGGACCATTATTACACTCTCAAGATGAATTGTGGAAAAAGCACTAATACAAAGTACAAACTTCTTGCTCTTTGGTGCGTGCTTACCGTCTCATATATGTTTGGTCTTCAATGAACTGGAATTTTTTGGAGATTCAAGGGTGACAATAAAATGGGCTCGTAGAGAGTTTAATTTAAATGCCACTTGCCTTTATCAGTGGTGTTGCAGGACAAGGGAGAAAATTCTGTTGTTTAGTGACATTTGTTTTGAACATATTTATCGACAACACAACTCACTAGCCGACAATCTTTCCAAAGCTACATATGATGGAGAGGAAGGGGTAATTCTATAGGAGGAATTTTAGGACTTACAGGTTGTAGAGAATGGATCTGTCCGAATTTTTGACATATAATCACTGGTTTGAAGTTTAATTATCTGTAGATATACATCTTGATATGAAGACTGTTCCATTAGTATAGTATGGACGATGATGTTAATCAATTTTTGGTTTTGAACATAAGTCAGTTTCTGACTCATATATTTTTGTACTATTTGATTCACTAATTTGAATACCAATAGTATGGTTTTTTTCGTTGAAAAAAAACAAATCAAAAAATAAAATAAATTATATTTTAATTAAAAACAATTAAACCATCTTCTAAAATCAATTATTGCAATAATATCATAAGTCTTAACACCCTAAACTTAATCATGACAACACATGCTCAAAACATACAACCTCTAAAGTCCTACGCAACTATCATAAACTAGCATACTCCCAAAGCAGGGGAAATGAAACACCGAGAAGAACTTCAATATGTTGTAAAATGAGAATAATTGTATGTGTTTGAAAGAAAGTCTAGCTAATTTATGGTAGGGATAGTAGTCGATGAAATTGAAAGGAAAACTATATTGCAAGTACTAATCCCATGTAATCGATGGCAAGTAAAATGATTTGTACATTAATTTGTCATACAAAAAGGTATACATATGTGAGTAAAACAATAAAGGGCAATGTAGTGATCAAGTTTGACTCTAAATATATTGGAAATCAACATCGGTAGTTTGATTCGGTAGGTGGTTTTATGAGTTTACCGAATACTCGTTGTTAAGGCTTCTGATCCTGAAGTTGTTGAAGCACCAAGCCCATTTCATATATGAAATAAAGAGGGCACATCAGTAGCCAGTCCGCACGAGTGTTGTTCATTCCCCATGTACAGTTGCGAGTGTCGTTTATCTACCAGGTATAGTTGCGAGTGCAAGTGACATATCCCATGCCTTTTAATGGAGATTATGCCTATGTTTTTGGTCTATCATACAGAGAAGCTAGTAGGGCAGAGGATTTCCTAGAGCCCTATCCTTGGACCATATGTGTTGTCCCCGTCTTGTATCAATGTCGTGGATGCATCTTTTGACCATGATGCTCCATTATGAGATGGAGCTCCATATTTTCCTATCTATGTAGATTGATTTGATGCAGTCGATTCCAAGTAGGTGCATCTTGGATGGATAGGCAAGAGCATATGTAGGTGCGTCTTTTTTATGGACAGCTTTTGCAAAAATTTACCTAGTGCAGTGGGCTATGGATATGGAGTTGGAGGATGTGGAACTGCTTAAATTAGTGTCGTTGGATGGCTTTGTTTGTATATTTTACTACCTTTCTGGCTTCGCGCTGGTAAACTATATCCACAAGCTCATGTATGGAGCATGTTCAGTTATAACAGGAAGGTGGTTGGAAATAATGCTTGCTGAATTATGGTTGTTAATCTAATGGTCTGATTGCTTTTAATGAAATTATGGTATGATGAATACAAAAACAACCTCAGAGAGAGAGACGGGCAGTAAAATTGAGAGGTGAAAGCGGTACTTTCTCTGTCATCTTTTTTATTTATAATTTATAATTTTTGTTTCTAACGTTCCTTTGTATTCTGCAAGCCAAGTATGCCATATGATTCAACACCAAGTGGGAGATGAAACTAAAAGGGTTTCCACATAGTTGATTCCACAACCTTGATTATTATTGAGAAAGTCATAAATTAATTCTTTGTGGATGTTAGGTCCACCAAGTCATAGGGTTAATTTATTAATGGTATGATAGGGGTGGGTCTTCATAGGCCATCAATAGAAGACTTAGGGCTAATTTATTATTGGTATCATAGGGGGTGGCTCCTCATAGGTTGTCTACAAAAATGCTGAGAAGAAATTCAATATGTTGTAAAATGAGAGAAAGGTATGCGTAAGTAGACAATATAATTTTCCGTGTTTGAAAGAAAGTCTAACTTCTATAATTGCTTCTAAGTGCAAACGACGATAGGCATATGAGTCAGAGTCTTGGGGAAATCATAACATAGAAAATTGGTTGGCAATCCACATATGCTCTCCATGGATTATGGATATTCATATGAGCATCATTGCGTGGTAGGTGATATTTTTTTTTTACCCTTTTCATCAATGTAGAGTGATGATTCATGCTGTACCTTCCAAGAGCATTTATAGAAACCCTTCTCACAAAGAAACAAGCCATTTCCATCCATTGCCATTAAATTATAAAATCATAATAGATCATGCATCCTGAGCTTGAGTTCCAAAGTAAACTCAATATATTGAGTTCTAAACCATATCAGATTAAACTAACAGCAACCCCAATACATAGATACAATCTTAAATCCACGCATGATATATTCTAGACATTCAATAATAGATCCATCCATTTCTTTTCAAATCCTCTTTTATATATCCCTTCCACATATCATTTCAATAAAGTTTAATGTTATTAGAAAGTAATTGTTAGACGTATATTTTTTTCTCTCTAATATTGAAATATTTTAGATTTTTTTTTTCAAATTGTATTAAATAAAAATATATTGTAATTTAGAGTGTTTTTCAATTAAAGTATATTAATTTTTTTTTTTAAATTAAAGTATATCAAAAATTGAAGTTTTTGTTTGAAATTAAAATATATGTAAAAAACAAAACTATTTTTAAATTAAAATATGACTAATTTTTTATAAAAATTTCTTAAAATTGTATTCTTAAATTTGAAAAAAAAAAAAAAATTCTTATTAACAACAAAATGAAGGGCAAATACCCATAATTATATCCGAGACTCATAATTTATGAGTTTCAAAGTAAAACATGTATTAAACAATTCCTAAAATAATATAATCATAATCATATAATAGAAAAATAATGGTGAAGGGTCACTTGTATGGTAACCCATTCCTTCACGTTCATGAATATACATATATCTTTTGACTAAAGAAGTGTTACGAAATAATGAACTTTTAGAAATCTAAAAGAAATAATGTTGATGCCATTAAACATGGTTAATGAAATCCATGTTCACTTCAACGGTACTAATTTATTTCAACCTTGAAAGGAGCATAATCCCTTTCCTTCCTATACTAGATTGGCCCAGAACATACTTGGGAGGGGAGAAACTTCATTCCAAAATAGAGGAAGGAGTCTAGGTGGTAAATTGGAGAGTGAAGAGGGGGAAGGACGATCCACTTACTTGCCTCATTCCGCCTACTCTCACTTACCCATTCTGACCCGTTGATGAAGTTCAACAACGAAGTACAAAGGAAAAGATTTAAAAAGTGACATATATGAATGGGGTATGCACTACCTGGATTACTTTACTGGCTTGAGAGCGTTAACCTTCAAAAGGTAGAAAGTGGTGCTACAATGCATTAAAATGGCAATTTCCAAGTGGCTTTGTTTAGCGATTACGGGAGCTTGATTGCGTGATCTTGGTGAATGTAAGTTAGCACCATGAATCAAATGTCTATACATTGAGGGATAGAGAGAATTTGCCTCGTTCTTGTTCCAAGGTTTAAATAGAGCAAAATGATACCATAACTTTTGACGGGTTTCCTCGCCTTCTCAACTCTTCTTCCAGTACTTCTGCAAGTTTGCAGTGCACCTTTACTTTCTTTGTTCTAATAGTTTTGGCATGGGATAAAATAGGTTGCACACCCCTATATCAATCGATTCCCCCAACACCACCTCTGCATGCCGGGAAATGCCACTTCCTCTCTGGAATGATGGGATCATTTCTCTGTTGATCGACGAGAGATAATGGAAGGAGTTGGAAATAACGGTAGAAACTTCATCGATCTGTTATTGCAAGGCGGAGTTCAGTCATCGAATCCTAGAAAGAAACAACAACAAAAACAACAACAGATGAACAATTCTTAGGCAGGAGGTAATAACGCTCAATCCCGGCCTCTTTACAGGTCCAATTCCCAGAGTAATAATAATTATGCAAATCCTCCATAGTTTCCCCCAACTTCAGTGCCTTCTTTCGCACAGAAGAATACAACTTCGATATGTGTCCTCGATAAGAGTTTTCAAATAATCCTTACATGTATGCTCGTTAAGGCTTTGATCAATATCGTTGGTTAGCACAGACTTCCCAACTCTATGTGATGGGTAGTGCATGTTGGCTCGATGAACAAACAAGATGGGTGAAATGAATCTCCCCATCTGTAAATAAAAATACATATTAAACTATGCACTTTTTTTAAACTGGATTACATCCCAAATACCTGTGTGTGAGAATATTTACAATTTAAAATCTCCAATAGATGGATGCCAGATTCATGAGACCGGGTTTAGTAGATAAAACACGTGCACTACCTTTCCAAAGAGAAAACACGTTAGCTGACCAGAGCGTCAGCTCTCTTAATTTTCTTACCAGAGCAATTTAGAAATGGACGACAACTTGAAAACCCTTCCGTTTATAGCTCACCACCTTCTTGCTTTCCTCTATATATAATGTCGAACCATAGAATTTCCTCATCATTCTAGTTTTGCATCGAGTATTCTATCTAGTATAAATCCAGCTTGCTTCTCAAGGAAAGATAGAGTATCAAGCCCGTTTAAGCATCATGAAAGGCCTCCTCCTGCAGCCTTCAACCAAGACAAAGATGAGTAGGTTCCATGGAAAGCATTCATGGTGTTTCTCGATTATATATATTGTCTTATTTTATCTTCATATACACATTTGCAACAGCTCATACGAAGAGTCATTTCCGCCTTGTCGCTGCAACATGAGCGATATTCTTGAAGTCTGTAAGTATGTGAACAATTTGAATGCATCGTTGAATATCATTCATGTAGATGCAACCAAAGAAAGGTTTAACAATAGTGAATATGGACAAAGTCTAGACCAAGTATATGCCTCCTCTAATGTAGAGGAGACACAACCGTCGATCAATGTTAAATTTGTTGACAGCAAGCAAAGATCGATGTTCTACAAACTTGTGGGACTAAGATTGGGAGTAGAGTTCATAAAAATTTATGCTTCTTGCGTTTTGAAAACTATAATTTCACCAGAGAACTGAATACTTATGTAGTGAATTTGACAAATCAACACACTTACCGGGGGCGCTTTTTTCAGTGACAGGGACAGGGGTCATGCGTCGATATGCCGTGGACAGACGACAGGGGGAAGCTCCTCATTCGCCGTCGACCAACGACGAAGAGGAACCACACCCTTAAAATACGCCTTCGACGTAAATATAGCTGAGAATTTTGAATGTAATTATTAAGAATGTAACTCAACGACATTGATTGTAATTTAATTTCTTTTCAAAATTGGGTTTGAAAATATTATGTATATACTAAAAAGTTGAGAGAAATGAATATGATAGCTTAGTTGAGAAAAATATTTGGCTTTGTCTACACTTTGCAGCTCTACCATTATACTCTTAGGTGCATCCAGACAATTAGTAAACATACGAGACACTAACTAATCAAGGTTTGAACTTGTGACCTCTTTATAATGTGTCATATCATTTTAATGGCAACTAAAAATAATTTTAAAACAAACCTTAAAATAATAATAAAAAATATCATAAATTATAATAATTATAAAATTTATATAATAAATTTACTTTTATAAAGACCAATAATCAAAATAAATAGATTAGACATAAATCATTATCAATAATTTATAACTATTCTATTTTAATAATTCATAAATATTATAACTATTCTATTTTAATAATTCATAAATATTATAACTATTCTATTTTAATAATTCATAAATATTACTATAATTTCTTTCCTGGTAGTTGAAGTCCTAAATTCAACGAAATAATCATTTTCCAATAAACATATTGCTAAATTTTAGGCTTCTACCTCGTGATCAGTGATCAAATTTGAAGGGTCGGTCTTAATTTTGATTGGAAGGGCATTTGTTCTTGGAGCCCTTCAAAGATGAAAGGAAATTTAAATAATTGTACTTCAATTGACAAGTATAAATTAACTAAACCCTTCCCCCAAAAAATGCAAAAAACTAACATTGCCCATCCAAAATTTTACAATCTTAAACAATTGAGCACTCCTTAATATCTACATGATAAAATGGTATCTTTTCAATAAAACCGAATTTGAACACATTAATTTGACATATATATAACATTAATTTTACAGTTCATTAAACTAACAACTATTTTGTTGTATTTTTTTGGGTTAGACGACACTTCATTATACAAAAAATCTACTTAGACTATGCAATAACCTTATTGGGGCATCTGCATGATCTTATGCATAGTGCAAGACATTGTAACTAGACATAGTCTTAAAATAAAACTAGAACCATGAGAAAATTACTTACTGTTAACTATGTACAAAAAGAAGCCACTAAGCAAAACGAGGCTATAATAAAACTACAACCAAAATATACATATAAAACCAACCAAAACCTTAATTCAAATCGGAGAGAGGGACAAGCTTGAGAGATGTAAGAATGATGGACATTAGGAGCCTAAGAAAAAATAATACATAGCTAAAAAAAACATTAAAAAAAAATCCTCCATACCAAGCAAGTTAGCAACGCTAGCATCATGGGGCCTGGGGGCATCAATTTTTTTTATTCAACACTTGTTGCGACAACAAATAGGTATGGGATGGAGGGGAATGGAATCAAGCCTAATTCAACTGGATCCTTGTGACTTGTTGCATGTTTGAGTATCGAGAATCTACCTTTTAAATTGAATCAGAACAACAAAAGAAGTTTTTTAATGGCTCGATTTGCGAAAATTCTAGATACATGAGTAATTAAGAGCTCAGGGCTCTAAAATTTGATGTGGTTTTTACCAATCCATGATTCGGTGAATTCGTATTCATTGGCATGAAATTTAAGTTATTTAATGAAAGAATTAATGTATCTACCTCTATGTCGAAACCGTTTTCCATGCTGATGCGAGCCACTGCCCTCCTTATTGTCTTACCAAAAGGCATGAGAATGAGGAAGAAGACTTAAAATTATGGACTTCACCGTCAAAGAAGCCTTACGATCACATTGGTAAGGAGTGATAATAAGATCACAACAATCCAACGTGTCAAATATCAGATGATAGTGCCAATTAAAGACTTATATGGTAAATTTAATATAAGACTTACGTATAGTTGTCTCTTACTCTTTGTGTCTTGACACATATGATCATTTATGGTTGTCTTTGCACTTTGACCCAATTGATATTATAAGGTGAGGGTGTGCATGCATAATAATCCTTAGTTATGACTATGCGATGATGATTTAAATGGAAGAGGATGCAAAGACATGTAAATTTTTATACGTATTTTGGTGGCGAGTGTCGAAGACAAACATGGTGAGAAAACCCATATGTTTGGAAGGACGGAGGGAGATTATATCATCATGATCAGGCCACCCATCAAATTGAAGACAATTCTTGAGCCAAAAATGTTTTTTTTTTAATTTTATTAATAACCATTGTGGTACTTTGGTCCAAATGTATTTTCTAATTCATTGTTTCTCCATATTGTGTGCCTAGTGCCACCTCTCTATATAAATGCATAAATCAACCTCTCCTTGGTCTGTGGTTCTAGCTGCATGCTATTATTTGTAGTTGCATTCCATTGAGTGTTGTTTAGAGTTGTTGTGAGTCTGTGACATTCATGCAAGAAATGAAGTCTTGTAGAGGAAGACTCATCAAAGCGGAAATTTGAATTTCATTTTGACGAAAAACGAGTGGACATTGGTATCCAGGTTCACATAGGTAGTAGGCACAATGTTTTGGCCTTGTTTTGGGGCTAGTAGTGATTCTCTATTGTTACGGCCATAGTCATTGACACATTTTCACACCTTAGATCTCAGCCCGAAGTGACTCAGGATTTAGAGTCAAATCTCAGTGGCTAGTACCCCGTAGTCGTCAGTCATCACTCGTCACCTTGTAAAGCTAAGCAGTGAGTGCATGACATGAGTGAGTGAATGATTACAATTTATGATATTTCCAATATTTTGAATGAATTTTATAGCATAGGAATTTCAACATAGAAATTGAAACTTATATGGATGGGTAATTTCAAATGTTGCCCTTCTTTGGAAATGTTGATATAAATTATGTCCTTCCTATTGGAAGGATAAAATTCAAATTTTAAATTTTTTTTGAAGAGAAATTTTAACTTTACACTTCTAGGAAATGCTAGAACCCTTTCGAAGGGCTGGGAAGGGTTCAAATTTGAATGTTGCTCGTGATCTCAAAATCAAATACTTTGTGACCGTTAACCACTTTAATTTAATTTAAAAAGTTCAGTACTCTTTTTTGTTGCATTGCCATTTTGACTGTAGTCTCTCAAAATTTGGTGGCAAATTCAGCAAAAAACAAACAGTTTGAAAGTAATCCCTCTATTTTGGTGGTTGCGCAACAAGCCGAGCAGCCTTACTTCAGTACTCACGACTATCGAGGGATTTTATTTTGACTAGACAATGATCTTCTAGAAGCCAAGTCATCACACAGAAGCAGCTAGTAACAGGGTTCGAACTTGCGACTGGTTGCCTGGAGATCGTGTTTTTTTATGTATTCCCTACAAAATCCCTCCTGCAGCTCCATCATATGCATTTCATGTGAAGTACCAGCGGGCGAGATGATGGTTTCTAGAGGCTTATTCAGTTAGTCTTCTCCATACATACAACCATTAACTCCCGTTTCGGAAGTCTTCGAGCCTCCAGAATTGCCATTGCCTGAATTTTATAAAAGTATTGAAACACTACAGATCAAAGATGGCGGTCTTATCAATTACAATGAAGAAATGGAGCCTCCACCTGCCGTTGTGTCATTTATGAGGCTCTTTGCATACACTGATTCCATGGATATTCTTTTGATGATCGTCAGATCTCGGGCAGCTGCTGTGTGTTGGGTCACGGATTTGTCCATATTTTCATTACCTATTGACATATATTTCATCCTTCTTCTTCATATTATTATCCATTTATCATTCCATTTTCCATCCATTTGTTGTAATTGCCCGTATAATACCATATTACTTCCATTGATGCTTTAGTGGTTAATAATGATTATTTTCATTTATCCTTGATGGATTGAAGACTATTACGCATAATTTTATTGATGATGGTTTATGGAGTGATTTTTCATATTAGCTGCAACAACACTCATGGTTCAATCCTCCAAAGTTGGCTAGCACACATCCACATGGAGATTCACAACATGGTTTCATTCTTAGGATTGATTATGTGGATTTATGATTTCAATTCATGCCCAAGTCCAACATCGTAGCCTCCAGCTCATGATCAAACGACCTCAACCAAAAACGCATGTCAGATAAGAACACAGTGATTCGTGTCTCGATTTGCAGGCAGATGGAGAATAATCTCACAAATCTGGGACATGGGTTTTGTGCGTAACGACCCCAATTACCCGGCGAATGAGTAAATCGCCAAAAAAAACTACAGTTTGAGATATACAGTTGGTTCTCTAAGAGTGTAATTCCCAGATTTACTATTGTGGTCCGTTTCAAAGCTATTAGCAGTTACGGCCATGTTTCGGCTGTTACAGATCACAAGTTGGGGTTCGGTTTCTCATTCTCCTGAGATCATTTTATGTATAAATATGTAATCATTCTGATGTATTGGCGGGGAGAATAGAAAGCAATGTTATGCTGTAGGATTTGATCCAGACTCTGTTGTAATCATTCCATTCTGATAATACATGCTGGCAGTTTCTTAATTCTGAAGTTGTAAACTTTCATTATGGAGATTCATCTCTCCTTAGTGGAGGAATGGCCATCTTCCCTGAGTAGATGCTGATAATGTTGATTGTTATTTTGTAGGTTTGTTTATTATTCAGTTAATGCTTTGATTCATTAGATTTATCATAGTTGCATAATTTCATTCATTAGATTTATCATAGTTGTTTTCCTGTTAATTCGTTCACCTAGATCGTTGGCCAACATAGCATTTCTTTTACATTCATGCAATTAGATCTTGCTTCATAAGAATTGATTTTATTTGAAGTGTGATTAGATTTACAGTTTGGTTTTATGAATAGATTTTAGGTTTGATTTATTTTCAAGAAGGTGTGATCTAGTTTACAAAGAGTTTCGATTTCATACCCATAGATAAACAGTGTCAGGTAGAAATTGTGCTTGCATAGATCTTACACGATAACTTTGGAATACAAGACTTCCTCGGGTTGATAATTTATGTTCTGGTAGTATCAGTTGTTTAATTACTTAGAAAATTAATCCAACCAACATTTTGACGTCGTTGCCGGGGAAGTTATCAATAGTGCAAAAGTACATCTGACATTGTTTTGTAGATGCATTGTTAAAGTAGAGCATGTAGGTTGCATGATAACTTTTTTAGTTTATTGCATTTGTTTTGAGTGTGAATTTTCTGTTTTTTTTTGCATTTAGTTTCATTTAATTTTTAATTTTTTGAGCTTAAATCTTATCATTCCCCTTAGTGGTGTTGTAAGCACCACCCATTATACTAACCCATTGACAAGAACATTCGAAGGAGGAGCCTCCAGATAACACACGAAGAATCTAATGAAGAGTGTGAAAATCCTCACAGCAGATCTAAGAGATGATGTATACCTCACAAGAAAGTAATTGGTTAAGCAAGAAAATAGAAGAAGAGTGGTCAATGCAGTATAATGAGCAATAGAATAATAACACAGTAGAACTCGGATAAAAGCAAAAATACTTCACACACACTAATTAATTAATCACAATATGGAAAAATAAATAGTACAATGCATGAGGATTCGAATGCCTAAGGTGGAAATTCGAATTAGCCTTCATGGAGTGATCAAAAGATCACTGGAGTGTCATCGGAGCACAACTTGTAGTCTATCTCATCATCAATGGAGTCATCAATGCACAAGTAACTATCAACCGTCAGCCAAACTGAGTCTAATTGAGTGTGGTAGGTGTAACTACGTGTAATTGGAACTAATTGAATGAAGGAGGCTCAGTGGAGGGCGCATGAGGAGCTAACTGAAGTCAGAATGGGCAATCAAGTCTCACTAGAGGTCCATCGAAGTGATACAGTCAGTTGAGAGTCAATCTAGCCTTAAATCAAGGAGAGAACTGAAGATAACTGAATGGTAGGTAAGGAAAGGCGCCTTTCTCATGCAGTAGGTGAAAGGAGGGCGCACTAAGCTCGAGGAGGGCTGAAAATGAGTGGAAGGAAGCTCTGGGTGCTAGCTAACTAAGGGATAGGTGCTGGAACTAATGACTGGGATGCATGCAAATGCATGCAAATCCTAAATAATGCATGCAAACCCTAAAAGTGCATGCATGACTGAAAATGAAAATAATGAAAATGCTGCTAGGACTAGGATGGAGTATAGGAATATCCTAACACCCCCCCTTAATCCATCCTGGGCCCTGGTAACTAAGACCAAAGGTCACCCAATACAATGAATAATAATAGTCAATAAACCGAGGAAATGGGGAAAAACTCATGGGAAAAATACCCCCCCTCAAAATAGACTGTAAGGCACACACAAAAATAAATGCTCCAAACTCAAGCAGGTGTGATGCTTGGTCATATGTCTGGAGGTATCTTCTTCTTGGGAAGAAGTGGATCATGCTCAGAAAGCATGTGCGTGTACTTGCTCTTCAGATCGAATGTGATGAGAACAAATCCAAAAGTATGAGGATGATCCTTGAACCTGTGATTTGAATCAGTTGAGGTAGGATCAAAACCATGAATATGCAGATAGTCTTTTGTCTTCTCCTTCGAACCATCACGGGTGAGATTATGCCAAAAAGAACCATCAAATAATAATGATTGCTTAGAATCCAAATTAGATCCAAGACTTGAATCATGGTTTCTTGAGATCTCCTTTGAACCATAAGAGGTGAGATCAAAACCAATAAATGCATGAGAAATTATCCCGAGCAAATGGCCGTGGTTTCTTGAGATCTCCTTTGAACCAGCAGGGGTGATATCAAAACCATGATGTGCATGAGAAATTATCCCAAGCAAATGGAAATGGCCATATTCTTCAATAACCTTCTGAAAGCATGGAATAATGATCATATAGTAGTATATAAGAGGTGATTGCTTGAGGAGAGCGAATGCATTACCTCCAACATCTAATTTGACCTCCGAAACATTCAATAAATCATGATGCAAACCAACAGACTCTGGTGCAAGAGAGGATTTAGGACCTTCTACAATATTTAGAGTGTGAGCTGGCACAGAAAGAGAAGAAATTTGGAGCATGAGTGTAGAATCTGCAAGTTTTCTTCTTTGTGGACAACTTCAATATGAAATGTGTTTGATACTAGTTCATGATCAATGAGATCATCAAGGATGGCAAATGCATCACTTTGCTTGCTCTTGAAGGGGTTTGGACCAATTCCTTCATTCTGTTTGCCGAATCTTTCATCCAGATGGGCCCATAGATCTTTTGGAGTTTCAACATCATCAATGATTTGGTACAATATGTATTCAGGCAAAGAAAGCATCATTCTTCCAAAGGCCATGTCACCTTTATTCAACTAGTCAATCTTCTCTTCAGGGGATTCGAACTCTCTTTCAAAATAAAAATCAAAGAGATCATGTCTCTTCAAATATGCTATCATTTTTTGTTTCCATTCATCATATTTGAGTGGAGAAAGAGGAGGGATTTCTTCTGAATACATTGAAGCTAAAGAAGACCTGCAAAAACAATAGAGAATATCTGCAACTGCTACTGTTGCAAAAATGCAGAAATTGCTGCACTCGAAATATTGATAATAACGTGCAAAACAATCTCAGGAATGGAGATAAACAATACTCTCAACATGCTCTGATACCATGTGAAAATCCTCACAACAGATCTAAGAGATGATGTATACCTCACAAGAAAGTAATTGATTAAGAAAGAAAATAGAAGAAGAGTGGTCAATGCAGTATAATGAGCAACAGAATAATAATACAGTAGAACTCAGATAGAAGCAAAAATACTTCACACACATTAATTAATTAATCACAATATGGACAAATAAATAGTACAATGCATTAGGATTCGAATGCCTAAGGTGGCAATTCGAATTAGCCTTCATGGAGTGATCAAAATATCACTACAGTGTCATTGAAGCACAACTAGTAGTCTATCTCATCATCAGTGGAGTCATCAATGCACAAGTAACAGTCAACCGTCAGTCAAACTGAGTCTAACTGAGTGTGGCAGGTGTAACTGAGTGTAACTAGAACTAACTGAATGAAGGAGGCTTAGTGGAGGGAACATGAGGATCTAATTGAAGTCAAAATGGGAAATCAAGTCTCACTGGAGGTCCATTGGAGTGATACAGTTAGTTGAGAGTCAGCCTAGCCTTAAATCAAGGAGAGAACTGCAGACAACTGAATATAACTGAATGGTAGGTAAGGAAGGGCGCTTTTCTCATGCAGTAGGTGAAAGGAGGACGCACTAAGCTCTAGGAGGGATGAAACTAAGTGGAAGGAAGCTTCGTGGGCTAGCTAACTGAGGGCTAGGTGTTGGGACTGATGACTGGGATGCATGCAAACCTTAAAAGTGTATGCATGACTGAAAATGCAAATAATGAAAATGCTACTAGGACTAGGATGGAGTACAGGAATATCCTAACAAAGAGATGGCAGGTAAAAAATATGCAGAAGTTGTTAGCTTTGAATTTTCCATCAGAGATTCAGGAGGAGTGGTACCAACGAAAATCATTCCCCCACATGTTCTACCAAATTTTCATGGTTTGGAAAATGAAGACCTTGATGTATTTTTGTTTCAATTTGAAGTAATTTGATGTATTTTTTGAATGTGTTTCCCCTTACTCTAAAAGGAATAGCCCTCCAATGGTTCATGAGCTTTGGTGGAAATTGTATACAGAGTTGGGAAGACACGAAACATGTATTCTTGG
Organism: Larix kaempferi; assembly: GCA_027924585.1. Taxonomy (NCBI): domain Eukaryota; kingdom Viridiplantae; phylum Streptophyta; class Pinopsida; order Pinales; family Pinaceae; genus Larix; species Larix kaempferi. Next base: position 16,048,549 of record BSBM01000093.1, on the reverse strand, counting down.
AAAGGTACCAAGATTATTGTAGGGTCAATGAAGATATCTTCGAAATGACACAAGGAGAAGAAGAGAATTTGGAGGAATATGTTGAATGCTTTCAATACAACCTTCAACGATCAAAACTGGTATTCAAGAGTTATGTTAGAATATGTTAGAATTCAAGAGTTATGAACATATGTTAGAATATTATGATATTTGTGAGTTATGTAGAAGGTATTCAAGAGGAAACTTCAAGACTGGTAAGAATTCTAGTAATCTTTATTTTCAATCTTTGAAATCTGCTACAAGAACAAGATTTATGGGAGTTGAAATCAGTAATTTATTTGAAAATTCTAATGCTGATATCAATGGTTCAGTAAATTCACAATTGGGTGTTTTGCAGGTGAAGGAAAAGCATGAGGAATTTGAAGAAATAGTTTTCCCTCGGTGCCAGAAGAAACATCTTGCAATATATTGTCCTTTGGATAGTCTCACAATTTGTGGCATATGTGACTTGAATCATTCCACAGATCGTTGTCCCTCCTTACCAAGGATGAAAGAAACATATCAAAGAGATTTGGGAGTTGCAGCCAACTCGTTGCAACATTCATGGAAACCGTGGCCTACATGTATAGTTCAAAACTCTATCCCTCTATTTCCTTACTCTCATACTCAATCATTGAATACTCCTCTACCATGGAAGATGTTGCAGCCTCAATTTAACTCTTACCTACCTTATCCATAAGGTTGGAATGGCCTATCTTATGATCATATGGCCACTTTCCCTCATGATGTAACACCACTTGGTCCTTCAAGGTCATCCTCACAAACAAATCCTCTACATTAGACACATCTATCTTCTCATCAAACTCCTTGGTATCCAACACAATTTCCTGTCCAATCCACCCTCCACCCTAAACATAATAAATTAGTACAGTATGCTTACAGTGCTGAACTGCAAAATGTTCCTACATTTCCCTCATGTTCTACCTCATCTACACTACTGCAAAAAGACTGTGCACTATTGCAGCAAATTCATACGAGGCCTAAACATGTTTTAAATCCAATACTTGAAAGTGAAGTTTCTTATGATCATCAAAAAGTTAACAAGATCAAAAAATCTGATGAACGGACATTGGAACCAAAAGCAACCTTCACATCATTAGATTCAAATCTCTTATGCAATCAGGAAGATCAGTTTACTAAGGAGATTCATGGTCTAACAACCATGAGAAATCAAGGGAACAAAGACTATATTGAAGCTTGGTTTCAATCTGTTATCAATCTACAGTATCATTCCTTGCTTTACCAATTCTTGGCACCATCATTTCAAGGGAAGTTGACCTCTCATATCCTAGCATTCATAAATTTATATTTTTCTATTGGGAGTTCTCCTACACTTGAGAAGATTTTGTTATTTCCAAGTAGTGTAGGACATTGTAAATAAATAAAATTCGAGTTTTTTTTTCACTTAGATCTAGGATGCATAGATAGTATCATTTTATTTTGAATAAGAACTCTTGGACACATGGTATAGTAAGAGCCACCCATATTACTAATCTCTCTTTTTCAGGAAGTTGGTGAGAGGAAGGAAGCATTGGTGAATGAAGACTCCATGGAAAAGGAGATAAACGATTATGGAAACATTCAAGATTGAAACTTGTGTGATCATCATGGTATATGTTTAGTTTTTATTTCTATATAACACATCCAAAAAAATACACAGACTTTATTTCAATATTATATCATTTTTTTAAGAGTTGCAGCTGCAGCTGTAACACACTGTGTACAAGTTAATATAGGTACTCAATGCTTGAAAATTTTTGTATGTGTGTGTGTTCTATTTAAATTTACATCATTAAAAACATTCATACCTATTCCGGTCACTTTTTGGGAGTCAAATTTCATTTATTGTATTTTTGTGGCATTTTGACTTGAAAGTTTTACTGAAACATAGTCAGGACAGTCCATTTTTGGGAGATCAAATGAGATTATTTTTAAAACATGTTTACATCCTAAGTATCCCTTTGAATATAGTTTCCAAACCAATTTTAATTTTTGATATTGGGCATCAAACGAAAAAGTTATGGTCAAAATACTAACAGGGTGTCTAGCAGGCAGCTTAGGAACAGAGCTGGGACAGTCACTTTTTGGATGCCTTATTGGATATATCTTGCAAACCTGTTTCATTGGTATGTTCCCCTATGAATATATTTTACAACACAATTTGAATCACTCAGTTCCGATATCGTATGCAAATTTTGTGACCAAAATACCGACTGCCTATCACAAATCAACATTTTTAAAACTCGGTTTCCTAGACTGTTCATTGGCCTATTTGACCCATGTATTCTAATTGGATTCAAAACATGTTTCTATTGGAGATTCCTACATTAATCTACTATCATATCCAATTGTAATCACGTCAATCCGTTATCAAACGAAAAGTTATGCCTAAAACCGTGACTGTTGGTCTAGTCCAGAATTCGAAAAACACCTTATCATGCAAGCTGTTACTGAGCAAATTGGAATATGATCACATAGAATTTTTAAAAATTGTTTCTAATGGAAATATACCTATGAATTTACTTTCATTTGTATTTTGAATCACTCAAATCGGACAAGGAACGAATAAGTTATGATCAGAATACTGATGGCGAGTCTAGATGGCCATTGCTCTCCCGCGGGTATAAAGTGGATTTTGCTTCGTTCATTTTTCTTTGGATTTGTTTGATAAGTAATTGCTTGTTTTTTTTTTTCATAAGTATTGGATAAAGAGAGATCGATCACCTCTCTTCTTCCATGATCTCATGTTTTACTACAGGAAAGTGCTAGGTTTTTGCAGGTCCTTGGAAGAAGAAGATCAATACATGCACGAGTGACTCTCAAAGACTTTTTCTCAATTCGCAACGGATTGAGTACATAAAAAATAATGGAGATATTGATGTGAAAACCATATGAAGACCAATGTTCTATAAGTCAAATTCCATTGCTACATGAATTGCTACTAAAGAAGCCTCCCAAAAGACCTTTCGTCCATCATGCTCATTCACCAACAACATGATTGTCCATAGATTTCCTTTTTTCCTCCACCATTCCATCACTTTCATGACCTTATGCTCCATTTCATCACTCACATACTATCCACTCCAACCACACCTAACCCATGAATAATGTCTCTCAGCTCTCTTACATGCTGAGTCACCCCCTATCCTTTTCATTTTACCAATAAAGCCTACCTATTGGAGAAAATATTTCATCTCTAGTTCTTCACAATCATTTGTTTTGTAATAATATTGGATTATGTGGAATTCATTAAGGTCCACCTTCCAATGGTCTTGTCCCATCGACCTAAACACACTATTTGGGCAACAAGACTTGAGTGATTCATAGTACCTTGGAATTTACATGCATCAATGGTAAATTTCCTCGCTGATGATCAAGGGAATACATCAATGTCTCTTGTTTGTCAGATCCTGCAGGTGACTTGACTTCAACACATACATTCGTACCTGACAGGTTGTACTATTGTACCTTGATAGCTCATTGTCATCACTGGTGAGTTTTCTCGCGTTGGTTAAACAATTTTCATTATTGATTGGTAATCCAACGAAGTTTCTCCATGTTTGACTTCAAGAACATTCATTCACATGGATTAACTTGTACATAAAGCGCAGATATTGGATGAAGACTATATACTTTTATTGTTCCAGCAGTTCAGCAGTATTCATTTCATTCAGTTGGCAGCATTTGTTTTTAGTCAGCTTGCACAGTTCCTCATCATGGATCAGATTCAACCTTCATAAGCTTCATCTTTTAGCTACATCTCTCAGCAGTAGTTAACCAGTGCTTCCACTGAGGTAACACTTGAGGTAAAATAGCATGAGTTTTTTATTTATTGAAGATTTAGGAATATGTCATGAAAGACCACTAAGCATTATCCATTTCCATTTTCTATATAGCATTTTCTGTCCATCCATTCCCATCCTTTCCTACTCAACTCTAACACTTCATCATTCCAATTCATGCACACCCAATTCAAGTCCTTCCCAACATCCAAGTATGAAAAATGGTCTATTGTTGCTACACAAGAACCAACAGTAGGAATACAAAGCATTTGTGTTGCTCCACGAGAACCCACAACTGAAGAAGATTATGCTACCATATAATAGAGAAAGAAGTATTGCTGACAGAGTAGCATACTACCATGATGATGAAATAAAAACCAACATTTGAGGTATTTTTAAAGATCAATCATGCTGCTAAATTCTTATTAATGCATGAGTGTCCCACATTGATCTTCAAGGTTGAATGTTGCTAGAAATAATTGGAGTGGTCATTTTAGACGTTTTACAAGTAACACCATGATCATATCTAAGGGAATGAAAAATATTCAGTTTGGGGGATAAAATTTGAGTAGCATTGAACAATGGTACCACTTGTGGCAGCTTCAATACAACCACTAAATACCATGTTATCATCACTATCATTTCTTTTTTGATCATGGACTGGCAGTAGAGAAAAATAATGTACCAACTAACCAAAAGGGATATATTGCCATCACTCTTTGGATTTCCAAATTTGAAAAAAATGGTTCTGTCATGTATTGTTCTATTTGATATCAGCATTGCCATTGTTTTACAATACATCTTAAACTTCATCTACAACATTGGTTACATTTTAGCAGCTTTTGGGTAAATAACATTGGGTATTACTCAACATGACTATTTGGTAATGATGGCCTACTCTCTGATGCTGCAGCAAGTTCTCTTGGGAGAGCTTCAATTACGATTTGCACAGTAATGGCAGCCTACATGATGGAGAAACAGGGAAAATTGATGCTGCTATCAACATGTTTTCTTCATGAATGGTTGGGGTTTGTTATTATTTGGCAATGGTGTTTATACTCATAAAATCTGCAGGGATGTATGTTACTATTTATGTTTGTTGAAGGCACAAGGGGTTCACTTAGTGAACTTGTTACATAGCACGATCGTTCGCAGGATATTAAAGAATATCCCTAATTTCACTAAATATTGGAAAATGCCTCCTAAAATTGTATTGTTGAACCCCCCTCCTAATATACCTTTCCAATTAAGAAAACCCCTAGTTTCACCAGATATTATAGGTATCCATTTTTATCAACCCATTTTTAATACCCCCTTTATATCATATTATCAAATTTGTAACAAACAGGAGACCTAACGCATCTTAGAATAAGCAAATAGGATGCTAAATAAAAATAATAATATAATGCTAATAATGATCCCACTAGGATTGCTGGGGAAACTAATCAATTTGTAGCGTTGGATAGTGGAAGACCCAATGAAATAAAAATGGGGAAGGAAAAATGCATAAAAGGCAACCCAGTCAGTGCAATGCTTAGAAAAGATGAGAATTGAAAATGTTTCACACCACAACGTACCAATCTACCAATTTTATATCATGTAAATACAAGTACAGTCATAGAGAGCTCATGTTTTCTATAAACTTTATAAATTAAACTCCATAAAAATGCAAAATTAAAAGCCTTTCACGGATGGAATTCCCTACCTTCCTATCAAAACAAACAACATTGATGTTTGAACCCAAATGAACATAGAAAAAATCCTCTTACTTTCCAATAACACCATATGATCATGTGCATAGCTTGGATTTTGGTCATTCACAAGATGCAATGAATTGCCTCCACTTCCTCTACATTTATTTTTTCAATCAAGGGAATTAACAACATATAGTTACCTTTTTATGTAGCTCTAACTTGAACAATGGATCTAATGGTAAACCTTAAGAGAAATAAGAGACAAAGAAGGAGCTAGAGAAAGAGAGACCAAGTTCCAATCGAACATCTTCTAAGTATATATTCAAAGTGGAAGTCAAAGTAGACATCAAGTCCTATTAAGATGAGATGGACAATGTGAAGTTGAATCAATAGGTTCAAAAGTGAGAAGTTGACTTCACTGTGCAAAACATAGGATAAGAGTAGGAGATCTCATTTTCTCGTTTAAAGATAGAGATTCATGACATAAATTGGTGGAAAAGCTATACAAAGACACTTAGAATGTAAGGTTATATAGCCATAACTAAATGGGAGGTTTTTCAAACTATCCTTAAGTCCCTATTTTACCTATTGGGTATGAAGAGGACCAATGGATTAGTTGTAACTACTACTGGTATTAGAAAGGGCAATGTGTGCAAGAGTACACCTCCAAGTATGGAATAAAATCCATTATGTTGAGGATCTCTCTCGAGAAGTGGATATATTCCTCAAATATTTGGGTGGTCTACATAGTCATATAAAGAGGAAAGTGATGCTCTTTTACCTTTAGGTCATTGGACTTCTACCAACAAACCTTCTCTAGGTGTCCCAATTTCTCGCAGTAGCAACAGGTCTTCTTCTTATTAACTTTCTTTATGGAATTATGATTATAATGCTTATTCCATTCAGTTGAGTCAATATGTTCATTTTTTTGTCAACCCCTTTCTCTATCATATATCGATTATTTCCATTCTAGATTGGCCTAATGATTGACCTCAAGTTTCCCTTCATAAATATTTTTTGTGTGCCCTAATCAACAAACCACAAAAAAAATCGAAGGTAAAATCCTTACCATCTTCCTTTCATGACGTCGACGTCGACATCCAAATGACATGGAAATTTGAACAGAAAATATCATATGGTGTCTTCAAATTCATCAGAATCAATTCTATAAGCTGACCATCCTTCTTTCCAAAGTCTTTTCCGCATTCACTCATCTTCAATTGAAGTTGCTCTACATTGGCCAATAAATTCTAAACCATTAAAGTAGTCTTGAAAGATAATGAATTTCTATGGGGCTCTTTCTTTTGGTATGAAAGAAATATTTCCTCTGAGGCTTAGTCAAGTCCTCTCTAGCTCTTTGCCATTTGAAAGCACTTGGTACAAGAAATAGGAACTTAGATATTCACATAGTCTTCAAAAAAGGAAAAGCCAAAAATAAAAAAAATAGATAAAATGATTATGCATGTTATCTCAGATGGAAATCAAAAGAGTATATTCCTATTCCTTCACATTTTGTTTTTGTTCTTTTGCTTATATTCGTGGCACGGATAAGAGGATGGAAACTCATAGGTATTGGCTGTAAAAAGAATGCGTTTATTACTCTCTATAAAAAGAATGTATTTGTTATTCCTCTCTTGCCCTTTGTTTTCTCTAGGTATGATTCACATTTTCTTTCTATTCTTTTTCTTTTATTGGTTGTAGTCCCTTAACCGATCTGATCATTCACAAATTCAAGCGTCTACAAATTTATAGCCACTAAAGAATTATTAGAAGATTAGTTCATAGAAATTCACCTAGAAATTAGATTATCTAGAATAACAATTTCATGCATAGTAAAAATACACAATAGACACCAAGGATTACAAAATTAAGATCATTACAGACCTAACACTTTTTGTCATATGTTTCTCACCCAACTCCACCATCTGTTCTTATCGGTGTTCTAAACACCTTCAATTGTTCAAAATCATTAGTGAATGGCATAAATAGAATAGAAAAATAGTCTAATTGTGGCTTCAGTTTCTTTTTGACCAATGTATTCCTCCATTTAAAGTTGACTTTTATTATTGCAAATCTATCATACTGTTAAGAATTAAAACTAATAAAGTGTGCTAATTACAAATAGAATCACATGATTGTATGCATGAAAAAGGAAATTATTTACATACAACTTCCCATTCCTAAGTTATTCATAGAAACTATACAAGTAGAAACAACAAATAAGATTTAAGCATTAACTAGAAATATCATTGAAAAGAATTTGTTGATGTTCAAATTTGTTTCTAAAAATATTAACTTGATCGAAGATCTAGAGGCTTTCAAAGAAGCTAGATTTTTAAGCGGTGAGGAATAAAGAGATTATAGTTGAGTTCAATGTCAATGACCTGATCTGACATAAAAGATATAAATGCACTTGTATATGATCACCCCCCACCATGACCGGATGCTCATAAGGCATTTGATATATCACAAACCAAATAAATTCCAATGTTCAATGTAACAAATTTCTTAATTGATCTAATATGCGGGGTCTAATACCTAAATGCTTTCAAGAATCTAGACTTTTAAGGGATAAAGAATTCATAGATTATAGTTAAGTTCAATTTCAAAGAAGAACGAAATTTTGTTGATGACTTGATCTAACAATCACCATGATTTCCCACTAATAAGGCATTTGATACTATATCACCAACCAAACAAATTTCTTAATAATTATTGTTCAAGATGATGAAAATATTGAATTGATATAATATGGGGTATCAGATCTAGAGGCTTTCAAGAAGCTAGATTTTGAAAGGGTACTAAAGAATTCAGATATTATAGTTGAGTTATTAATGACTTGATTGAATAGATAAGATATGAATGCACATTCATATGATCACCTCCCCACCAACCAAATAATCTGGCTACAAAATATGCAAGAAAAACTCAAATAACACATGAAGGATTGAACATTGCTTCAATTACCGTAAGATAATGCTCATTGCAACTACTTACAAAATAAAGAGACATTGTGGATTTACTTCTTAGTGATGTGTTAAAGTGTCAAACAATGCATATTTATCACATAAAAAACTTGGAAGTTTTTATAATTATACTTTGTTGTGTATAATTTACCTCGTGTTATTATCTATGTCTTAAAAAACATTTAGAACATGACCCATTTTAAAATGATTAAAGTAACAGGTTTTTCCCAGTTGGAGATCACATTTGAACATAGATTTCTAAGAGCATGAAAATGGTGAAATTCAATGTCAAATTTAGTATGGAGTAGAGAATTGCAAGAGAGTTTCTTATAAGATCATTTATGTTCTATAAATTGGATATCTGGTATTGCATTTATTTTATTCTTCTCATGAGAAACTTTCATGGTGGTTAAATTTGTCTTGGATAAGCTTAATATCTGGTATTCAAGCTATTGTGAGAAATGGTATTGAATGAACATTTTAGTACAAAAAATGGTTTCCAATTAGTACACTTGGAAAAAGATAAAACACACCCAAATAAGTAAATTCAATGAAAATAATTATCTTCTTTAGGGAAATGATGATTTAATTTCAGTAGTTTACATGCCATTGTAAACAATCTCTACTCCTGTAACTTCCATGTTTATCTGTTTTTCAAGGAGAAGTAAATCCTTTATCCAAAAAGGTTCTGAAATTTTCAGTCTGGTCAAAATCTAGTAAAGTAAATAATCCAAATTTAGCATAGTTACAGGTTATTTATGGAATTTTGAAGTCTTTGGGTTGATTCAGAGACACTAAAAACCTTTGGGGGTATGGAAAACTATGTCCCTAACACTTTGGCCCATTAGATTATGCAACACTTAAAACTCTGCCAAATTTGTTACCTGAAATTTAACTAAAAAAAATATAAAGACAAATCCAAGCCTTTCGCTATAAAATAAAGACAAATAAAGACTTAGATCTAAAAAACATATTCTTGACTATACAGAATATTTGAATTTGTGCATAAAACATGGTCATCCTGAATCATGTATATATTTTACTTCATTTCTGTCATCATTCAATGGTAACAAACATTTTTGAAAAGGATGAAAAAAATAATATCCAAGACCAACAAGTAATTGTAATTGTAAGTTTTTAATAAAATGTTTCTTTGTTGATAAATTACAAAAAGATCAACTGAATTGAACAAGGTAAAATATCTGATCCATCAGTGAAGTTTACAGATTGATATGACAAAACAAAACAACACAAAAAATACCTCCGATGAAGCAATTCGTAACATTGTCAAGGCTCACCAACGAACACATTGATTTACCCTCGTCTGCAACAAGGCGAGATGCCCCTAGTATCTCATGCCAGTGTTAAAATCCAGATAAATATTCGCAGAGGGCTTACTAAAAAGCATCTGCAAAACATTTGAATACAAATCAGAATATGAAGCACTCTAATGTAAAAACAAAGAAATTTAGTATGAAAACAACAATCTCATCAAAGAGAACTATGTTTCATTATTAGAAAAAATGTCAACACTTAAGTATAAAAAATTCAAAAGAAAAACCTACCACATCAAACTGCTTCACAAACCATTGGTTTAGTTACTTAGTGCAAGCCAAATCTTGCATTGTATAAGGATGAAAATTCACATATGATAGGTAAACCCCCTCATCTACAAATAAGAAAAATACATATCTTTTCAACATTTTAGAATCCAAAAGGACTGAAATACATATTGCCACAATCCTACAAAATTTGCTCCAAATTAAACTAAAGACATACTTAGTTTTTGTTTAGACAAGAATTGCAATGCCATTAGACTAGAAGAAATATAACTTGAAACAATCAAACACATAAATATTTATAACCAATAACTTCTCAGCTGGCATCAAGTTCCACCACATATGTTTGGATCCTGCCCAAATTCTTACCAAATGATCTTTTAAATTAAAAACTCCATAGCTAACTGGTAACGCTAACGGTCTAGACAAATGACATATACACATTTTGAGTGGCACCCTCCATTTTCACTCCAGGGTTATTTATCTCTATCCTAGACATATGCACCAAACCTTTACCTACACCTTTATAAAAAGAGCTAATAAGAAGACTTACAAGAGATGTATGCTATAATCCAAACTATATACATTATAGTTTGCATCAGCCTCAACTGATATGTCTAATTTGAAAAGTATATCTTCAGGAAAGTAGATCCTCCGTTAGTCAGCCAATCATGAAAGCATTTCATATGGAGCTTGGAGCAATCAGAACAAACAATCAATGCCACCCACAACATAATGTGAACTCCAATGATGAATAAAAGGTGTTGCTATGCCCAACCCATTTTGAGATGGAAATCAATGATTGTAAGTTTGCCATTTTGACCAAATTAAAAATACAAGCCCATATAGGGTTTATAATTCGCTTACTGGTTCAGGAACTTAAAGTTGATTTTATTTGGAATTTGAACCATATCAAATTATTTCAACCTCATTTTCTGCAACTAGACTTATTTTCCTATAACTCAAACTATTTATAGGGATATTATAGGTTCCGAATAATTACTTCATGTTAGTGTGGATATTTCATAAGGAATTCCAAACTGTGCCCTAATGTCGAGTGATGGATTGAGCTTGAAAACTGGAGCTCCATATTCAGTGTTGTGCAGGTTGAGCATAGTTACTGAATTTCAATATTTACAGCTACAATTGAACCACTGTCATGGTCTGTAAAACACTTGTTAAAAAAATGTTAATTTCGTTGGTTTATTTTTTTCGTTGATTTATTTCTATCATGGTAAAAAGAAAGTTATTATTTCTCAAAAACAGTAGTTCTTTAAGGAGAAAAAAAAACATGAATTTATGTAATTATAATGGAAGTCTTATATTTTCACTAGCGAGCTTGATGCAGTTCTGGAAGAGCTCCAAAACCTGGGTCTTGTCCAGAAGCTTGTCGGATTCGATTCTGGAAGCTTGAAGACCCAACGAAGGGTCAATGGTGGACTTTCTTCTGCTCCTTGCAGCTAGGGAAAGGAAGACTTAGGCTTGATCGAAGTAGTCATCATTAGGGTTGAATACAAGGCACATTGGGGTTTGGAATTGTTCCTTTAGAGGCGTTTTATGCCTGTTGTTGTTATTCATCCTACCTATATATGGTTTCCTTCAAGTTTTATAAAAACCTTGAGGCCAGAAACTGATAGCAAGTCGAGGAAAACAATGCTGCAAATATGAAATACCCTACTTTTCCGTGCTCAAAGAAGTCCTGAGAGTAGTAGAGAAAAGAGGAAAGCCCTTGTCACTCGAAAATGTCGAATTTCTTTCATTCCCATGAGTTTTTTTAGATTGATTTAGTGTGAGAAAAAGTTTCCCCCTCTTTCTATTTTCCCTCCCATTCAATTTCAATGTGTGTATTTGAGTGAAAAAGTTTCCCTCTTTTGTTGTTTTCCCTCCAATTCAATTTCACTCTATGTGTATTTGGGATTCGAAGTGATAAAATTTGGAGGGTGGGTTTTAACATATTTTAACCAAATTTTCAATGTTGAAACACTTAAAAAATAATTGTATTTTAACTGAAAAGAGGAAATTAATTACACATTTCATTAAAAAATATTAATAAAATATTGTACTTTCAATGATAATAATTTTGAGATGGATGATGGAAATTGTTCTGCCAACTTTGGATGGAAACCCTAGATAGTTATGTTGCGGCTATGACTAGTCATGTAGTGGGGTCACTATGGGATATTACAATCCACTTGTAGGCTAGAATGACAACTCTCACAAAAAATGTAATTTCTATCGATCTAATGTCGATGGAAAGTTTGGGGAAGGATAGCATATTGGTGGACCACTGAGAAGGAGGGAATATCAAAGTGGATAGGGATTTGGGTCTTGCATGAACTCCTGGTGGAAGTACAGACCTTAATGTTGCTCTTTGTCCAAATTTTGGAACCTATGTTGGTTGGCCTTCGGATGTCAAATATGGGAACGTTAAGGCTAAGTGTGGGACTTCTTATGGTCATGCAAAGGAGTTGGATGCACAAACAAACCACTATGGGATGCATGTTGCCATTTTGTAAACTAGGGTTTGAGGACAATGGTCCAATCAACAAATGATGAAAACATTATTATAAAGGAGGCCACATGCAAAAAGAGGAAGGTCATAAAATATCAATGGGGTGGGGTTACCCTAGTTGTTGGAAAGGAAGTGCCGGTGGAACAAATTGGGATCATCCTTGGAAAAAACCTTGTGGGTTAATTCTTTGCAAGGAAGATGAACTTTGACAGCTTAAATAAATGGATTCATTAGTCATGGGCCTCAATGATGTGTTATGGCCTTTTTTTTCATATGCTAGAGAGGGGTTGGCTATGGTTTATCTTCAAAACCCAAGAGAATGCAGACAAGATACTTTGGGGTATTTGGTTCTACAAGAAGGATATTGTGACACTCAAGCCTTGAAACCCAGGGTTCGATGATCAAGAATAATGTGTAAAATTTATATCAGTTTGGGTAAAATTTCCATGATTTCCTATGGATCTCTTGAACGATTACTCTTTGCAACTCACTACGTAAGTATATACTTGCAGATGACTTATAAACTCAAGGAGGAAAGCTACATTGAAAGGCATAAAAACACACATGATTATAGACACTATGCACCTAAACTACACTTCCAATCGATAACAATCACATAAAAGATAGAAATCATAATCTTTCATTACCTCAATTCCATTAACATTTTAAAGATCCACTATCCAACTAAGCATGCGAGAAACATGAAAACCTTTTAATAAAGCACTAGCATCAACCATCCTACATCTTGATTGAGTATCCCTTGTCCATCAAACTCAATACCTCGTTCCCTTGTCCCCTGGTTTTCCCTTTGCCTCCCCTCCATCGCTTCTACACGAAATATAATAAAATATACCCTAAATATTTGTATTTCCATATAAAATAATTAAGTCCCCTTGGCCCCTTAATACGGGGCAATATATTTTCTCATTTATGTATCATAGTTTATTCCCCAATATGAATGGACGTGATAGGATATTGCCTACCAATTGACCCCCCCGTGGTTGAAGGCATGGCAATTTGATGGCAATGAGTTGAGATGGATATAGGATAGCAGTGCTAATGAATAAAGCCTCTATTTGCAATCCTAAGGGAAGTTTTCGATCAGTTGTCCAATCAATGATCTTGTAACCATTGCAAAGAACTTTCCAAATACTATAAATCATTAGTTTCAACTCATGATTTCATAATTCATATTCAACCATCTATTTTGCTGCTAAAATCTACAAAGAGAAGGTATTTTCAAGACAAAATCAAGATCAGCTTGTGTCATTTTTTTAACAGCAGGATACATACTTCAGGGATTATGATTTATAAAGTAGCTTGACCATTTATATGGATTTTTGGAGCAACAATACACATACATTTTGCTTTAGCAAGATTCATGCTTTGTTTTCAAATGAATGCCCAGTCTCTAATAATAAATTAATCCTACAATAGTCATCATCTTCAATAGAAACATGGTTTACTTTTCTAGCGGTGAATGTTGGCTATAGGATGCATATCACAAAGTAAGCACGCAGTAAGTTGATCTACTAGCAAGAAGTGTTGTTCTTTTAAAAACAACAAGGAGGCCACAGGAAGAATTGATCATGCACTTGGGATGAAGTTGATTTTGATTGCATGAGGACATGCTATTTCATTAGTTTGGGGGAGTGGTTTTCAACATTCTTTGTGTAATTCACTGCTAACTACTGTCTGCTAATGTGAATGCTTAGATCAATCTTGCAAACATACATGTTTTTACTCATTCACAGCTTACAAAAATGCAGAGATTGAAGTGAGGATATCTTGCAATTGGTAAACTAGATTATCATGATTTTTTGACAGGAAGTGCATAATATCAAGATGAACAAACCTGGTAAGTTTCAGCCCAATCCAATGCACGGTTTTTGAGAAAATGACCACCATCACCTACAACCATTTTTTCTATATCTCGAGATCCATGCATCAGATGAATTTGAGCTTTGGGGAGCAGAAGCATTATGTTAAGAGGAAGATACTCACCAATTTTTAGAAAAAAATACTTCATGGATTGAAAAAGAGTGGCCATCATCACCTACAGCCAATTTGCATTTTTCTCGAAATCCGTGATGTGGGTATCTTTGATTTTCGGTGTGGAGATGCATTGAACTTGTAGAAACCTGCTTGCAAAATTTCAGCCAAACCCAGATCGTATTTTGTGAGATATTAGCTCAGGAAGTTGTTGAAACATCAACTGTTACTCCGCCAATTTTGTCCATTTTCCTATTCTGGCAGCTGTGACTCTGCCAAATTCTCCACTAAATGGATGGGACTTCGCTAAATTCTTCGCTAAATTTTTCGCTAAATGGCTATGACTCCGCTAAAATTTCCGCCAAATTTTGCAGTTGTGACTCCTCCATTTTTGACCATTTTTGCCTTTTTCGCACAGCTGTGACTCTGCCACTTTTGGCCATTTCCACCAATTTTCGCAGCTGTGACTCCACTGTTTTTCGCCCATTCTGCCTTTTTCGCACAGCTGTGACTCCACCACTTTTGACCATTTCCGCCACTTCTCACAGCTGCGACTCTGCAAGATTTGCCCATTTTCAGCAGCTGTTACTTGACCAATTTTATCCTATTCAGTAGTTATTACTCCACCGATTTTATCCTATTCAGCAGTTGTTACTCCACCGATTAAACTTGCCAATTTTTTGGCTCTAACTTTTCTGGTTTTGGTCACTATGCATGGTAAAACGAAAGCAACAGTCAAATGAGTCCTTCTAGCTTGGATGCTACACAAGTATTGGGTTGCATGAGGACATGCAACAAGTTCAGTTTGGGGGAGATGTTGGGTCATGAATTTGTCCATATTTTCATTACCTATTGACATATATTTAATCATTTTTCTTCATATTATTATTCATTTATCATTCCATTTTCCATCCATTTGTGTAATTGCCCGTATAATACCATATTACTTCCATTGATACTTTAGTGGTTAATAATGATTATTTTCCTTTATCTTTGATGAATTGAAAACTATTATGCATAATTTTACTGATGATAGTTTATGGAGTGATTTTTCATATTAGCTGCAACAGCACTCATAGTTCAAGCCTCCAAAGTTGGATAGCACACGCCCACATGGAGATTCACAACATGGTTTCATTCTTAGGATTGATTGTGTGGATTTATCATTTCAATTCATGCCCAAGTCCAACATGGCAGCTTCCAGCTCATGATCAAATGACCTCAACCAAAAACGCGTGTTAGATATGAACATAGTGATTCACGTCTCGATTTGCGGGTAGATGGAGATGAATCTCAGAAATCTGGGACATGGGTTTTGTGTGTACCGGTCCCAATTACCTGACTTGTGAGGAAACCGCCAAACAAAGCTACAGTTTGAGATATACAGCTGGTTCTCTAAGTGTATGATTCCCAGATTTACTGTTGCGACCAGTTTCAAAGTTATTAGCAGTTACAACTGTGTTCCAGTTGTTACAGATCACAAGTTGGGGTTCGGTTTCTCATTCTGTGCACGAAGTCGCGTTGGTTCTTTATCTGCATTTTTTGGGGAAGATTATTGATTTACTCAATGACAGGGACAGGGGTCATGCATTTATACACTGCGGACATATGACAGGGGCGACTCCTCATTCGCCATCGACAAACAACGATGGCCTGAGAGGAGCCGACCCCTTAATATACACCTTCAACGTAACAAGTTATAATATAAAAATAAAAACTTCCTCGACTCATACCAATACACCTATCATAAATCACATTACATCATAATATTAAAAAAAACATCCTCAATTTAGAATAATACCCCATGTGTATGGCTTCATAAGCTGGGCCTATAATGAGTATGACGTATTGGTCCATGTCATACGCTTTCTTTATTAGAATAATACCTCATGTGTATGGCTTCATAAGGTGTGCCTATAATGAGTATGAGGTAATGGTCCATGGCATACGGTTTCTTTATTAATGATGTAAATGAGTGTTCTTAGGCCATAAACATCTCATCAAATCTAAAGTATGCAAGTATGCATGATAGGTCTCGAAAGGTATGAAGATAATCTCCTCCACAACACAAAATATGATTTAAATATAATAATTGAACTATAATAACCACCTCCCAATAATGGTTGTATGCAATAAGTAGATAAACCCCACCATTGATATATCTAATGGCGCTATGCTTCCTCTATGGTAATGTAGATAAGCCTGGCATATAACATAATATAAATTTTGAGAAATATACAAAGTATAAGCTTTTATGAATATATCTAATAGCCTTTAACATAAACTCCATTTAAATCAATGTTCCCATTAAACTCCATTGACATCACAAAATAATATATACTTTTACCCTTTCAAAACCACCTCCATCTCTCATAAAATTCTCACCATTACATTTTTTTCACATCCCTCTCAATAATATATCATGCCATATAATTTAATAATAATTTTTCAATCTTTAAATATAAAATATTATAAATATTTATCACAATATCATATGTTTTATAGTCTTTTATAAATATTTTTTATAATATCATATAGTTTATAATCCTTTAATAGAAGATATAAAAAATGTTTTCAAATATAAATAAAGGGTAAATTAGAAATTATTATCATATAACTTAGAATAAATAGACTATTATATAAATTATCTTTCATTTAAAAAAACAAATTATCAAATATATCTCATAATTGCATCAAAAGATGCATTTTACAACTCAAAACTAGGGTTGTGTGATTTATTTCATATTGAATCTATAACTATCACGCAATATATATATATATATATATATATATATATATATATTTGAAACTCCTTCCAACTTAAATGGTTTTTTGGGGGGGAATGTATAGATTGGTTTTTTTGGGTGAAATGTATAGATTAGCAAAAATATATTAAGTAGCTTAGAGAGCAACAATGATGCAACGACATGGAAGATTTAATGAAAGAAGGAAAGGTTAATAGTTAAAGCTTCTAAGATGTGTTTCACTCAAATAGGTCGTTCCAATTTTTCCATACAAGTACTTAAGTGTCTCATCTAAGTATAGTGCTAAAAGTAACTTTCTTACTGGAATTGTAGTAATGGTAGGTTTTCTCTCAATATCCATGACCAAAGAAGAGCTACTTATATTTGATAAAAAGTTACAAAATTTGTATTATATGGTAAACCAAAATTTTATATGGGTTTACAATTGCATCGAGTGTAAGAAGGTGTGCCTATCTAAACCAAGAGAGCTATCGTATCCAAACCATGCAGGGAAGTTGTGTGATATATAGACCAAAAAATGGGTTTTTATAAAATTTTAATATTAATTTAAGGTATGGAAGAGTTACTAATATGTCTGTGTTTAGTATTGTGTAAATAGTGGGAATTGAAGAACCCTTAAATGAAACTATTAAACTTCTAGAGTGGGAAAATGACGAAAAGACAATTGCAATTATATTGCATGGTTTTAGTGGAATGAGAAAGATTGTACTTTCATAAGCAGTTATGGCAGACTTCATATACCAATGTAGATTCGTCTTAATTATGAATCTATCATGCGCTAAGAGGAATCAAATCCCTCAAGGTGCAAACCATTTTTAGAGTGCTTTTTGACAAAATGTTTTCACCTCATAACATTTAATCTCTTTCAATATATGATAAATCCATAATTAAGATGAATATACATTGATATCATATATTTCATAATCCCATAATCCTTTTAGGTTTATAAAAAAAACATTACATAACCGATCATTTCAAAAGTTAACATTTCTCATACCAAAGTAAATTGTTCAAGAAGGTGATCACGTGGACAATTACAAAACACTAAGGTTATCCTTTCATGAAGGTGTTCATCTTGACTTATAAACATTATGTTACTTCTCTAAATAAAAATACCTTAGTTGAAAGTTTTTTTTTTACAGCTAGGAATCCCCCACACCCGAAGAATGGGTCTATAACCTAAGCCAGGGACAACCCCAATGTTGAATGGAAGAACGATCTACCCACCTGGAAGATGTTGTCATTGGGTTTGTACGAGGATTAATACCATCCTGTGTGCCCCTAGGTCAGTTTAATCACCTTCTAGGTGCCTCCTACCCTCAACCCCTAACCTACGAGAATTGAAAAATTGACCTGTGGTGACTTGACCTTCACAAATTCCAACTACCCTACCATTGCAAGATAGACTTAGTTGAAATCTTATGTATGTGTTTACGATACAAATTTAGATGTGTTATCTAGTGAAGGTTAATCTATATTTCACCATTGAGAAAATACCAGGAATTAGAAAGAGCGATAACTTAGGGTTGAGTGTTATGGGGGATATAGTTTCACAGATAAGGGCTTATGAGTACATATTTGCGGGGTTTTGCACTGTTTGGAGACTAGTTTAATGGCTCTTTTTTGTTGATGGTTATTGGGGGGCGATATATTTTATGATTTTACTAGTTTTATCGGTTCCTTTTGCGTTTTATCTTATGTACCTAGTTTCAATGGCCCGAGATTCCTCTCCTTGTCATGTGGGAGTCATTCCCTGGTGGTGGAGGGATTTTCCTTTCGGCAGTGGTCACTTTCTGGGGACCTTTTTGCAAGGTGTTTTCAACTAGTCCATGTTGCTTCTTGAGACTTGAGTTTGGCAAGATATGGACGACATGGTGTGCTAGAACAACGGAGGGATCACTATGGGCGAACGACATATGGACCTTTTTCCATCTGTAATGTGCCCAATCAGAAATTAGGAATATTATCTCCAAGGTTCCAACTTTAATTATGTTGATTTTCAACTTTTTCCCAAACATTGGCTTATGAAGGCTTATGAGATGCTCTCGTTTAACAACAATGGAGTGTATGTATATTTATGATGTCCATTAAAGGTGTGCAGATCATCAAAGTGTTTATATTCCATTTATATGTGTCCCAAATCAAATCTTATATAAAATTGGAAGCTGGTAAAGAAACTAGGAACACTAGTTCAATTTTGTCCACACTGAACACGAGGTTTCCAACTCTTCCCAAACACTACCAGAGCAACTCAGATTATCCCAATATCAATTTAATGGAATCAAATAGACTCAAATAAAACTATCTAATCCAGTGATAGAATCTATAGAACTTGCAAAGAAGTATGAAAGACACCTTCTCAAGACTAGTGAGAAACTAGCTCGATTTCCCCCACATTGGAATATTAGTTTTTCAACCTGACCCAAACACTTCCCATTCAGCCCATGTCTTCCCAAATAGATCCAGTTCGAACATGAAACTCCCAAATCAATAAAAATAACTTAATAACTGAATTTAGGGAGCTTATATGAAAATTTAATACACATTGGCTTAAGATTGCTCAACCATACTAGCAGATTTGCACATAAATCACCCGTAAGCTTGAACATTCAACACCATATGATGAAAATATCTATAAATATTTATTATGAATGTATGGAGATAGTAAATATATTGATTACAACAATATATGGCTCTTACGAAATCTCAAAATCCAAGAAATATAGAGATAGAAAAGTAGTGGTGTTCCCCTCCACTAGAAGAGATGCCGAATAGAGTGGATTTAGTAAAATGATGATATATCGGGCATACATAAACCTTTTTGATTGGAAAAAAAGTGTTTCCCACTATAAATGATGATTTGAATGCAATGGAATAGGTATCATATCCCATAAATTCTCAAAAGTATAAAAAAAAGAACCTCCATTTCAGCCCACCAACACCGTCCCAAGCTCTAAATCAATAGAAAGAAACTCCAAATGATAGGAATTCAACCCCACTACTGTATATGAGCATATAACCTGCAATAAATATTTGTAGATAAATCTGAAAGTGATTTCTCCCCTCAATAATCAGCTATAATGAAGCACAATGAAAAGATTTGGATGGTCTCCTCCTCTCTATTAGCTTGGGTGGAATCTTTCCCCACCGAAACTAGATCAATGGCAGGGAAGGTAAACACCCACCATGCAATGGAAAAGATAAGCTCTCCAAGAATGAAAAACAACAACAATGATCCAAAAGCTCTTTCACTTGTGTCTTCATCCCTTTTATAAATCTCCGTGGAGCATTTCTCCCTTATTCTAGAATTCTCTCACAAATATTTAATCAAATATTAATAAATGTTAATTTTATGAGAGAATGACACATTGGGACCCATTTAATTCCTCTCTAATTTTATTTGGCCAAAAATAACTCCATCTACCTTGGAAATTCGAATTTGAGAGGCTTAGCTTGATTTTGGGGAAGTTACATTAGCATGTGGGCCCACCCTACTCCTCTAGTGCCCTCCTTGGCTAAATTTAGGACCTGCAACATGTCATAGGTTGTAATAAGTTGTCATAATATGTCACAGGACCTGATTCTTGTCATAAGTTGTCATATATGTCATAGGTTGTCATTGATTAAAAATAGCCTTGTGACTCTTCACCTTCCCCATGGGAGTTACTTATCCTTCCAAATTCGAATTTGAGGATGGTGCCATGTGTAAAGGAGGAATATTCCCTCATGTGGACCCCACATATCCACTTATGCACCCCCAATTCCATCTAGGACCCCATGCCACTTCATTTCAAATCAATTGTTGATTTTTCCATAATTTATTGGCCTATTTTCCACCATCAATTTTGAATTTTGAATTTCCATGAGAAAATATAGTCCTTGGGGTTAAATATAAATATTTAATTTTCCCACATAACCCTTAGGAATTGGATAGGCCAACGTAATTGTTTATCTGAAAATTATTTAATTGGGGACATTACACCATCGAATGTTAAAAAATCTTGGAAATGTATTCTCAAGGGTGGGATAGCATCAGACTATTCCCCTTTAAAGACGATGAGTTCTAGGAAAGGTGTTCCTAGTCGATTTTCGCTAGGGGGGTGTGGCATTGGGTTCACATACAATAGTTTATTGTTCTCCAACTAGACTTAAGGATATTAGAGAAAACAAAGCCCTTTCCAGATCCAATAAATGAAAATATTGTCCTTAAATGTGCACAGAGTGGGAGGGAACTCCAAATATCTATCCTTCAAGAGACTTTTGGAGATGCATGCTCCTGATGTGATTTTTATTCGGGAAACTATGGTTCCTGACAAAAAGGCTAGATATATTTTTGGTAATCTAGTTATGGGTTGGGATTTGGCCTCACTGGATGTAAATGGTCTGTCTAGGAGTCTATTGATGGCCTAGAATCCTCAAAAGGGTATTTTCACTTCGTATTGTACCTCGACAATAATTTTACTCTATGGCAATTATGTTGGATTCAAATTTAACCTAAATCTAATAAACTGTTACGGTCCATATTCAGACCGTGACACTTTCTGGTATAAGCTAATGGATGATGGCATTTTCAGGCTTCCTTTTTTTATTATAGGAGGGGATTTGAATCTGACATTCTGTGCTTCTTAGGTTTGGGGCGATTAGGTCAGGATAGATTCCTTGGGTGATTACTTCAAATATTTCTTTCAATTGGTTGGGATGGTCGACATTGGGTTGATTCTACTGGCTCCGGCTTGGAGGAATAAGCGTTTGGGGCCTAATGGGGTTTCAATGAGATTGGATGGATTTTTGGTTTCTGAATCTTTGATTAACTCTTTATATAGATACATATCGTGGGTTGATCCTCCATCGCTTTCAGACCATTCTCCGATTTTTCTACAAATTGATCCTACAGATTTCGATGCACATTATCCATTCAAATTTAACCACTCATGGATTAGAGAACAAGGATTCAAAGGCTTGGTTAGAAATTAATGGAATCAATTCGATTCACTAAATATCCCTTTGTCCATGCAAAGACTTGTATCTAAGATGAAGATTTTAAAATTTTCTGTGATTAGATGGGAAAGAGATAGGAGGGCTGAAATGAAGCAGGACTTGCTCGCATGAGAAAGGGAGTTGGCTACTATTCATAAAGGAATTTTTGTTGGATCATTACCAAACCATGTTTTGGATAGATTGGAATCTTTTGATTCTAAATAGTTGTACTATATTAGGATGGAGGAGGACAGGTGGAAACTAAAAAGAAAAGCTATTAGGATTTCTTAGACTGATCTGAACATGACATTCTTCCATAACTATGCAAACTGTAGGTAGGCTCAAAATTATATTTGGGAAATCTTGCATGAGGATGGATCCTCAGTATTGGAGGCCAACCTTATTGAATATGAGGCGGTTCGATACTTTCATCATTTATTTTGCGATCATGGGATGTCCTCTAGTGTTGACCAGATGAACATTGTGCAGAAATTTTCCAGGTTCTTTTCAAAACATAATGGCTCTTTGGTTGTGTCCCTGATTACATTAAAGGAGGTAAAATATGTTTCGAGGGGATTTGTAAAGTCGAAGAGTCCTAGACCATATGGATGGATGGTGGAACTCTTTCTGGAATTTGTTGACATTATGGGGAATCTTGAAGGCAATGGAAGAGTCCAGGATTTCTGGTAAGGTAAATGATGCTTTGAATTCCACCTTTATAACATTGATTCTGAAAATGTTCGAGACCCATCTCTTTCAATGTCTTTAGACCCATTTCATTATGTAATTTAGTCTACAAGGTGATTTATAAGTTTATTTCCCATCATTTGAAGCCTCTTCTATCACAATTCATCTCTAGGGAACAATTTAGTTTCCTAGAGAATAAATAGATCTAAGATGCCATTGAAGTTGCTCAGAAGCCTTTCATAGCGTCAAATCCAAAAAATAGAGAGAAATAGCGCTAAAGATAGATCTTGTTAAGGCTTATGACCATGTTGATTGAGGTTTCCTTATACTAATACTATTACATATTGGGATAATCCTTGAAGCTATAGATTGGGTTATGGATTGCGTGGTTTCAGAAAATTATGTTGTTCTAGTAAATGGGTCTCCTACCCAGTTTTTCATAGGTTCTAGGGAAGGGATTCCCACTATCCCCACTTCTCTTTTTCTTGGTCATTGAAGCATTAAGCAGGCTTATCAAAGACAAGCATGGCTTTGGGGATTTATAGGGAATCAAGATTTCATCTTCGGTTCGACTCACACATTTACGTTTTGTGGACGATGTCATGATATTTGGTGCTAGATCTATTGATGAATGGTTGGTATACAAAAAAGTACTACATAGTTTCAGTTGGGATTCTGGGATGCTTATTAGTGACTCAATCTTCTTTGTTATAATATGGGTTGGATTAGGAGGTGGTTTCACAAATTAGGCACATCATTCCTCATGGGATCACATCCTTAAACGATGGCACACAATAGTTGGGCTATTTTATTAATCCAAATAACTATTTGGCCAATGATTGGTTTTGGATTTTGAAAAGGTGTGATTCTCGTATAAATCACTGGTGTTTGCGATGGCTCTCTTTGGGTGGTAGACTTATTTTGGTTAAATTGATCTTGGAGAATATTCTTGTATATTGGATTTCTTTATGTAAGATTCCCAAGACGATTTTACGTGCTATTAGATGCAAACTCTTTCAATTTCATGTGGCATGGATTTAGGGACAAGTCAAAGTATCACTTTGGTGGTACAATGTGGCCAGAAAAAAGGAGTTGGGTGGGTGTGGGATACCAAATATTTTCTTATTTGCAAAATCACTTTCATCCAAATGCTTGTGGAGTGCCCTTTTTGTTAATAGTCTTTGTCACGAGGTGATTATGGAAAAATACTTTAAGAATATATCTTTGGTACAATGGATTAGGATGGTGAACAAACCTACAAAAAGAGTTTCAAATATATGGAGCCGTCTTTTCATAACATCACATCCTGGATGAATGGTTGGTATGGAATCCTGGAAGAGGAGACTCCATTTGGGTTGGTTTGGACCCAATTGTTTGTGGGACTTCAAATTACATATTTTAAGATGAGATAGTAAGGGTTATTCATTCTCATGGCCTCATCATTCAGGACCAAGTTTCCTTGGGGTATGGATCCAATACAATGGGAATTCACTGGGTGGATTCTCACCAGTTAGGCCTGGTGGGACCTATAAGTCAAGAATGGTCACTATTCATCTTGGGTTTGCAAAGAGGTGGTGTATTCCTTTCAGATCAAGAAGATTGTTTATATTGGTCATGGAATATTCAATTGAGTGACATTTTTTCTAAAGCAACTTATGGAACTATACTTGAAGTAATAATTGTTGAACATAAATGGTGGTATAAGAAGGTGTGGAGATGGTATGCTCCATTAAAGTCTAGATGTTTTTTCTGGCTAGCTCTTAGTAACCAGATTTTAACTTGGGACAACTTTGTTAAGTGAGGTGGGATCGATCCTATTATTTTCTTACTTTGTATATGTGGTTCAAAGTCTATTTTTCATCTTTTATTTCGTGTACTTTCTCTAGAGAGATCTAGTCTCGAATTAAAGTTCATTTAAATTAATTTGGATATTGGATTGGTGAATCCTTGGATATTTGCATGATTAATTATATTTCCAGGAATGTAGATTTCCTTGAACTTACCATTTTTGCTTGTTGGGAAATATGGAAAGCATGAAATAAAAATTTATTTGATGGGGTATTTTGAAAGATCCTTTGGTCTGCTCCAAAATTTTGGCTACTTATTCAAAGGTTCATATAGATGGAGATCATGTTTGTTCAAAATCAGTAAGGAATTTCCATCCTCCAACTCTTTCCTTGGACTATTGCAAAGGTTTCTTTGATGGTGCCTTGCATCATATGCGACTTTAGGTGGGTTTTTATTTCGATGGATAATTCTTGATGTTACAAGATATAATATATGAACCGTGGGGAGGGGAAGAATACTCTGAGTGATCTCCTGGATATCTAGATGTTACTCTTCTTTGCCAAAAAAAAGGGTATTTCATCTATTCAAGTGGAAGGGGATTCAAAAGTTATAATTGATTAGGTCAATCACAAAGGAAGGATTGAAGTTATCCATTTAAATTCATGGATGAAAAAAGTGAGGGATTTAATCTCTTCCTTTGTGGATATAAACTTCCATCACATCTATCGAGAGTTTAATCTAGAGGTAGATGCTTTATCCAAATTTTATTTCTAAGCTATTGAAGGAGATATTGTTTTTCAAATTTTTCTCAATGGTGAGAAGATTGATGAAGGATTTATCCAACTATATCAGAGGTAATGGAGGGACTGCTTCTGGTGTCATTGCCTTTTCAATGGACTAGGAAGATTATTCCTAGGTTTGTTATCAGTTCTTTGGTTGATCTTGTTATCCTTCTCCATTGTGGTCTCTTTCTCGGTTGTGGAATCTAGGACTTACATTTATTATCTGGGCATTGTTTCAAATCAGTTATTAGTCTATTGAGGATGTTTTTTTATTTCTATATAGGCGCTTTATTATTTCATTTATCAATTTCTATTGACAATACTTATTGTTTCATCTAGCGTTCTAGATATGCAATGATCCCACTACTTGATAGGATTCTCCTTTAAGGGGTTTGCATCTATGGAGGCTTCATTATTAGATGTTGCATATTTTTTTTTTTTTGCCACATATACAGGGATTCTTCTTCACAGTATTTTTTTGTACATTAGATTGGTTACATATAATCTCGATGTCACTTGGTTGGATCCATTTATTTGGGGAGATTTACTGAATATATTATGATGCTATTGGGTCCATATTTTATCATCTGAGCAATTTCAGATGTGACACAGGTTACCCGTGATGGTGCAACATCCTTGGATTTGATTCAATGTGCTTGTTGAATCATTATACTATACAAGGTTTTTGATTATATGGATTGGCTTTTTTCCTCCCATAATTGTTGGATATTATAGAATATCATTCCTTCTTATAGCTTGGAAGGTGACATTATATACTTGGATGCTCTTAGACATGATGATTCAACGACTATATACCACAATTTATCTTGGAATAATGATATGATGGATACTATTTTTTATAGTATGTTCATGGGACCGGTCTTTTTGGAGATGATTGTTATATTTTGTGGGATTATGAATACCTTATTGTCATTGGGATTTGCTCCATAGTTTGATTACATTAATGTTTTAGGACCAATATTTGTGGGTGCCAAAGTATTGTAGTATGTGTGGGCTATATGCTTTATCTTATTTTTCAGGACATTGTTTTATGTGGACACTATGTTGGATAGTCATTTGTTGTTTTCTATATGACCATCTTGACATATACTTAATATAAGTATAGTTTTTTCCTGTGCAAAAAAAAGTATGCTGGGAGGGTGCATTGAAGAAGGAACGACGCCAGAAGGGTGCATGGATGAGAGAATCGTGTCTGATGAAAGCATGGAGGAATTTGAGAGGCCAACTAAGAGGCGAAACATATAGGAAGGGGTATCAAAAGAGGATACCATATGCAATAACAATAAGGAAGGTATTGTTGTCAAACCCCACTGGTAGATAAGAGATGTGGAAGAATCAAATGAAGATGATGAAAAAGGTACTAGTGGTAGTGATACCTGGAGTAGGGAGGAAGAGGATTTTCTAGAAGATGAGGATACTATGGCGATAACAAAATTGCTGATGCAGATGGAAGTAATAGAATATTTCATATTCCACTATCAAGGAGACAATGTAGCTTGCAACAACCCCCTTTTTTATCCATCCCCCTTGCGCACTTCACAAGAGGAAGAAGAAAGTTTAGTTGAAATAGAATTTAGAGAAATTTGGCAAGAGAGAAGACAAGCACCACCAGAACCCAATAAGATTAAGTCCATATTATCTAGTTTGAATTTTAACATGACAACACAGATAAGAGACGATTCAAACCGTATACTTCTAGTGTTCCATGGAACTAGAAAGGATGATTTTTAGCAACATTGGCTCACCTATGAATCCATTTACTTAGTTAATCAAGTCACAAATGAGGCAACACAAATTGTGTCGTTAGAGACTACATTCAAAGACAGACCACTAACTTGGTATATGAAATATAAGACCATTGTACCACGAAGACAAAATCGATCCCTAGAAGACAAACAATTATTTGCTTAAAGAATTCCAAAATTCAAAATCAGCGTCACAGCGTATTACTGAAATTAAAGAGATTCAGCATCAAAGGAGAGAGACTATTTGGGATTATGATCAGAGATTTAATATTCTGATGGATAGATTAATTTTCCAAATTCAATATGTGCAACATAGGGATTGGTTTATCACATGAAGTCTTCCTCATATCCGAGTCCCCTTGACACAACATAAAGTAGCCTCCCATCTGAAGCATTGGAAATTGTGATACACTTGGAATCTACCCCGGGAGGTAAGAAATCATCATCCAGAATGGTTCAAGTACAGTCTCAACTTTCTACCCTTACCATGTATTATAAGAGTTGGCAAAGGAGAAAGCGATGCATGAGAGAATATGGTGCACCTTGTGTCATGTAGAGGGATGCCATCAAAATGAATGTTTGACATTGGGAAATTATATGATGACTATCTGCCAAACCCCATTCCTGCAGGGTCAAAAACATGATGGTGTGAGATATATAGAAAGTAGGGGTATGAACCCCCTATTCACCAATGTTGAAAAATACCAGAACACCCCAAAAAAATCAATTCAACGATTTTTGCATATCGGTGGGCCATGTTGTGAATAATTTTCAATCAATGCAATCAATTAAATAACATACCACAAATGCATTTAGGGTCTAGGTTGTAGAATAAAACAAGGGGGCAGGAGCATGCAGGTTTCAAAGGAGTTAATTAAGGAGTCAACAAGGAAAGAGGACAAGGGGGATTCTGTGGAGTTGGAAGGAAGGCAATATGTTTCAATTGTGGAGAAACTGGTCACTTAGTGTAGTTCTGTACTAAACCCCGCACAGTTTGTGGGTATTACCACAATGCAAAAACAACTTACATAAGACTTCCTAGAACTTGTTACAAAATGGGAAGAGAATAAAGAACATTGCAACATGGTGTCGATTGAGCTACAAGATGAAAGAAAAAAAATAGACCCTCACAGTTGAATGTGTCGATCATCAGTGGTACAAGGATTAGGGAAGACATAGGCAAATTGGGTTACACATACTAGATTATAGAAGCTAAAATCAAGAAATCAACATAGCAGAAGCAATTCCTACATGATGAGAGAGAGGTTTTACAAGGTGCATCGACAGATGAGGAGGTGGCACAACACTATGATTATTTGGAAAATTATTCGGGAAATCAAGTGAGTTCTTATGCTGTTGCATTAAGATGTTAAATGATCATCTAATGAAAAAGAAGTTGATGCAGTTATTAACAAATTGGTTAGATCTAAGTAATATGGTTATTTCAATCACTACCACTTACCCAAGAGAAATGTGTGATATGTAACCAGTAGAAAAAGAATGGGTAGAGAATTCCAAATGGCAACAGAGCTGGGTGGCTATGAAATGCAAGATGTTATGTTGGATCTAGGATCTAACGTTAACATCTTTCCTAAGAAATACTAGGAGTTGATGGGTAAAACAAAGTTGGTATGGTCTCTCACACAACTCAGGTTGGTCAACTAATACTGAATTTGTCCCATTGGTAGACAAGAAAATATGGAAGTTAATATTAATGGGGTAAACACAATGGTGGATTTTGAATTAATAGAGATCATGGACAAAAAGGATCCATGCCCATCCTTGTTAGGTGTTAATTGGGATTTTGATAATAATATCATCCTTAATTTGAAGCAAAGGAAGATTCCATTTGAAATAGATACCCTATGAGCAATTTCTCTATTAGACCTAGAAGAAGGGAAACACTACATAGAACCTATGAAGTATAATGTTCATAGCCTAGATATAGAGAATATTTATAACATCACAGTAAGAATGGAAAACTACGTGAATCTAACGACAAACAATGAAATTAGTTGGAGAAGCATTAGCTCGTTTGACACTAATTTGGAGGAGGATATGGAGAGATGGAAAAATAGGCTATACAAAGTATCCAATAGAAGATGTGTTAGGATTATTAAGTTATTGCACTGGGTAGGATCTGAACTACACAATCCTCTGAATTTTGATGGAATTAGACTAGTAGATACATTCCTAGAACAATTGGAAGAAAGAGTGCCAAAGGCTCAAAGGATTTAGGAAATGGATGTAGTGGTTAAAGATCCACTTGCATGCTGGTGGGTGATGCATAAAAAAGAAATCAACAATTGGGCACAGGCGGTTGAGTACATAAGATCAAGATTCCAACCCTTAAGGGACCTAGAGCTAATGGATAGATATAAGGGTATGGAGTACCCCAAGAAGACCTTTGGTACTATGGGAGGAGGTGGACAGAAAAAATAATTCCGAAGGAATGGTGGGTTGATTGATTTGTGCATACTATGGACATGGTACCAAGGAGTTGATACATATAGGAAGAAACGAGGAGACATGCAAAGGATTGCGGAGAGTTGAGCAAACAATTCCACAAGGTATTTCAATTTACATCCCATGAACCTGCACAGAAAGATATTTTGTACCATATAAATAATTTTATGTTCTACCATAATTCAACAGGTCCTGCAAAGAATGTAGTATGTGTATATCACAATAACATGAAAAAGTTAAACTAACCTATTTATTGTTGTAAGGTAGATGGGGATGAAGCACAAGAGGAAGATATGAGGAGATTGCATATCAATGAGATGGAAGGTGGGTGCATAGTGTGGGAGAAATAATTAAGTAACATTACGTCGCAGTATGTCCAAACCTTGAAAATGAAAAACGTTTAATATAGGGATGAGAAATATCCTAAATTGGTTGTGATTGGAGATTATTGGGAATGGGAGACAATCACACGAGCGGTGGATTTGTTGAAAGAATATGTAGAATTATCTCCCAAGAGTTTTTTCTAAAAAGAAGGGGATCGCAATTTCACTAGGTGATATGAAGATTCAATTTAAACCTAATGAAATACTAGTGAGGTAGGGACCCTACAGACTAAACCCGGAGTACAAAGAAAATGTATGTAAGAACCTAGACAAAATGCTAGAGATAGGAATTATATTTCCGGTGGAGGATTCATAATGGATCAACCCTTTGGTGGTACAAGACAATAAAACTATAGATATTATAATTTGTGTATAGCTTAGACATTTGAATGTAACCAATGTCCATGACGCCTTCCCTACTCCATTCAAAAATGAAGTTTTGGGAATTGTTGGAGGTCGAGAGGCATATTTTTTCACATATGACTTTTTAGGATACCATCAGGTTAGGATTGTCAAGGAAAATAGGAGGAAGATCACATTTGTAATAGAGTGGGGTTTGCTTTCATACAATGTGATTCCCTTTTGATTGAAAAATGCACCATCTATTTTTCTAGGACTGTGGTCGCAACATTAATTAAGGAATTTATGCATAATCTAGATGATTGGACAATATTCAACCTAATGAAAGGAGACATTCAGGTTTCGAGATTGATGTTGGATCAATGTAGAAAATTGCAAATTTATTTAAACCTTAAGGAATTTATCTTCAACTTGCCCTTTGGAATCTTGTTAGGTCATGTAGTGTTTAAGGAAGGATTGATCATGGACCCAACAAATATTGTTGTGATTGTGAATCTATCGTCCCCGACATTAGTTAAGGAGTTGCATCTGATTTTGGGACATACGTGATATTATATAAATTTCATTATAAATTATGCCAAGATTATTGTGTTATTGGAGAAACTAATGTGCAAGGATATTAAATATGTATGGACCCAAGACTATCAAGAAGCATTGAACACTTTGAAACAAAAGTTGGTTATTGCACCAATTTTAATATTCCCAATATGGATGAAGTTATTTCATGTACGTGTAGACACACCATCGATAGCACACAACGCAGTACTCACGTAGTTGGGTGAAGGAAATATTGACCACCCTATTTCATTCACAAACATAAAAAACTCAAACCCATAGAAGAATTATACTACCATAGAACAAGAAGGATTAGCCATGATGTATGTATTGCAAAAATTCAAACACTATTTGGTAGGGACTCACTTTCAAGTTTTTACAGATCACTTTGCATTGAAATACTTAGTAGGCAAGCCAATGTTGGGAGGGGCAATATGTAGATGATTGCTCTTGTTCCAAGAATTCACTTTTGAGGTAGTAGTAAAACCTGACAAGCTTAATGTTGGACCTAATCACCTATCCAAGATGGATTTTGGAGAGGCTGGTGGAAGTTTGGACAATAAGTTACTTGACTCACATTTATTTAGAGTGGACCTAGTACTCAATCACTGAAATTGCAACTTATCTAATGACATGTCAAGCGCCAAAAGAGTATACCACCACACAACGTTGACTAGTGACAAAAAGAGTGGATTAAAAATTGATCACAAGACAATTGTACAATCTTAGAGTTGATATGTACAAATGTGTGATGGAGCATGAGCGTTGTCGATTAAAATATATGCCTAGTTAATTCAACGTTAAATTATTAATCGAGGAGTTGTAGACTTAGAGGTGCAGGGACTGTATGTGCAGGATCAAAGCCTAGACTAATCTAATCTAACCTAATGCCAGCAAACACACTACAATGTAAAAACTAGAAAATAAATTTAATTGACAGAAAATAAACTAAGACCTCAAGGCAAAGCCGCGTAAAGGAAAACCATATCTCACGAGTTAGGTCGTTAATCTTCCTTTATTGATTGAGACTATAGAAATTAAAGTGCATAAAGGAAAATTAAGCTAAAAAAAGTAAACTAAACTAACTAAGGTGAGAAAACCTACAACTAATTATTTCTCTACTCATACTTCATTCTTCACATACTGAAAAAATACAAATACAAGCTACATTAAATATATACAAAATACAAAATATATTACAAAAATCCAATAGGACAATATACAAAATATTACAAAACATAATATGACAAAATATACCATACATTAAAAGTATACAACATACAAAATACATTACAAAATGTAATATGACAAAATAAATAATATATACAAATTATTACACTCACATATTGAATACATATTAGGAAACGAATCTTTAAACTTTGAAACCATTTTATTAACATAAATGTGAAGTTATAAACATGGACGCATAAAATAAAGTTAACATGTATGAAGAAAACAATAACAATGATAACGTTCCACACTAAGATCTGGAAACTTTCATTTATTAACAAAACGGTACACCAGCCAAACGAATCTATGATATTGCCTGGAGAAAATAACAACACGATTTTGGAACAAAAATGAACGAGGATAGAATGAATTGAAACAAAGTTGTAAATTGAAATCAAGATGAGTTTGAGAGGTAGTTTGATTAGGGTTTAAAGAAATGGTGAACGCAATCCATAGTATATAAACATAGATTAGTAAGTGTGTTGCAAATTGTAAGTTACGGTGAGTTAACACTTATAATCCATGTAATCAGTTTGCGTGAAAAATGAATTCAATTGATGGATGTAAGCTTGAATAGCATGAACTCAACTCAGAACAATGATTTCAATCTGGACACAAAGAATCACACAATTAGACCAGACAGATTTGTACACAAGTGAGGTTTGTATTTTGAATATTTTAATTAAACTAAATTCATGAAATAATTGTAACAAGCAAAATCTAAAAACAAGAACATAAAGTCTAACCAAGTACATAAACAAATGAATGCAAGAATCTAAACAAAGGTTATAATGCAGAAAATCTAAACTACTAAACAAATAAAGGATGGTCTCAGAATCCTAGTTAGTGGGCTCTTACCTACCAAGATTGTGAGCCTGAATATTTACACCAGCTGCAAACTGTAAGTCATGATCATCAAATTCTTCAACACATATCCTTTAGCGTGGTACAAGAACAAATTTCACAAAGTAAATAACATTATATCACAGATATGGAAAAACTTGAGCAACGTAGCCATATGTTTATATTATCTCCTTTAGAAGAATTTGACATAGGAGTTCTGCATATATTTATACAAAATAATTGTCTAAAAATAGCAAGGTTGCATTTAAAAATTCCGGTGGGTCGTTACCAGCTCATCCCGAAGACAAAAACTGTTCATAAATTTCATTAAAGTCTGGTGGGGCATTGGCTGGAAACCGTTGCGAATTTGTCCCAAAAAATTCTCACGTGTAAGCTAAATCACCCTATTCTGCAAGTGGGTTTTCAACCGTTTTTCTTAATTCCTCACCGTTTGATCAAAACACCTATCCAAAGTTAGATGCATTTGATTTCATGGGAATTTTTTACCATTAATGATGCTCATTTGAGAATGATAAAGACTGAAACGAACTAGGAGTTGGTGTGCCACATTGAAAATGCATTTATATACCATCTAATATTTATTGGATGCATTGGCTTGGAATTCTGAATGGTGCAGAAGTGAGTACCAAAAGGGACACATGCTACCAAGATCCTTAACATAGACACAATTAACCCTGAAATATTCTTAATTCATCAAAACATATGAAATTTATCCAAAATTACGACAATTTTACCTCTTCATGGTTGTTGAGGGAGCATTGACTAATAATATCAAATGGAAGGTGGCATAGGTATGTATGGGATGCAAAAAATGAGCAAAATGGAGGGATAACAAGCGTGATGTAGTATTATATGAAGCAATGAAGGAGTTGCTAGAGGACACAATGTAGGAAATGGGACTGCTAGGAAAGTGCTATGCATTGGGTTGTGGTGGCCTTCATTCTTTCAGAAAGCCAAGGAATATTACAAACAATGTGACATCTGTGAGCACATAGAGATACCATTAGAAAGAGACAAATTGCCACCCTTCCTAGTTACCACACTGGATCCATCTAAAAAGTAGGCAATTGACTTCATGGAACCAATAAATCCTCTCACATGAACAACATGTGTGTGGTATATCATCGCTATGATGGACTATCTAATGAGATGGGAGAAGGCTTCACCAATAAAGAATTGCATAGCAAACACTATCGCATGGTTAATTTTCGTGAATATTGTTACAAGATTTGGTTTTCTGAGGGTGTTCATGAGTGATCAAGGTTCACATTTTATTAATGCCACAATTTGTGCACTGACCTAAAAATTCATGATACATCACCAAAAGAGTTCCTTTACCATCTGGAAGAAAATGGTATAGTGGAAGCATTTAAAAAGGTCCTCAAGCATGCATTGTCAAAAGTTTCTAATGTGGAACATGACAATTGGGATCAACAAATACCTACAGTATTATGGGATTATAGAATGACTTGTAAAAGATTGAAAAAACCCACTTATTTTATACTAATCTATGGCAAAGAAGCAATGAATCCTATGGAATTTGTGGTGCTAGGTATTCAAATTATAGTTGCAAAAAAATGTCAAACAATCAATCCCTACAGAGACGATTGGATGAGCTGATGGATTTGGAGGAAGACAGGTTGATAATGGGTTATAGTTAGATTAATGACAAAAATCATGGCATGACCAAAACATATGATGTATGATATTGGAGCCTAGTTTGCTAGTGCTAATATATGACAATAGGTTTATGAAAATATCAAGCAAACTCTAAATGAAGTGGATGGGACCTTTCCAAATTCTGTACTTTATAGAGGTCAGGAAACAAAATTGATGACAATAAGTGGGAAACCGTTAGAGGGCCTCATTAATGGAAGTTTATCGAAATCATATTATGGACCATAGGGTCCAGAGTGGTCATGAACCAAAATATTTGAAAAGTGTAACATTATAGAGTATTAGTAATTGCTAGAATGAGTAATGATATGTGTTTTGAATGTAGTCGAGTCGAGTTCAAAATAGTACGTAGTTGTTATAACATTTTGGGGAATTTTGTTTTAAATAGAAGAATAAAAAGATGTGATGAAATGTTGTGATGGGACGGTTTGAATTCTACATGGGGAATTTGTTCAAGTGCCTTTATAACTGTCAAGATATTTCATATGTCAAGTCTCAATGAAATTTAAAAATGCATGTGGGTTGCATTAATGTTCGAATGAATGAAAACTATATGTATTAATGGATGAGATAAGTGGAGATGAGGGAAAATAATTTCATCAAACTACATTTGTTTTCCTGTTGAGATGAGGCAGAGCAGTCATAACAGCATGCAGGAGTTTCGATTGTGATAGAACAAAAGGTGTAAGAGTGATGGAAATCAAAAGTGAACATCGGGACACCCAAGAAGGTTAAGGTGAGACAAAGGACTAAAGAATCAAAGCTAGTGGCAATGCTAGAAGTACTCATACCAAAGGTATTTATGTTAAAGAACCCTTGTTGGGTCAAGTTCCTATGTTAATATGTGTGGATTTCAACTTACAAGACAAAACACAATTCCTAAAGATGAGATTCAATTTTTTTGCACAAGTAATGGAGGAGGAGGATGGAATAGAACGTGTAGAAATAAAGGAATGGTCCAAGAAGCTTTTTAAATCAAGGATTATACGGTTGTTGAATGTGCCCCATTTTGGACATAGCATTAACATTACTCGTTATACTCATCTTTTGCTCAATAGATTACATGGAGGAATTTTGTGGCTGGATCAACCCTATATGGTGGATCTTGTTACCATGCATATGTATCTGACCTTCCTTGGACAAGGAGGACCCAGTAGATGTTATCATGGCCAAAGATTCCATAGAAAAGGAAATTTATGCCAATTATGACACATACAAAGGGATGTGCGGTGCAGTAATATCCGTCGTTGTGAATCCTGTAAGATTAGCAACTCAGTTCTTGGCACGCATGTTAATTCAAAAATGTAGAAAAAACTGAGTTCCCAACAAGGGTAACTTCAACCACAAAAAGATGTACATAAGGAATTCGAATGAATTGGGATAGATTTTTGCTCCACGAGTTTACTCAAGATTGTTTGAATGCCAAGAAGAAAGTGAAGGAAGGATTTTTATTTCAATTGGGTGCCACTTTTGTTAACCATTATTACATGGAAAGCGTAAGTGGGGAGACAATATACAATAAAAATTAACAAATATTTTTCATCACCGAATTTCAATGCATGGCAGTACAACATGGATAAAAACATCCAATCAAAGACCAACTATGCTTTTCAACTTTGGTATCAAGATATTATCTCGGCCACTATAGAATCCTACCGGATTTTAGAGTCACTTGTGGATTTTTTAATTTGAAATTGATTTACATAAATGCATTTTTAACATCTCAGTTAGATGTTAGTGTTCCACCATAAATATTACCCTTTTACGTCAATGAGAAATATATTGAAAGTGCAATCACTTAATGGCCTAAGAGGTTGCACCCAAACTTAGAGAAAGAATCGGAATGCCAACCATAAGGTTAAGAGATGCATGATGAATGGAGTAAGGCTACAATATGGAAGCATGTGTTGTGGAGAAGAAGCAATAACAGGGCCTGCGACAAAGAAATCAAAGTGCCCTACAACCACCAACATTTCATCTTCGATGTATTTGGAGGGAAAATGAAACAACTCACCTGGTTCATCTCATTTGGGTCCTAGGACCGGGGATCACACGACTAGTACCCCCAGTAGACCAGCCCCACCCATAACGTTTACAACATAGTCACTAGTTATAGGAGTCAACTGCCAAAGTTGATCCCTAGCTAGTGTTATTCAATCCACTTTGGATATTCTTCAAGGATACAACACGATAATTTAGAGCAGGTTGGAGAAATAAGAAGAGAAATCAGATTGGATTAGTCATTTGACATCTTCAGGTCACCTGCGAGGGAGATCTCTATCTAAGAGACAGGGTCGTCACCAGCTTCCCAAAGTATCCTCACAGAGCAACAAGTTCTTCGTATCAACCTAGTAGCTTTGATGAGTTGTGAAACTTTTATAGAGGGTGCAACACCACAACCATTCAATATCATGGATGAGCTTAACACAAGGCACCAATATTTATGTAGGATGCTTGCAGACTTACACCAATACAATTTTCATAAGCTCATTGAACAGATAGCCTTAGTCGCATGGTTGATGGATTGTATGTGTCTATTCCAGTCTGCAGTGAGGGAACGTCACAAGAGCTTACAATATAGCTAGAAATTCAGAAAATCAAGCTGACAGTTTAGGAGTTGCAAGCGTAGAATATGAAAATTCAAGAAAATTTGAAGACTGCACCAACCCCGAACAAATTGAATTGGAAAAATAATTGAAGCAACAACTACATTATTTCAAAAGGTGAAGGTTGGTACATCAGGGATTTTGGGACTTTTCCATTCTAGTTTTCTCCTATGGACCCATTTATATAATGTTACAAAAATCACTACCCAGGATGAAGAGAATCAAGCATGGAAGGCCCAACTATCCCTCAAAAAGAATTCTCTTGTTGATATTTCGTTATCTGCACACGAGGGACTAAGGGAGTAATGATCGATATGACTACCCTTACACACCAGATAACATTATCCAGGTCTAAGCAACAGAATTTGGCGAATACCCACCCTCATGCAAATTCAAGAGTAAGCTGAGCAAAAAATATTATTATTTTGCAGATGTACAAGCCCGATCTCTTCGACTTATGGAATTGGGTGATGCCATTCAGTCCAATAAGCAGGAATCTACAATTGAAGGTGTCACTTATTTTCCCCAAAACTTAAAATAATTATTGACTTCATTTTCAATGACGGACTCTGACTTCCACACTTTTGTGAAGCAGTTATAGCAACAATTCTCATCGATTGCTACTCTTTTCAAGAAATGAATTCGGTTGGCTCAAGGGAGAGCCAAACATAATGTTGGGGGATTATTGGCACCATAGTTTACTAGTTTTTAAGATCGTGCTAGAAAGCTACATTGTGCATAGTACCTTATACACCGTGTCAATCATTTTGTAGTGCATGTTGATGAGGATTTGGAAAAGAAAGTAAAAGAAAAATGTAATGGTAAAATATAAATGGTAAAAAACTATAGTTGTTAAGCAACTTTTAGGTGTAGGTAGTTAAGGAGATTCGTTAGTTTTTGATGAAAGATAAAGAATATATATTTGTGAGAAAGAGAGTACATCGGTGTTGGAAACGACGATGTATAATAGTGGGCTATGAATTGAATGAGATAACCTGTTGGTTGGTTCCCCCTGTAAGACTAAATTTAGAAATTCAGTTTTACGTTGTCCATATGAAGAGACGGGTTCTTGGCAGCCGTTTCTATTTCTCCTACTCCGATGGACAGGTGGAGATTAAGTGTCATGGGAAACCGGTCCTCTCTCTGCCTATAAATGATCCTTTCAGAATACCCATCCGCAGCTGAAGGAGTGTATTGGTGCAGGGTAAGAGAGAGAAACCGTTTCCTGTTCTGTGCAGGGAAACTTTCTTCAATACGTTTCTGGAAAAGCCGCAGCAGGGTCAGAGCTGTCTGGAACAAGTCAGAAGCTGCACAGATGGATCAAGGTATTACGAATCTTGCTGTTTATATTCCGCTGTTTAGTTTGCTACCGAAGGAAAGTTTCAGATCCTAGAAAGTTACTAACATTGGTATCAGAGCCTTGTTTTAGAAACTTTCCTTTGATCGAATGCGATCCGTCTTAAATATAAACCCTCTTGTCTGCGATCATATTGCCTCTGTGCGTTTCTCCCTGGCTGTGCATTAAGCACTTTTGATTAGTATGCCAAGAGGGCATCGACATACTCCCGGGATGACTGTAACCTAGTTTATTTTCATCCCTGAGATGTTAGTATGCCGTGTATTTCTTTCTCTTTCTGCTTGAGGGCCGTGTACTGAGCCTCTCTTTCTGCTTCCCCTCATGCGGCGAATTCGATAATGGTCTTGCTGTTATGATTTTGACAAATGGTTTACCTGAAATGGTTTTTTTTTTTATCAGACTATTTTTTTTTTTACAGTCCCAAGTAATTCTCGGCTTCTTCATAGCGTCTCGCTCATTTTGAGAGTTGATAAGGTTTTAATGTACAATATGGTAACATTTGAACAAACAATGCATCAATAATGATAACACGAAGACCAGGGTTTTGATTGCACAATTATAAGTATGGTTTTCTATTCAGATAATTAGGCTTTCCCTCATTTGATGGACCGAGATCCTTGGTCGAGGAAATTAGTCAAATATGTTACCAGACGCAACAAATTCAATGAGCCTTTAGCTTGGATGGAGGAGATGAAGCCATTCTCATGTCTTCAGTCATGAGAATATCTCTATTTTTACATTGTATTTGATGACTCATCTTTGGTGAGAATCTATTTTGTTAAAAGATCATGAAAACAGAGGAACTGCTTTTATGGTAGGCATCCTCCATTGTTCTATATAAATATAGATCTATGATTGTGTTGAGTACGAGAGAGAGAAAAGAGAAATTTGAGATTAAAGGATAGTGGATAGAGATAGTCTAATTGTAAAGATGTACTTCTACTGGATATTGTACTGAATTAAAGACTCTATTTCCATGAATTAATATGAGCTCTATTCCTGTAAATATTCTTTTGATTTCAGTTTAGTATTATAAGCTTTTCGCAGTGTGTGTTAGGCATGGTAGGATCCCCATGATTTGATACACACTATGATAACACTATTTTATTTGTCAAGGATATCGAATGAAAATTTAGGGTTGAATACCCATAGTATACTTCTATCATGTAAATAACAGTAATATGCATATCTTGTATTTCAACAAAGACAAAGTTTAACCTATGGTTATTGTACTTGCATAATGAGATTGTTCAATGTTTGTTTGCTTGAAGTGAACAATATTATATTCTATAGTTCATCTATGCATTCTGGTATAGAGGTATGCAGAGAATATAAATCATTGTATAAATTATTGTATAAATTTCTGGGTTTTTATTTTTATTTTTATTTTTTATACTGTTACTCTGTCACATTAAAATGCTTTCTTTTGCCATAGTGAATGATGACAGAACTCTATTTAAACACATTATTGTTGAATCAATATGCAGAGTCGTTACATTGATTTAAGGTCTATATTAAGATACGGTTTGGCAACCACCAAAGTGGTCCAACCGGAAAGACTCATAGATGTTAAGTCAAATTATCAAAATTTAATACTTGTTTCCCCTGGTATTAAGAATGACTCTGCAAATCGCAATTATTTAGTCACAAGAATATTAGGTTGGCCCAAAGGTGCACCAATTTTTGAAAGACTATTTAATTGGAATAGGATGATTGATGGGTATTCACAATTGAGGCAAGTACGGATACTCAAAGGTAACGTACTTACTTAGTTGTGAATATTTTATCAAACAGTCCTATTAGGTGGTAAAAGGAAATCACCATAATTGTTAATAGATTACCATAAGATTAGCCCAAAGGTAGGTCACGGTGATACTATTTACTATTGTTTAACCATGATTTTCAAAATTGCTTATAACTCTTAGCATTAATATCACATAACGTGTATTTATGATTGCAGTATCAGTTCCCATTTCATTGCATTCGCATGCCTCTTCTGTCCCGCTCTTGAATGGAATGAATTTCTCAGATTGGAAAGAACAGGTTCAGTTTCACCTTGGTGTTCTGGATCTGGATGTAGCACTTGAATCTGCAAAACCAGCTGCTATTACTAGTAACAGCAGTACAGAAGAAAAATCTGCATTCAAAGCATGGGAAAAATCGAATAAACTGAGCCTTAAGTTCATGCGAATGACTGTAGCAAACAACATTAAGTCAACTCTTCCTACTACTGAGAATGCTAAAGAATTCCTGAAATCTGTGGAAGAGCGTTTCAAAACTGCAGACAAGTCTCTTGCTGGGACACTAATGGCTAAGCTTACCACCATGAAGTTTGATGGTACGCGTGGAATGCATGAGCATGTCCTTGAAATGACAAACTTGGCTGCTCAATTAAAGACTCTTGAGATGAATGTGGATGAATTCTTTCTTGTGCAATTCATTTTAAACTCCTTGCCTCCTCAGTATGGGCCATTTCAGATTCACTATAACACTATTAAGGATAAGTGGAATGTGAATGAGTTGGCTAGTATGCTCAATCAAGAGGAGGCAAGACTTAAGCAACATGGACAACATTCGGTTCATTTCATCACTCAAGGAGCCGAAAGGAAGGGGAAAAAGCCTAGAAAGGGCATGAAGCGAACACCATCCAAGGCATATGATCCTAATCAAGGTTCTCAGGCTTATCAGAAGAAAAGGAACAATGATAAGTGTCACTTCTGTAAAAAGTCGGGACACTATCAGAAAGACTGTCCGAAACGTAAGGAATGGTTCGAAAAGAAAGGTATGAATTTCATTTCTGTTTGTTTCGAATCAAACTTAACTGAAGTTCTTTCTAATACTTGGTGGATTGACTCTGGGGCTACTACTCATGTTTCTAATACCATGCAGGGATTCCTTACAACCCAAACCACAAATCCAAGTCAGAATTTTCTATTCATGGGAAATCGGGCTAAAGCTCAAGTTGAAGCCATTGGGACTTATTGTTTATTTCTAGATTCTGGTTATCATTTGGATTTGTCTCAGACTCTTTATGTTCCTTCTATTTCCAGAAATTTAATTTCCTTGTCTAGACTTGACATCGATGGTTACTCCTGTAATTTTGGAAATAAAAGTTTCAGTTTGTTTAAGAATACCTCTTTTGTTGGTTCGGGCATTCTTTCTGATGGTTTATACAAATTAAAACTTGATAACCAATTTGCTGAAACTATTCTTACCTTGCATCATAATGTTGGTATTAAACGTAGTCTCACGAATGAAAATTCCTCATACTTGTGGCATAAAAGGCTGGGACATATTTCCAGAGAAAGGTTACTTAGATTAGTAAAAGATGGGATTCTCTTGAACCTAGATTTTTCTGATCTTGGAATGTGTGTAGATTGTATTAAGGGAAAACAAATAAAACACACCAGAAAAGGTGCCACAAGAAGTACTGAGCTTCTTGAGATTATCCATACAGACATTTGTGGGCCTTTTGACAATCCATCTTTTGGTGGAGAAAAGTATTTTATCACCTTTATTGATGATTTTTCACGTTATGGTTATGTCTATTTGTTGCATGAAAAATCTCAATCGGTGGATGCCCTTGAGGTATATATCACTGAGGTTGAAAGACAATTAGATAGAAAGGTGAAAATCATTAGATCTGATAGAGGTGGTGAATACTATGGAAAGTATGATGAAACAGGGCAGTGCCCTGGCCCATTTGCTAAAATCCTTGAAAAGCATGGCATATGTGCACAGTATACTATGCCTGGAACGCCACAGCAGAATGGTGTAGCTGAAAGGCGTAATCGTACTTTAATGGATATGGTTAGGAGTATGTTAAGTAATTCCAATTTACCCAAATCATTATGGATGTATGCTCTTAAGACTGCTGTATACTTATTAAATCGGGTTCCTAGTAAGTCAGTTCCAAAAACCCCTTTTGAACTATGGACAGGAAGGAAACCGAGTTTAAGACACCTGCATGTTTGGGGTTGTCCAGCAGAGGTTAGATTGTACAATCCACATGAAAAGAAATTGGATTTTAGAACGATCAGTGGTTACTTTATTGGTTACCCTGAAAAATCCAAAGGGTATAGGTTTTATTGCTCTAATCACAGTACAAGAATTGTAGAGACCGGTCATGCCAGATTCATTGAAAATGGTGGGAGTGATAAATTACAAAATGTGGTTATCCAAGAAGTTAGGGTACAAGTTCCTGTACCTATGGCTTCAAAGGAAATTGTTGTTCCTATCATTAATGAACAACCTGACGATATTGAACAACAAATTAATGAACCACCACTCCATAATGAGGCTGTCACCAATGAACCCATAATAGATGGACCACAAGAAGTAGTATTAAGGAGATCTCAAAGGGAAAGGAGGTCTGCTATTTCGGATGATTATGTGGTTTATCTACAAGAATCTGATTTTGATATAGGAACATGTAAGGATCCGGTTTCATTTTCACAAGCCATAGAAAGTAATGATTCTGCTAAATGGATTAATGCCATGAATGATGAATTGAAATCAATGGACCAAAATGAAGTCTGGGATCTCGTTGAATTGCCCGAAGGATACAAGAAAGTTGGTTGTAAGTGGGTCTTTAAGACCAAACGCGACTCTAAGGGTAATATCGAACGATATAAAGCTAGACTTGTGGCCAAGGGTTTCACTCAGAAAGGAGGCATTGATTATAGAGAGACCTTCTCTCCTGTGTCCAAGAAAGACTCACTTAGAATCATTATGGCATTGGTAGCTCATTATGATTTAGAACTGCACCAAATGGATGTGAAAACTGCTTTTCTGAATGGGAATTTGGAGGAAGACGTCTATATGGATCAACCTGAAGGTTTCTCCATTAAGGGAAAAGAACACCTGGCTTGCAAACTTAAGAAATCAATATATGGGCTTAAACAGGCTTCCCGGCAATGGTATCTTAAGTTTCATACTACCATTACCCCTTTTGGATTTAAGGAAAACACTGTTGATCGATGTATATATCTGAAGGTTAGTGGGAGTAAATTTATATTTTTGGCCCTGTATGTTGATGACATATTGCTTGCCACCAATGATCTTGGTTTATTACGCGAAACCAAAAAGTTTCTCTCTATGAATTTTGAAATGAAAGATATGGGTGAGGCATCTTACGTGATAGGAATTGAAATATTCCGGGATCGATCACGTAGAATGCTAGGATTGTCTCAGAAGGCTTATATCGAAAGAGTTCTAGAGAGATTCGGAATGGATAAATGTTCAGCTGGTGATGCCCCTATTCAGAAAGGGGATAAATTCAGCCTTATGCAATGTCCGCAGAATGAATGGGAACGAAAACAGATGGAAAGAATTCCTTATGCTTCTGCAGTAGGAAGTTTAATGTATGCACAGACTTGCACTAGGCCAGACATCAGTTTTGCAGTAGGTATGCTGGGAAGATACCAAATTAATCCTGGATTGGAACACTGGAAAGCTGCAAAGAAAGTGATGAGGTACTTGCAGGGAACGAAGGATTACATGCTCACATTTAGGAGGTCTGATAATCTAGAGGTGATTGGCTACTCAGACTCAGATTTTGCTGGATGTGTTGACAGTAGGAAGTCTACTTTTGGCTATTTGTTCCTATTAGCCGGAGGAGCAATATCATGGAAAAGTGCGAAGCAAACCATCACTGCTTCATCCACTATGGAAGCTGAATTTGTGGCATGCTTTGAGGCCACGGTTCATGGATTGTGGCTGCGAAATTTTATCTCAGGACTTGGGGTTGTCGACTCTATTGCCAAGCCGCTGAGGATTTACTGTGACAATGCCGCAGCTGTATTCTTATTTAAAAATGACAGGTATTCTAATGGTGCTAAACACATGGAACTGAAATACTTTGCCGTTAAAGAAGAAGTTCAGAAACAACGAGTGTCAATTGAACACATAAGCACTCTGCTCATGGTTGCAGATCCATTGACAAAAGGATTGCCACCGAAGACATTTAAAGAACATGCTTATAGAATGGGGATTGAACGTAGCA
Source organism: Larix kaempferi (assembly GCA_027924585.1). Classification (NCBI taxonomy): domain Eukaryota; kingdom Viridiplantae; phylum Streptophyta; class Pinopsida; order Pinales; family Pinaceae; genus Larix; species Larix kaempferi. The sequence goes on along the minus strand of BSBM01000093.1, from coordinate 16,003,738 downwards.
CATAACAGTTGCTACCTTTATGAGATGAATCACATAATGTTGTTTGTTTTATTTGACACTCTGAGATCTTAATAAAAGTGTTTCTGTTTGATAAATCCTGTTCTAATAATGTACGTACATGTATGAGAATAAATGAATGATGACAGGAATAGTCTCTGACAAGGGACATTATTGATGGACCTTATGAAATCACTCCTTGTTTACAGACTTATTAAACAGGTTACTAATGTCGTGGTGCATGAAAGGGACTATGTTGTCCTATTAACATGGAACCGTCATGACTCGCATTACTAGGTTGTTTAATTATAGTATTATGATGACCAAACTGAAAACCAAGATGAATGTGACTTATGGCGCACCTAATGTATACTCTGATAAACCCTAACATTAAGTTATCATATGTGCCAAGTGGGAGAATGTAAGACTAAATTTAGAAATTCAGTTTTACGTTGTCCATATGAAGAGACGGGTTCTTGGCAGCCATTTCTATTTCTCCTACTCCGATGGACAGGTGGAGATTAAGTGTCATGGGAAACCGGTCCTCTCTCTGCCTATAAATGATCCTTTCAGAATACCCATCCGCAGCTGAAGGAGTGTATTGGTGCAGGGTAAGAGAGAGAAACCGTTTCCTGTTCTGTGCAGGGAAACTTTCTTCAATACGTTTCTGGAAAAGCCGCGGCAGGGTCAGAGCTGTCTGGAACAAGTCAGAAGCTGCACAAATGGATCAAGGTATTACGAATCTTGCTGTTTATATTCCGCTGTTTAGTTTGCTACCGAAGGAAAGTTTCAGATCCTAGAAAGTTACTAACACCCCCTCTATTTTTTTGTGAATGATGATGTGAGTATCTTAATGTGTTGTTCTAAGTATACATGGATAGCTTGAATTCATCAATTACTTAATTATTTTTGTTCCCATGATTGTTTGTGTGCGTCTCGAGTGAGACCTTGTTCTTTTCAACATTGAAAATGCTAAAATCTCATGGATTTTATTGTCGATAAATATTTTTGAACCTTGGGTCCAAAATCGTGCCAACACAATGCTCACTCACCTAATCCAAATATAGGAAGAAACACAAGTCAAATTTAAATCAAATATAAATATTCAGGAATTAACAATATATATTTTTTTATCGTAGTTGGCATTAACCTAGATGAAATGTACGATAGGATTTGCAATTCATGAGGTAAAGAATTATATTTATTTTTTATTGGGTGTGGTCTCATGAAGCATGCATGACACATCCATGCATGTTGAAAAATTAATTCAACATGAAAAATCTCAATTCACATAATAAATCATACTAAAATGATAACATTTCTAGAACTCAATTACATATAAAGTAATACATACTACTAATTTATATTTAGACAGTCATTGGCAATTCATATATGTTTATCACTATTCTATATTAGTAGTTTATGTTAGTAATTTATAACTACACCACTTAAAATGCATCAAACTATCAAATATTATTGTCTTTCGCTTATAAAAAATGTCACGACTAATTTGTTGGTTGTGTTGGCACAGTATTTTACAAGTTGATGGGAAATTGTTAATGAAATTATTTGTTTTGTTCTAACCCAAAATCTGTGAGAGAAACGCCCAATCCTGAAGAAGTATAACATATGACCGTTGGCTAAAGTAAAAAAGGATCTAAAAGGGTTGATAGAGCAGCTTTGGAGATCACGTAAGAGAAATAATGGTCTAGATTGCATGAGAAAGGATCAACGACGGAGAAGGAGTTTAGCTGAAAAGAGAAACGATGTGTATAGCCCGAGTAAAGACCTCCAAAATGATTTTTAAAGTGATGTTAAAAGGGAAGCAGAATCAACGGTCACTTGATCAAGAGATGGGAGATCAACGACCTACATTCATTTCACGATGCCAACATACGCATTGGAACGAGACCCTGAGAGAAACTGAGTTCCTGCTCAATTTCAGTTGGCCTTCAAGCATGATGTTGAAGATGAGAAATTTTCCAAATCCATGGTTCAGAGCAAGTCCAACTAGTGCAGTAGTGGTGGAGTTGTTGTGATCAGTCTCCAAGTGGGAGATTGTTGGTTGTGGATCTTGATCTTCCTTATCCAGAAGTCGTGTTTCAATCGTGTTTGGATCCCATCCCATGACAAGGGGGTTTGGGGGGGATCCCCCCCCAAACATAGTCGCAATGAGGGTTCCAGGGGGGTGAGGCGACTAGTTTTGGAGCTAGCGAAAATTAAAAAAAAAAAAAGCCTTGTAAACTGTTGTAATTTCATAGTCATTACTTGGTCAATCATGGGTGATTTATGGGCCCATGGTATTTGGTGTTCCATAGTATTTTCCCATGGTAATCTCTCTTTAAAAGGAAGGCATTGTAATACGACTGTGTATTGTAGCATTGTAAATATCTCCTATTGTGTGAGAGAGACTGTGAGAGAGTGAAGAGGAAGTTGTAGCAGATGTGCTGTAGGTTGTATCCCTTCATTTTTTGGATGGTATAATAATAAGGACTTTCAGTTTTTGTGTGTGCGTAGCCCATCTTGGGTGAACCACGTTATATTGGAGTCTCTCTTGTAATGTGTTTTATGTGATTTATATTTTCATCTTGTTTATTGTTATTGCTCCACGATCCTATTTTTCTAACATGTCAGATTTTGAAACCATATATTAATTGATCTAACACAGGGGATCTTATCATGTTTTTGCTAATGTAATAGAACCTTCTTAACCCAAAATTTCTCTAGAATGTCTTAGTTTTTTATGTTCATGATTTATTTGGAGTTAACTCACAACCTTTCAACATATTGGAGCGATTTTTCGGTACTGGGAAAGGTTTTGTGCTAAAGATATTGGGGAGAAAGCAATTGCCTGAAGGTGCATACATCAACAGTTCATGTTATTCCATCTAGTAATAATATTTGTAGAGAAGGTGGTCTCAAAGGATTTTTCAGAGGAAATGGGATTAATGTTTTGATAATATCTACTAAATTTGTAATCCTTTATTTTTTTGCTTATGAAATGATGAAAGATTTTGTTGTTAGCCTAATTGGAGAAGAACAAAAGGAAGATATTAGAATTTTTTTCCACCTTTTTGTGCAATAACCTAGGTTTTAACTTATCTAATGGATTTATAAAAGACATGTTGCAAACATATACATGTGAGGTGGAAAATTTCTAAAGGTGACCAAATTGTCAAAGGACATATTGGGTTCATGAAGGTTATCGAGCGTTCTACATATGGATTCTTGTATCTTTACTTGGGATGATACCATATACATGCATCGACCTTGTTGCTTATGAGAGTCTTAAAAACATCTCAAGGAAATATATACTCAAAGAGGAAGGTGAGCCCTTATGTTTATGTTGTTTCCTCTATGGTACTACTAAGTAATAGAAACACATCACATCATACATGTTCTGTGAATTGGTGTAGGTGAAATATTAGAAACTTTGATTTTCTTTTCATATACGTCTATGAATTTCATTGCACTTATGTCTTGTTAATAGATCAATTTGAATTCATAGTAGAAAATAGAACTTGAATTTGAGCATTATCACCTTCTTTTCTTATGATCATGAAACTCTTGTATTTTAAAAGGTGACGAATAAAAAAACCAAAAAGGAATAAAAGTTTTAAATAAATAAATTTCTACTAGTGTTCAAAGTAGTAACTAGGAATTGGAATGACAACCTATACAGTGCATGAAAGGAGTATGTACAGCCCTTCGGACTAAGTGAATTGTCCACCCTTACTAACTACTCTAAACTCCCACAAGTTTGACCTTAAATTTAATGTCATGTTAGTTTTTCAGAAATTTCAATCTGATCTAGGATCGTAACTGAGAGAATAACATGTACAACATATCTACAACATATCTACAGCATATCAATCATGGACACAATAATGAAAGCACACAAGAGACACAGAGTTTCACCGGGGAAAACCAAGAAGGTGAAAAACCCCGCAACTTCTTCAAAGATAGATAGAGCAATGATACAACCCAAATACAAGAGATAGTCCTCCTAGCAACAGCTTCTCCTCCTCCACAAGTGCGCCACTGTCCAAATGAGTGTGTGAGTGAGAAATTGAATGGTCAAATAGAGTGCCTCCCACACTCTATTTATACTTGACTTGACTTGCCTAATAACCTTTACTAGGTCGGCCTTAACTTAACCACATAACATAATACGGACAAGGCCGACCCCCAATAGGGTGGTCTAATAACCCTTTTACCCACGTGACTCATACAAGGCCGACCCCATCAAGGTGGTCTAATAACCCATCAAGTATAAGTTACGACACTTACAATATAAATGACGACACTTCCGTATAGAGGAATAATAACATCTCTATAGGAATACAATATACATGGGTAAAATACATTCTGAAGTTACAATTACATCAACACTCCCTCTTAACTAGGAAGGTATTTCTCGACACAGGTTTTCTAGCACAAGTCTTCTTCTATGTATCATCGTTACCGAATCATCGTCATCGAGTCATCGTCATCGTCACTGTTGCTGCTATCTCAATCAATCTCCAATCTACTCGTCATAGGAAGTTCTATAGAGCTAGTCCTTTTTCATATTGGATGTAGGCCCACCACCTATAGGTCTTCATCATCACCGGCCATACTGTGGAATCCTCAAGACTTATTATGTGCGTCATAAACCCTCATAAGGGCATGCCAGGACTAATTATGGGCACACGGCCCAACCTATCGGATCTCCCAGGTCTTATATGTGACCCTCATCACAAACCCTCAAAAGAGCATCCCAGGACTTATTACAGGCACATAGCCAAACCTATCGGATCTCCCAGGACTTACATGTGATCTCCACTACAAACCCTCGAAAGAGAATCCCAGGACTTATTACGGGTACATAGCCCAACCTATCGGATTTCCCAGGACTTACATGTAGTCACCACTACAAACCCTCAAAAGAGCATCCCAGGACTTATTACGGGCACACAGCCCAACCTATTGGATCTCCCAGGACTTACATGTAGTCACCACCACAAACCCTCGAAAGAGTATCCCATGACTTATTACGAGCACACAGCCCAACCTATCGGATCTCCCAAGACTTACATGTGGTCACAGGACAAACCATCGAAAGAGCATCCCAGGACTTATTATGGGCACACAGCCCAACCTATCGGATCTCCCAGGACTTACATGTCCTCTCAAGAACAACCTATCCACGGCCACAGAGTATCAACCTAATACTCACCATACATCATCTTGATGTACATGATCATCCTGATCATCATCACTGCATCATCTTGATGCATGTCATCATCGCATGATCATCCTAATAATCGTCACTGCATCGTCCTGATGCATATCATCTAGAGCAACATCCTAAAGCTCATCATCCATGATCATCCTGATCATACAATGCATCCATTTGATGCATATACAGTATCTACCTGATACATATCAAATACATGATCCACCTGATAGATATCATCATACATGATCTACCTGATCATACAATGTATCTACCTGATACATACACAAATACATGATCTACCTGATCATATCCAGCATCCAACATGATGCATATACAAATACATGATCCAACTGATCATAATAAGCATCCAACATGATGCATATACAGAGCAGTAACTGGAGCATCGTCCTGATGCTCATCATCCAGCGATTACATCCACAACCATGGGAATGATCCTCCTCTCACCATGCTTGGAATGGATCCAGCAAATGTGTCCATCACTTCTTTCTCGAAGTGTCATCAATCTAAAGAACACCAAACCTCTCTCTAAGTACTCAAACTTCACTCTGGCTAGTGGTTTCGTCAACACATCTGCAACCTGCTCATCCGTCGCAACATATAGGAGCTTCACTGCTCCTCTCTGCACCATATCCCTAATATAGTGATGTTTGATCTCAATGTGTTTCGACCTATCGTGGAACACCGGGTTCTCAGATAGTTACACAACTCTAGTTTTCACAAAAGATACCAGTAGCCTCCAACGGGAGATCAAGAAGCTCAGATAATATCTTCCAAAGCCATACTGCCTCACAACTAGCCGACCAAGCTGCAACATACTCTGCTTCAGTTGTACTCAGTGCCTACGTAGGACTGATTCCTACTAAGCCAAGAGATCACACCTGATTCCATACTGAGGCAACACCTAGATGTGCTGTTCCTATCTGCAGCACTGCCTGCCCAGTCCGAATCAACATAACCATGCAGGTTAAATTTTTGATTCGCATCATACATGAGTCCATAATCAATTTTACACTTTAGGCACCTCAGAATATGCTTTATAGCAACCAGGTGAACACTCCTCGGATCTATCAGGAAATGGCTCAATATGTTCACCGCAAAGCAAATATCTGGTCTTGTGTTCGTTAGGTACATAAAGGGCCCAATCATCTGACGATACATAGTGACATCAACCGGATCATATGAAGCATCGCACAAAAGCTTCAGGTTTGATGCCATAGGTGTGGCCATGGCCTTGCAGTCCATCATCCAGAACCTCTTTAGGATCTCTACTGCATACTTCCCTTGTCCAAGGAAGATCCCATCTGCACTCTACCACACCTCTATGCCTAGAAAATAGTGCATCATCCCCAAGTCCTTCATCTCGAACTCGGTAGCAAGCTTCCTCTTGGTATCGGCAATCAACCCATCCTCACCTGTTACAAACAGATCATCCACATATAAAAGTAGTATCACGGGATTGCCTTCCTCAACCTTGTAGTAAAGGTTGGAATCTGCTTTACTCTTGGTAAAGCCCAAACTGGATAGAAAGCTGTCTATCCTACCATACCAAGTCCTAGGAGCTTGCTTCAAGCCATACAAGGCTTTCTTCAGTCTACACACATATGACTCCCTGTCATGTGTCTCAAAACCAAGTGGTTGCTCCATGTTGGGCCCAGGTTGAGTTAAAGTTTTGGAAGCACCTTTTTGAGGCAAGCAGGGAAAGCTGAGCTGAGCGCAACTCAGAAACACAATTTTGGCTAAGTATTGAGGATGCTGCGAAGTTGCGCGCAGCATCCAACTTTTGACGAGACTGCAGAGTTGCGCGCAACGTCAAAGTTTTGGCCGTGATGCGAAGACCAGTACTACGCCGAAGTAGTGATGTGGAGTTAGGAGGCCACGTGGAGCCAGCAAAGCGGTGTGCTTGACAAGTATCAAGTGTAGCTACCAGCTCAACTCGTAGCAGCCATTTTTGGAAAGATATCTGAGGATTGCCGAGCGGCGGATGTAGGCAAAACAGGAAGGCGGCCACATGTGGATTGTTAAGGAAAGCGACGTTTGGCACGCTTAGAAGGAAAAACCGTTAGAGAGAAACAGTTCGGCAGAAGCATCCTGTAGGCACGCGTGCAATAGGAAGGCCGATAGCGACAGAATGGGGAGGTGGAGATCCTCCATGATCAAGCAGATGCTACCAGAAGCCAGCAAGCCGGTTTGGGAAATCAACGCAGTTTTGGAAACCCTTAGGGTTCTGGGTTTTAGGTCTTCGGCATTGTACAGACATGACCTTCGGGCATGATCTATTTAAGAAGACATTTTGTATGGGATGGGGGTTGGGGTTTTGGTTCTCTTTGTTGTTCTCTTTTGGGTTGTTATTCTTTTGTTGTTGCTAAAGAAGATAACCTTTTTGTATTGTAAAATCTCTCCAGGATGAGAATATTGTAAAGGCTCTACAGCTGTGTTTGCAGAGACCTAGCCGAGAGAAAGGAGAGTCTGCAGCTGAGTGCGCAGACTAAGAACAGTTGCCCCATCCTTTTTGAAAGAAATATATTACCAACCGTTCTTGTGGACGTAGCTTTCCATCCGGGGAAGTGAACCACGTTAAATCCTGTGTTATGTGATGATGTTTATGAATGAATGAATGTTTTTATTTTTCATAGAATGAATGCTTGAATGTTTCCTTGCATGCTATAATATGAGAATTTTGATATGCATTTACCAGTAGGAGAAGTTTGGGAATGATATGCTAGGTTCCACGGAAGCAGATGAAGGGCAACATTTCAATTCTACGTTAAGGTTGTGAATCAGTCATTTAAGTTAAATACTTTCTTAAGCATAATGAAGGAACGCAGCATAGTTAAACATATTTCTCATTTCAGTTCACATTGTAATAATCCAAGTTCTTGACGAATGCTAGAAAGATAATTAGTAAGTGCCTGAATGAATGGATGAGTGATATTCATTTCAGTGCCTTAACGTTTCCGAGATCTTCCAAGTAGAGGATAAGTGTGGGTAATTCACAGTTCTAGTAGAAGATTCGCAGCAGTAGGAAACCCTTGGTGCGGCCCGCAGGGTTGTCTGCACTACGCAGTACTGCTCACAGCATAGATCCTACTGGTACCGCGTCACTCTGCCCGCAGCACCATCCTTCTGTCCTGCGCTGCGCAGCTTGCTCTTATAAACACCTCATCATTTACTGTGGAAACCTAATTCCGCAGTACCCCATAAAGATAGACCTCGGGTGAGACCTCAACCTGCTCGCAGGTTGTTGCCGAAAGGGCTGGTACGAAGGGGTATTGTTGGTCAAAGGGAGAACTGTAAAAGAAACTGGGTCTAATTGGAAACCTCTGGGTCAGTTTAAGCCAACAAATGGTTCTGTTGCCACGCAAGAATTCATGATGAGTTGAAATGGTTTCGTTGAGTTGCAATCACGACGTGTGAAGAAGAATATCAGTTCCTCGAAGGATCTGACTATTGGCATCCTGAAAAGACAGAAATCCAATCTTGGTGGGATAAGACCATAAGCGATTCTAACAGACAAGAAAATAGACATCCGCATCTAAGCGACACATAGTGGTCGGATAGATATTTGTTAGACTACATTCACGAGATCTTTTGGGCATCGTTTCCAAACGAGCTGCATGCGTGGATCTCGTGGCTCGCAGAGAAGAAAAACTGTTTTCAAGGAGGAGTTCCTACGGAGTGGACTCCTGAGCTCACAGCGCAGCTTAAAGCGTTAGACAGTCCGTTGTCACGTGCAGTTGATTATTGGGTCGATCATATGCTAGAAGGATTTGTCACAGAATTTGCTGTAGACACACTCAAATCCTACAGCCAAGCAGAAGCACATTTTTTCGGAGGATTCCAAGGTAAGTTTTTGAACAATCTCAGTCTATACATTAAAATGTTGTTAGCTGAGAAAGGTGTTCTAAGAATGCAGTAATATGCTTGAAGTTTGTCATGATAAACAGTACATATATTGATTTGGACGAAGAGACACATACTCTTAGAAGTGGTAAGAGATATAAAATTAATAAGAATCCGGAAGGCCCTAAACTTCATATACATACTGAGATCCCCTACGATATTGATAGCGAAGTTGCACAATCATTTACCCCTGAGAATCTGCCAGCTACACAAACCGCGCCACCCTTATCGCAGAACCCACCCGCTACGTATCCCACCCCGCAGAATAATCATCCTAGTCCATCTCTCCTGATAGTCCCATTTGTATTTACTGCGCAAATCCCTATATAGCAACCGCGCACTAATCCCGGTGCCCCACCACCTAGTAGCACAACGGCGAACACTGATATGAAACTACCAATATTCATAGGAATTGGCCTAGAAGACCCTGATCAGCATTGGTTCCTTTGTGAAGCCATATGGAGTGTAAGACAAATCCAGGATGATGCCGTGAAGCAAGCACAACTCATCACCACTTTCAGGGATAGAGCGCTACATTGGTTTATGAAATACTCGACCGTACAGCCGAGAACCCTCGCAGAAATTAAAGTCACGCTGGTGGCAGAATTCAAGAAACCTAAGTCTGATTCTCAGTGTATAACTAAGCTGAAGGAAATAAAGCAGAGATCAACTGAAACGGTTTGGGAATTTGATCATAAATTTAAGACCTTACTAGACCAAGTAATTTTTGTTATACCACCAGAACAGCATAAAGAATGGTTCATTGCTGCGCTATTACCTCATATCAGATTACCATTGATGCAGCAAAAGGTTCTATCCCAGGCAGAGGCCTTGGAAATTGCAATGAACCTGGAAGCTTCGCCGATTGGTGATACTAGTTCTGGGATGTCTCAAATACAGAACCAGTTGACCACCCTCACACTTGAACTGCAAAGTATGAAAAATGGTAAAGAACAAAGATATGAACCTAGACAGGAGGTCTGGTGTACAAGTTGTAAAGGAGAAGGTCATGACCACGAGCATTGCCCTCTATTCCACGACTATATTAACAGTGGTGCACCTAACCCATTAAATCATAATCAGGCCCCATGGTGTGAAATTTGCAGAACCACAGGACACAGACCTGAAGACTGTTACCTCATCTAGAAATATGTGAAAACTCCTAAGAATTTATACTGCAATTTTTGTAAATCAGTTGGACATGATGAATCCAACTGCCGCGCATATGAATTAATGAATGAAAGAAAAAGGGATATGGACTCAATGCGAGGTGTTGGCTTGTACCGTGTATAAGAAGATACCCAGCCGAAACAAGAAAATGCACAATATGACCAAGGAGAATACAGAGGTCGTGGTGGTGGATACCGTAGCAGAGGAAGAAATGCTGGTCAGGCACAAGAAAGAGGCCGCGGCCAAGTCATTTGTTATAACTGTGGCCAACCCGGGAACGTGTCTAAAGATTGTGTTAACCCATGTTAACCCATGCACTACGTGCAACTATTGTAAACCGTTTGAACATGTCATTGAAGATTGCCTAGTATTAGAGGTGGAAATGTAGAAGAGAAGACGAACAGAGGCTCCGAATCCAAACGTCCAGTGGATCGCAGTAGAGAATAAACCAGTGGATCCAAGCATTAACGTGGTCACGCACAGTGGTGCTGAGACAGGCCGCGACAGAGGAGCGGAAGCTTCAACGTCAGGGGAAGCACATACGAAGAAGGAGCCCCTTGAAACAGTATGGATAAGGAAATCTCCAGGAAAGGAACCCCATCTTAACCTACAGAAGAACAAGGAGATCTTCATTGACGTGCGGGATACCTTTAGAGAACCAACGGATAAGTCATCAAGGATCCCGCTGCGCAGTGAAACACCGCATGTTGAAGACATGCCGTCTCTGTATGATAAAACAAGTACTGCAACAGATGTCCATACTTCTGTTGCACAGTTCTTGCGAAGCTGCATGAAGTTACTAAAAAGAGAACAAGCCATAGTAGAGCTCCAGAAGTTTATCAGCCAGTATGAACCTCAGATTGCAACAGAGACTCCAGATAGCGTTGTACATCATATAAGGAAGCACAAAAGAACAGGCCGAGAGATGAGGCTTACTGCGCAGATAGGAGATTTTGAAATGGATGAAGTCATCCTTGATCTAAGATCAGAAGTGAATGTCTTGACTAAGCAAACATGGCAGCAGATGGGTCGACCAAAGTTGCTATGGTCACTTATCTAGTTACGAATGGATAATCAGGAGAAGGTTATACCTTTTGGCCGCTTAGCTAATGCAGTAGTTGACATTGACAAAGTACAAAGTCATGCAGACTTCGAGGTTATTGAAATTGTGGATGATAGTCAACCTTTTCCAGTAATATTGGGAATTGATTGGGCTATGGATAACTTGGCTATCATAAAATTGAAGACAAAGAAGATGATCTTTGAAGGGAATCATCTTAGGGTCATCACACCATTGGATCCTAAAGATGGTGATAGATACAATGAGCTGATTCAGGAGGAATCCCAAGCTCAAGACTTAGACCGACTATACCAGCTGACTGCGAACAAGGAAGACTACATTAATCCTACTACGGACGGTACGCTCAGCTGGCGATGTGACACTTCTTGTATCTTTGACTCGGATACAGGATTGGAGGATTGGCAAAGCCGTATGCATGAAGCATCAGCAAGAAGATGTGCGCAAGTTACAAAATCACTGCGCTGGATCGGAAAAGAGGTGAGTCCTATTCCCACATATGATGGTTCTGCTAATGTTTACAGTTTCATAAGGGAATATACTGCAGCTATGCTAGATGAGCATAGACTGCTAGCTTTAGATATAGCATTGCATGATACACCTGCCAGATGGTGGAATACACATAAGAAAACATTGACCACTTGGGATCAATGCAGAACTAAGATGCAGATCCGGTTCACTGAAAAGGTTACTTTACCCTTTGAAAAGTATAATGGACAGATAGACCCTAGTCAGCACATTGAAATCTGTTCAAAGGCATGGGTGGAAAGACCACTTACAGAAGGGGTACATTTATTTGTACATACATTGGATGTGGGTATCCCAGAGAAATGGTACCTCAACCTGGAGTTGCGTAGTGAACTCACTGAGTGGGAGCTCCTCGCTGCGAACTTCTGGAAGGATTTCAGTTTTGAAGATGAGAATCCATTAATCCATGAAGCATTACAGCTAATCAAGAAGCACATATTCCAGGACGACTGTCATCATCAAAACATAACATTGCAGGAGTTTTTTGGGACAGAGTGCGTTCCTGTGCACCTACAGTCAGAATGGAAGGAACATGAAGAGCACTTGATCGAGTGTTACAACTTAGCTGAAGATACCAATGATACAGATGAAGACAATGAGGACGACCTGCACAACATAGATATACTAGAATCAGAAGGCACGCGTGAGGTAGAAGGACCTCCGTTGGAAATCCCAGATATGACTGGACTAGTAAAAACACAAAAAGTGAACATTGGCACAGACAAAGAGCCGAAGTTCGCATTAATAGGAGATTATTGGGACGATCAGACTATTGTAGAGATCGCAGATACCTTACATGACTATCAGGAACTATTTCCAACAAAATTTACAGAGATGAAAGGAATTTTGGGAGACCTAGGGGTTATGAAAATACCTTTAAAGCCAGGTGCTAAGCCTGTCAAGCAGAGGCCATACAGATTGAATCCGCGCTATAAGGAAAAAGTCTGCGCAGAGCTAGATAAGATTCTAGAAGCAGGAATCATTGAACCAGTCGAAGAATCCGAATGGATTAGCCCCATGGTTGTTCAAGACAAGAAAGCAAAAGGCGAGATCAGGATTTGTGTGGATCTCAGAAAGCTGAACGATGCTTCCATGCATGACCCATTTCCCACTCCATTCACAGATGAAGTGCTTGATAACGTTGGAGGAAATGAGGCATATTCTTTCATTGATGGTTTCTCTGGTTATCATCAGATCAGGATTGATCCTACGGATAGGCATAAGACGACATTTGCTACAGAATGGGGGTCATTCCAGTACACCGTCATGCCTTTTGCGCTGAAGAACACACCTACCATATTCTCTAGAGTTGTCATCGCAGCATTTAAAGATTTTATGCACAAGTTTTTAGAAGCGTATTTTGATGATTGGACTATATTTGGTCTATTGAAAAATCATTGTGCGAATCTCCGCATGATGCTCGAGAAGTGTCGATAGCATCAAATATCCTTGAATTTGAAAAAGTGTATTTTCTGTGTGCCTTATGGAATTTTACTTGGCCACATTGTCTGTAAGCAAGGATTGATGGTAGACCCTGCGAAGATTGCAGTTATTGCAAACTTACCAACACCAAATTCAGTCAAGATGTTGAGATCTACATTAGGCCATACTGGATATTACAGGAAATTTATAAAGGGTTATGCACAGATAACCGCAGCAATGGAAAAACTGCTAAAGAAAGACGCGTCGTTCATTTGGAACGCAGAATGCGAATAGTGTTTTGACACATTAAAAGACAAGATTGTCACTGTGCCTATTCTAGTCTTTCCAGACTGGATGAAGCCATTCCATGTCCATGTTGATGCATCATGTATTGCCTTGGGGATCATGTTAGCTCAGCTAGGAGAGGGAGGTATTGACCACCCTATTACATTTTCTAGCAGAAATCTTTCAACAACAGAGAAGAACTATACTACTACTGAGAGGGAAGGTCTTGCGATGGTATATGCCCTACAAAAATTTAGACACTACTTGCTGGGATCGCACTTCCTTATGTTTACTGACCATTCTGCGTTGAAATATTTGGTCAACAAGCTAGTGTTAGGGGGATGCATATGCCAATGGCTATTGTTGTTCCAGGAATATGACTTTGAAATTATTTTCAAGCCAGGTAGACTGAACTTGGGACCTGATCATCTGTCAAGGATCGAGTCAGGAGAGGAGCTGGCGAATATTGAAGACAGTCTGCCTGATGCACAGTTATTTAGTATATAGGTTGCCGATGATTATTACAAGGATATCATTGACTTCCTAACCATAGGGTTGGCACCCTAGGAATTCTCGGTCCAGCAGAAAAAATAGTTAGTGGTGCGCGCCGCGGACTTAACTATAATTGCAGGTTAGTTATACAAACTTGGGCCGAATGAAGTCCTGCGTAGGTGCGTACTCGATCATGAGAAGCCATTTATTCTAGCTGACACACACTCAGGAATCGCGGGAGGTCACTATGTAGGAAGGGCTACTGCGCAGAAGATATTGTGCACAGGGCTATGGTGGCCTACGATCCATAAAGATGCCAAAGAACATTGCAGGAACTGTGATGTCTATCAGAGGATAGGAAAACCATCACGCCGAGATGAGATGCCATTGAATCCACAGTTAACACTGTAGCCATTTGAAAAATGGGCAATAGACTTTATGGGTCTTATAAACCCACCAGGAAAAAGAACGGGTGCAAGGTATATTATTACTGCTACAAATTACCTCACCAGATGGGCAGAAGCAAAACCAGTTAAGGACTGCAACGCCAGTACTGCTGCGCAGTTTATTTTTGAAGAAACACTCACCAGATTTGGCTGTCCGAAGATTTTGATGAGCGACGAAGGTACTCACTTTTTGAACAAGACGATTGAGGCGCTTACAGGGGAATTCCACATTCGTCATCAGCGTAGTACTCCATATCATCCACGGGCGAATGGTACTGTAGAGGCTTTCAATAAAATGTTGGAGAATGCACTCACTAAGGTGTGCAATGTAAATAGAGACAATTGGGACCTGCGTGTCTCATCTGTGCTATGGGCATACAGAACCACATGCAAGAAATTGACAGGACAGACACCCTTTCGGTTGGTTTATGGGCAGGAGGCTATAATTCCTATGGAATATATTGTCCCTAGTTCGAGAATCGCTGCATTTACAGGGATGGCAAACTGTGAAGCTTTAGAAGAAAGATTACTACACTTACTGGGCTTGGAGGAAGATCGCTTCATCGTAGGCTTCCACCAGCAAGCTCAGAAGGACTGTGAGAAAGAATGGCATGATCGCCATATAAAGAACAAGTGTTTTCAAGTAGATGATCTAGTCCTCCTGTATGATAGCAAATTCATGAAATTCCCTGGTAAATTTAAGATGTATTGGCTTGGCCCATATACTGTGATACATGTTACTAACACTGGTGCAGTCCAGTTAGCCAATTTAGCTGGTGAGACTTTGCCAACTTTGATAAATGGAAGCAGGCTAAAGCTATACCATGATAGCACTGCTTTGCAAAACCCTGAATAACGAACCAAGGAAGGAAGTTCTAAGTGTCAAGTACGGTTGAAAGTGGACATTAGAAATGTAAAGGAGTCTGTACATGTATGATAAAAGGAAGAAGGTATGATAGGAAGAATGATCTATGCACCACGCAGCACTGTTGAAGCTACATGGGAAAAAAAAAAAGAAGAAGAAAAATATATATAGTGGAAGCCGCGCAATTGGAAATTTTTGGCACTGCGAAGTAGCCGCGCAGTTGGAAATTTTTGGCACTGCGAAGTAGCCGCGCAGTGTTGCAGATGGCTTGTCGCGCAGTTTGGTGCAACACTCAGAGAAAAATAGCCGTTGCATGGCTTTTCAGAAAATAGTCGTTAGATGACCGTTGTAGAAACCGCTTTAGCATTTAAAGAGAAGATAGCCGTTATGAGCACTCTGACGACAAAAAAGACTGAAGGATCCACTCAAATTCGCCAACGGACACCACAATAAATGCTTATCTAGCCATTGAAGGGCACGCGAGAGGGTCTGTTGTGCCTATAAATAACACCGTTGTGAGACTCGCGGGCGTCACCAAGCACTTAGAATTTTCTTGCGATTAACCTCTCTGAGCTAGTAGCCATCTGTAGTCTGTCTTCCTTAGCCGCTACCTCATTTGTGAATGTCTGAACCTTCCTTTAGAGAAGAATAACTGACCCTTGAAGAAGCCTCGAGGATCTTTCAGCACGAAGGGATTCAGCAGTTAATGAAAACCCCAGTTAAGAAGGTCACCGTAGAACAAGGTGAAGGATCCCGCAGATCACCAAGAATTAATCCCACGATGCAAGAAAAACCAAAAGATAAGGGAAAATTTGTAACTGCACCTCGATCCAACATCGTAAAGTTGGGATCCTCGGCACAGAAAGCACCAGTCTTCAGACAGAACCTTTAAAGATGACACCTGAATATATCTCTCCGTGGGCACTGAATGCCCCTGTGTTTAAATTGCTCAAAAATGCAAGATATGACATCCCGCTGTCGCATATGTCAAAGCATGTAAACGTTGATAAGAATCTGTTGGGAAAGATAGCAGATTGTAAATGGGAGGATTATGACCTCTTGGGAATGAAGAAAGATGAGCCAGATGTTCCCAAATACCTGGATTTTCAACCAGACCAGTATATGTGCTGGAAAAAGGATGCCAAGGGAACTCTGAACTTGGTAGCTAACAGTTGGTTAGCACCTGTCGTTCAGTCAAGGCTACTGAACTTGCTGAGATTACCACATTTTGACTGCTCTCCAGAACTAAATTTCATGGTTCGTACACTCATCGCGCGAATCCACCAAGGTTAGCTATGGTTGGACAGAAACATTGACATTAACATTGATTTAATCCACCGCATCACCGAGCTAAGCAAGCACGGTAAGGATCCAAAGCAATTCTTCCAGGGGAAGAGTAAAGAAAAAGAGGTTGTTGAGAAGATGAAGAAGACCCACTCGATGGCGAAGGCCAAAAGAGGATTCCCGACAGAGGATATAGAGGACCGAGCAACAAGATTCGTAATGAAGTTGCTCGCAGGCAAGATGCTCAAAACAGCTAGGCCTTCGGAGGTGCCTGCGGACGCAATACTCCTTGGTGCCGCAGCGGCCGAAGGCCACAGCTTCAATTGGTGTCAATTTCTGTTGAATGAGTTCCTTGAAGAACTCAACGACACGTAGGTGAATGGCGGCCAGTTCCATTTCACCTGTCTCATCGTCCTGATCACTTTGTGTGGATGGAAGGAGTCGTGAGATTATGCGGGCGTCATGATGGACACCAAGGATCCTAGAGGATTCAAGTTTGTCAACCTCTAAGCAAACACAAATGCTGAGCGACAGCATGCAACAACAGAAGTATTTTACCAATACTATATTCAGCTACACAAAGCAATCACGAAGACACCTCGCATTACAAAGTAGGTCATGGCGAAGTATATCCACATCATCGACTTTGAGGCGGATATGAAATGTATATTCATATCACCAAAAGCACAAACGAGGAAACCGGAGTGGTTCCCAGGAAAGTACATCATGTATGAGTAGGATATTGAGGACCTCATGAAAGATTGGCCAGCAGAGTTCTGCGTAGAGGTCATGGACGTGGAGACAGATTCAACAGAAGATGAGTCGATCCCGCTCTCATGCCAAATTATTAAAGAAGGAGGGAAGAGAAAAGAAGCTGAGACTTTGGAGAAGCCAAAATCGAGGAAAAAGGTGAAGGCTACAAAGATCCAATCGCAGGAATTCCTCAACGATGATGACTACAAGATGATAGCCGAAACAGTCTCAGAGCAGATGAAGGAGCTTATGGTGGCTAAGGAAAAGAAGGACAAGGTCATCCACGATGACCTGCACCAGATGAGGCTCGCAATGCAAGGCCTAATCAAGAAAATGGACGATGTCCAGAAAATCCTTATTGTGCCGAAGGAAGCAGGGGCTGAAAGGAGGTCAGTAGGAACCTCGTAGCAAGGAAGCCAGCAGCTAGCAATAACGCTTCCGTCAAAGACTAGGATTGTCGATGTGGACCCATTGGCTATTGTGTTTCCAATGGCAGAGCAAGTGGTCTTGGACACAAAGGGAGTCAAGAGAGTAGAGCTCGACTTAGCCAAAATCCCGTTACCAGGATTGCACTTCATCCACACGCAGATCGTGGAGGAGATGCATGAACGGATGGTTGAAGCGATGAAGTTACAGGTAGAACTCACCGCAACAAACAGACAAATTCAACAGAAGGTATAAGTACAACTATGCAACGAACAGGACCGCTGACAAAATTTGGAGACCACCATATGCAATGTGGCGAAGGATATCAAAGACATAGAAATCTAGGATGATCCTGCAGACACAGTTCTAAGGATCATAGATAAGTTGAGATCCTTGCAGTAGGAGATGCAGGATAAAGAGATTTATTACGAGGTCGATATTGCCACATTGAAGGAGAAGTTGAATAAGCAGGCCCCACTAACTGAACATCAAGTCAGAGAGCAAGCAGTGAGCGCCTCCAAGAAAAGCATCACAAGTGAAATGGCTAAGTGCCAATCTCTCCTAGATAAGGTTTCGCAAGCAATCGCGACCCTTGAATAGGATCAAGGGTTGTTGTAGGTCAAGACCACAGTACAAGAAAAATAGACCGTGCTAGACAAGTTGAATGCAGAGGTGAAAGCCCTGCCACCTAGAGAAAGGATGCCGAGATACAAGGAGATATCCAGCTTAAAGAAAGAAGTACAGGAATTACGACAAAAAAAGACTGAGATGGATAATCAGTCGCAACAGCTCCTAGAGAATGCCATGGCGGTATCGGAGCAAATTGAAGATAAGTTAGCAGAACTGCGCGATAACCAGGAGCAGGTACAAGATCAAATTGGACAAGAAATATCTCCAACACTACTTGAGACAATTAAATAGGTTGAGGAGGATACAAGAGAAGTAGTGGTGCAGTTGTGCAGTACATATGATGAGTTCGCGGCCAAGTTCATTCCACCGGTCGCGGCGCAGAGTGAGACAACCGAAATAATTAGTGGCTCAGGGACGAGCCACATGTAAGTGTTAGGGGCATGTTGGGCCCGGGTTGAGTTAAATTTTTGGAAGCACCTTTTTGAGGCAAGCAGGGAAAGCTGAGTTGAGCGCAGCTCAGGGACGAGCCACATGTAAGTGTTAGGGGCATGTTGGGCCCGGGTTGAGTTAAATTTTTGGAAGCACCTTTTTGAGGCAAGCAGGGAAAGCTGAGTTGAGCGCAGCTCAGAAACACAATTTTGGCTAAGTATTGAGGATGCTGCGAAGTTGGGCTCAGCATCCAACTTTTGACGAGACTGCGGAGTTGCACACAGCGTCAAAGTTTTGGCCATGATGGAAGACCAGTACTACGCCGAAGCAGTGCTGCGGATTTAGGAGGCCACATGGAGCCAACAAAGCGGTGTGCTCGACAAGTGTTAACACCTAAAAAGTGCTCACTAGCTCATTCCCTTACTCACATGACCCATTTGTCCACTTTTCCACCATCTGAGCCTCTGAAACCAACAAAAGGTCACCAAAAGACCTTAGTACACCCCTTTTTCCATTAAAAAAGATTATTTTTCCAAGAAAATCATAAAAAACCCTCAAAAAGGGTCCAAATTCCCAAAAATATTAAAAAGGGAATTAAAATATTATTTTTATTCAAAAAAGGAAAAAGGAGGGAAAAGTACCTAAACCATGTTGGTCAATACCATTTGGTTTCCACAAAACCACAAATGGTATTCCTCACCACCAAAACCTATAAAAAGGTGGTAGGGGCTCCTCATTTCACATCCTTCCATTATCTCATCCTTATGCTGCTGAAATCTCCCCTGAGCACTTTTAGCCATTGAAGCAACCTTGGAGAAAGAGACCTATTGGAGTTTGGAGCTACTCATCTTGGGAGTTGCTCAACATCAACCTTCACCATTGAAGGTAATATCGCAAGCACTTGCTTGCCCCCCACTTTTCAATACAAAAAATTATTTATTATGTTTCTTGTTCTTGATTTTGAAATGTTTACATTATTTGCTTAGATTCTTGCTTAGATCCATGAAAAGTATTGTTTATTTAGTTTATTGTTTTTATTTCTATTGAAACTGCTACTACTAGTTAGTAGGTGCCCATAGCACTAAGCCTGGTTGCAAAACCGGGCCAACAGTTTTTGGCAACTCCGCTTTGGTTTGAACTTTAGATCTCTAATTTTGCCTTTAAATCTTAGTTTATTTTGAGTTTTTAACCTTTAGATCCATAGATCTGCCATCTTAGACAGCAGATCCATTGCTGTTCTGAGATTTGGCCCCATAAACAGCCCGAAATTTTCAATTTTCGGGTTCGTTTCTCGGTTTCCGTGCACGGCTTCCGCCTCGCGGCTTTTTGCCAGACAGTCGCGCGGTCCATCGCGACTTTTCTGCCTTTTTCCGCGCGGTCCATCGCGGATTTTTTCCAGACAGTCGCGCGGTCCATCGCGACCTTTCTGCATTTTTCCACGCGGCTCATCGCGACTGTGCGGTCAAAACCCGCGCGGCTCATCGCGACTGTGCGGCCGAAACCCGCGCGGTCCATCGCGACTGTGCGGCCAAAACCCGCGCGGCCCATCGCGGCTGTTCGTCCAAAACCCGCGCGGCTGAATTTTTCATTCGGCCATCCCGATTTTGAAAAATATTTTTTATTGTACTTTCTGCCCATAGCACATTTTTTACAGTACTAAATTCTGCATAGTTTACAGATTTGAAAATTTTTTTTACTATTTAAAAGTGCATATCTAGAAATCTTTTTAAAAATTTTCAAGAAAGTGAAAAAAAGACTCATTTTGCATTTTCATCTAGATTCAAATTTTTTCTTGTTTATTTCTTTAGAATCTTGCCCTTAGCAATTTTTCTTGAAACGAAGAAATCCATTTATTTCTTTTAAAAAGGAGTTTATTATTTGCTTTCATAAATCCAAGAAATCCTTTATTTTTTGAGTTATTTTTTGAAAAGCATATTAATTCCTTTTAGTGAAAAAGTCTTAAATATTTGCTTTTTATTTTCAAAAAATCCTTTATTTTTTGAAAAATTTCCCTTAAAGCATTTAATTTTTTCAAGTTCAGTTTACAACACCTCACGTGCACTCACACGATCACTTAATTGAACTAAGACTTAAAACGTACCCTAATTTGAACACACTCTTAACCCCACTTGGGGAACACTAAAAGAATTCTTGTAGCTAGGTAGTATTGGGGGGATAGGTGTTCCAATAACACCCCTCAGTTCATACATCTGAGACATAGAAGTTGTCCAATTAGGGAGCTAAAATCTCTTAGTACTTTTTGGCGCGGTCACAACCGGTTTGTGGGAAGGCCTCTCCCCTAGGAGGGTTGAAGTCGCGAGGATGGTTCCGGAAGCCTGAGTGGGATACCGAAACCCATTCAGTAACCGAAGGGCTACCATTCGCAGTTCTCGGGATATCCCTGTATTGGGATATTGCGATCAAAGGACCAAACGGCAGATTTACCTTTTCTCGACGCGTCATGAACGGAGTATCCTAGTAGCCTGTCTTTTAGGATTGATTACCCGGTGTCCCTCCCGGTAGGGGGATATCTAGCCGTGGTCTCTACATTCATATTGTCTGACTTGGATTTCATCACCTTGCAGAGGATATCGTCTGTTTGAGTCACAATACTTTTAGATTAGGTGTTTGCATGATCTTTACCACCTTTTGAGTCTAGTTACACCTATTTTTTCTAGGAGCCGCTTGCATGTTGGTATTCTGACCGGTTGTTGCATTCCTCCACTTATTGTAGCACAGCTGCTAGAATAAGTGCATTTTTTGAGGATTGATTTTTTTGGCCTGTGAGCCTTCTTTTTTCACTCTCCTTCTCGCACCCTTGGTTGCATTAGGGTTTTGAGTCTTTTACATACATATCACCACCTGATACTTAAAACAAATTTTTACATAAAAAACATATTCTCACCATTGAGAATTCTAGACGTTCTCGTCGTCTACGGGGCGAACTCCCAGAGTTTAGTCCACTTGGCTCTCCACGTCACGGACGCAGAGCATTATCCCTTGATTCGACACATCGTCAATCAATTAGACGGTCATCCGATTCTGACATACCCCACTTCACCTTTGATTTGGAGGTAGAATCCGAAAACCCCACCGAGTTACCACCAACCACAAGCATGTCTGGAACACCAGTTGATCCACAATTTACATTAACCATAGGTCAGACATCCGCAGACCCTTCTGCGGTAGTACCATCCACGGCAACAACCACCCCCTTGGGTATGCCCAATATGGGTAACACTCCACATTCAGGAATGCCTAGCACAGGACCACCACCTGTCATGGGCATGCCCAACATGGGGGTCATACCCCCTTCGGTTTCCACAAAACCTATCCCAGGAATCCCTAGTGCGATTCCTAACCCAAGTGTAACTCATGTTGCACTTGGCAGTGCTATACCAGGAATCCCTAGTGCGATTCCTAACCCAAGTGTAACTCATGTTGCACCTGGTAGTGCTATACCAGGAATCCCTAGTGCGATTCCTAACCCAAGTGTAACCCAAGTTGCACTTGGGAGCGCTAACCCCTATCAAGCCACACCTTTTGGAGGGCACATACCCTCCATACCTAGCATACCTATAGGCGCTACTGGACCCCTACACCATACCACAATGGCTAGGCAGGTCCCGGTTCCGGTCACCACATCCGCTAGTCTACCATACATGGCAAGTCTCAACCTGCCAGATTTAGCTAGGCTCACAAATGACCCCATCAGACATGATCCTGCTTGGCCCCATATGCCCACCAAGCTTCCTTCTGACATCCCTAAGTTTGAGGGAAAGGCCGGAGAAGACCCCCAAAATCACATCATGTCATTCCATCTATGGTGTTCCTCCAACTCCATAGTGGATGACTCAATCCGCCTACGGCTTTTACAACGCACCTTCACTGGCTCCGCGGCCAAATGGTATATCGAGCAGCCCCATGGGACGCATTCCACATTTACCTCCCTTGCCTCGACCTTCCTACAGTTCTTTCAGCTACCGGTCCGCTATGATGCGGGCGTCGAAATCCTACTGTCTTGCAGACAGAACACGGCTACGCATATCACTGACCATATCCATGATTGGCGTCGGCGCCGAAGCCTATGCAAGATCAAATTAGACGACCGAATCTTTTTAGACTGGTTCCTTAAATCCCTCCTTCCTCTCATTGCGAAGGATGTAGCATCTGAAAGACCCCAGTCTGAGGAGGAAGCCATCCTTAAGGCCCAACAATTTGATCTTATCTATGCCCAGTCAGGTTACCTCTACACTATCATACCTGACGCCCCACGAGGCGACTCTGCACGCGGTGACACACCGGGGGCATCTCATGCCGCTGATGGCATTATTGGCCAAATTACACCGCAAGCAAAACCTTTCAGTATGGTGAGCACCATGCCCGCCCCAGACCTTTCTAGGGCTACATCTAGTTCCGGAGCAACAACTTCTTATGCTCCAACAAACCAGACCCATTACGTTCATGGACCCTCTTGTCCACAACATTGTTATGGCCAAGCGCCATCAGCATATGTACCTCCTACATACTATGCTCAACCTACGGTACAAAACCCCATGCAGTTCCCACAACAGCCCATGCATTACCCACAACCGGTTGCACCGGATAACCTCACACCTCCACCAGCTCAGGGGTACCAACAACCCCAACAGACAACTGGACCACCTCCAGCTCCACCGGCATACTATCCACCGCAACCTGCTCCCGCACCTGCGGCTCCTCAGAATCCCCCCAATGCTCAAGGGCATGTGTACGCACAACAACATCAGCCCCAATACCAAAATAACCAACGCAACCAGGGTGGGCAACCAAACCGCGGAAGAGGACGCAACCGTGGAAACAATCAAAACCGTAACCAAGCTCCACAACCTATCCATCCTCCGCAAGACAATAACGCGGCACCTGCTCATCAAAATCCTGATCGGCCACCTAAGCAACCAAAAAATGCTAATTTACGAACAAACCATCCTTGTTCCATTTGCGGTGTCTATGGCCACTATACCCACGCTTGCCCACATCTCGAGCGAGCTCGACAACTATGGACAAATGACGCCCATCGTCAAGGGCAGGCGGCTCCTCAGCCACCACCCAACCCCCCACCACCTCCACAACAACCTTTGGTCCTCCAAAACCCTTTTCCAACACAAGGAGTGGTGAACACTCAGCCGTTAGCCCCCCAACAGGGCAACGTGCAACCACAACAAATTACTTACGCAGCTCCTGAACAACCCATGTTTGATTCAGGCACCCACCACTTATTGATGATGTCCACCGCCGACGTCAATATCCAAACCCGTCGGAATCAATACGGACCGACTTCTGAAGCCCCCCCCGCCGAAAAGGATGCTAATGCTAATCCCACTGATCAGACATTGCGTATACCTCAGTTTCCACTCGATGGCGCTTCGAAAGCACCTCGCTTCCCCCTTCGCCGAATCAACAACAACCCCAATGCACGGGCTGCGTCCAATTACAACATTGTAGATGACTTAGCTCAATCTCCCGCAGCCATGTCTGCGTTAGAAGTCTTAAAAAACTGTCCTACTCAGCGCAAGACTTTACTTTCCGCCATTGGGGCGATTGACCCAAATGATTCGAAATTGATGACCTTTGATTTAGACCAATCTGAACCACGGCTGCCTTCTACCATAGCAGTCCAAGTTTCCGTTTCTATTCGGAATCTTGTCATCCATCGATGTATCATCGACGAGGGTGCCTCCACATGCGTCATGTCCACTTTCGTTTGGCAGAAGTTGGGATCCCCTGCTCTCCAGCAATCCACCACTGCATTGCGGGCCTACGACGGCCGGTCAGCTCAACCTCAAGGTTTATTACCCAAGGTACCCGTCCAATTAGGTGGGAAAACTGTGCTCATCGACATAGAGGTCATTAACGCCCAGCTCGACTATAACCTTTTACTTGGCCGCAGTTACATATACGCCATGAAAGTGGTCGCCTCCTCCGTCTTCCGCACCATGATGTTCCCCCACGAGGGACGCGTGGTCAAAATTGACCAACTTACCTACTATGATCCCAACGCCCCTGCAGCACCCGAGAATGTTCTTCCCATGATTGAACAACCCGCTTCTAGTGGAGTTACCTCCTTTGTGTCTTTTGTGGCACCCGGACTTTATTCGGATACACCAATGACCTCTACATTCCAGGCCATTCCACCACCGTCACCGGAGACCCAAGTCGCAAACCTCTGTACTCTTTTGCAGAATACGCAAACGTCCGGTGGTCAACCACCATTGATCCCCAGTCACATTGGTGTTACACCCATCCACACCATCCCCTTCCTATTTCCTCCTTCGGGTGTAGTAAGCGCCCCGGTTATGGCTACCCTTAGCCTACCCGGGCTAACATTGGGATTACCCGTGTGGTATATTCCGCCTCCCGTTCGACCGCCGACACCAGACGTCATCCTCCAACCGGTACAACCTATTTTTACCACAAATCAGCCTCCTCCTGGCGTCACAATCCCTTCGTCGTCAATGACACCTCCTCCTGGTCTCACGATTGCTTCGACGTCAAAGGATCCCCCTCTTCTTTCTAAGCCCACTGGGGGCAGAGGTCCACAACCATACACTGCTATACCACCTCCTAAGGCAGTCAAACCCCCACCGGTGTTTCGAGCTCCCCCCAAATGTTCATTATGCGATGAAATTGGCCATCCAACTCATCAATGCCCACATTTACCGGCACTCCAAGAGCATATGAATATGTTGGACGATGACATCGGCATCCCAGTAGTCAGATTAGAGCCACCTCTACAACCTCGAGACAAATCACTGCGCACTAACCATCCTTGTGCTATATGCAGTGTTTACGGCCACTACTCTCACCATTGCCCTGATCTACCCGACTATAGAGCAGCGTTGTACGAGTTAAACAATGCCGACTTAGAGATATCTCCTCCCCTCATCGAGGAGATCCACCCTCCACCATCATCCTCGTCAGAAGAAGTCAATACGATATATATGATTTCAACAACCTTCAAACCAGAACCCCTTGATTTATGGTCTGACTACTTCAATACTGACGAGCAAATTTTGGAGACACTCACTGCACCCGACTACCCATGGGATGATATGCATCATCGCTCGTACTTCCTCCCGGAAGCATCTACCTCCACCGCATCCAACCAGCTATCGATCGAGTCGAAAGACTTCATACCCACCAAAGTCGATTGGTTAAAGGACCCCATCCCAGCACCGGATGCCTTTGAAGAAGGGAATATGTCAAACATTTCCCCCACTATACAGATAGACATTTCCACAACACCAGGGAAACCTGAACTCATCTCGCTGGGCGCATCTTGCACTCAAGCAGAAACTCAGGCATACAAAAAACTCTTTCAAGAGTTCCGAGACGTCTTTTCCTGGTCCTATACCGAGATGCCTGGTCTCGACCCCGCCATTATCGAACACCACATCGATACATGGCCGGAAGTACCCCCTGTTCGTCAGAAACAGCGACCTATTCACCCTGCCAAGCTCCCCGCTGTTAAGGCTGAGGTCGAGAAACTTCGAAAAGCAGGTTTTATCTACCCTATTTCGTACACCACCTGGGTGTCGAACCCCGTTCCAGTCAACAAAAAGCAAGGCACCCTTAGAGTATGCACTGACTTCCGCGATCTAAACCACGCTTGTCCAAAAGACAATTTCCCCACGCCATTCATTGACCAACTCATTGATGAGTGTGCGGGCCATGAGGTCCTATCCTTCATGGATGGGTTTTTCAGATATAACCAGATTCACATCCGCAAGGAGGATCAGTACAAGACTGCCTTTACCACCCCATGGGGCACCTTCGCCTATCGCGTCATGCCATTTGGCCTTAAAAATGCTGGTGCCACTTTCCAGCGAGCCATGACTTATTGCTTTCACAACTTGGTCCATATCCTGCGAGTCTATCTTGATGACCTCACAGCTCGTTCTCGAAAACGATCAGACCACCTTAACGACCTCCGGCAAGTTTTCCAGCGTTGTCGCAAATATAAAATCCGCTTGAACCCACACAAGTGTGTCTTTTGCGTCCCGGCGGGCCGGTTGTTGGGTTTCATTGTTTCCCAAGACGGAATCACCGTCGATCCCCTGAAAGTCAAAGCCATCTTAGAACTTCCCCCTCCTCGCACGCTTCGGCAGCTTCAGAGCTTGCAAGGGCGGTCCAATTTTCTTAGGCACTTTGTTCCTGATTATGCCACCAAAGTCCACGGGTTCTTACGCTTACTTCGTACCCACATACCCTTTGTTTGGGATGAGCAAGCAGACACGGCATTCGAAGCCCTCAAGAAAGCTCTCACACAAGCCCCCTTGATATCCCCACCGGATTTCTCCCAGGACTTCACCCTTTATGTCTCGGCATCTGAACATGCTGTGTCCGGAGTTTTGGTCCAAGAAGATGCCTCCCACAAAGAGCATGTGATTTATTACGTCAGCCAGACCTTGTCTGGCCCACCTCTACGTTACCCATACGAGGAAAGATTAGCCCTAGCTGTAGTCTTTTCCGTACAAAAACTACGACACTACATTTTGCTTAGTCATACCACGGTCGTGGCCGACTCCAACCCCATGGTCTACCTCCTCACCTGGCGGCTCCTTCAGGGTCGTGTCGCTAAATGGGTCATTATCCTCCAGGAATATGACCTTACTTTCAAGACTCCCAAAAGCACCAAAGCCCTCGCGCTTGCTCACCTCATTACAGATCTCCCATCCTCTTCAACATCACCCGTCATCCAAACGGACCTGATTGACGAGCAGATCTTCGTCATTTCGTCTGACGACCCTTGGTACGGAGACATTTTGACTTACCTTCGTACGCAAAAATTCCGACCACACATCGATCGTGATGGATGCCGTCGCATACGACACCACGCCCCCCGATACCTAGTTATTGGGGATGTACTTTACCGACGCGGCGTTGATACTATCTTACGCCGCTGCCTATCCCATAGTGAGGCAGAACAAGTCCTCAATGATTGTCATAGCGGTGCCTGTGGAGGCCATTTCTCCGGTATGGCTACCGCCCAGAAAATCATTCGGGCAGGTTATTTTTGGCCATCATTGTTTACTGATTGCATCACTGCAGTCAAGCATTGCCAGAACTGCCAGCTATTTGCCCCCAAAGCAAGAACCCCTCCTGCCCCCCTACATCCAGTCATCACTATTGGACCATTCTGCAAATGGGCCATAGACTTCCTCGACTGCAACCCCCCGTCAACCGGCGGTCACAAACACATCATTGTGGCCGTAGATTATTTCACCAAGTGGGCAGAAGCCATGCCGACCTATAATTGCAAAGCTGACACTGCAGCACGGTTTTTCTTCAACCATGTTGTCGCTCGTTTCGGAGTACCACAACAGCTCGTCTCTGACCACGGCTCTCACTTCGAAGATGCCGTCTGGAAGGAATTATCAACCATGTTGAAATTTGAACACCATTTCTCTTCCGCTTACTATCCCCAAGGAAACGGCCAAGTCGAAGCGATCAATAAAATCTTGAAGACCATTCTCCAACGCACCGTAGACAAGCACAAATCCAATTGGCATCACATGCTTTTCCCGGCACTATGGGCCTACCGCACCTCAACCAAACCGCCACCAGTTTTACCCCTTTCCATTTAGTTCACGGCGTCGAATCTGTCCTCCCTATTGAGTGCCAGATCCCAGCCTTACATATCGCCGTTGAGCTCCTACCGGATACTTCCCCGATCGAGCAACGTTTACTGCTCCTAGAGCAGGCCGATGAAGATCAGCGCACAGCCATTCAAAACATGGAAGCTGTTAAACAACGATCGAAACTAAGTTACGACAAACGCGTCCACCCAAGAACCTTTTCGGAGGGAGACCTTGTCCTCGCTTACGATCAAGCTCATGATAAAACCGGAAAGGGAAAGTTCGTGTCTATGTGGCAAGGCCCCTATATCATACACACCTGCCTCGGGCAGGGGGCATACATTCTGACCGATTCAGAAGGCAACACCTTACGCAACCCACGAAACGGGTTGTACCTTAAACGATTTTACCCATAGAAAATCTGATGGACACCATCGTCCATTTTAGTATAGGCATACATTTTTTCGTTCACAAAAAATTTTCAAAAACCTAAATATTTGTTTTTCGCTGCATGACCACAGATGGAGCCTCTTCCACTCTGCCATGTCGGTTTCGCTGATGGTGCAAGCCGTTGGTCTCCCAATCTCGCCTCCGCAGCTTGGGTAATATACTCCCCTTCACATGAGTTAATTCACATTGATGGAGTATGTTTAGGTGCCGCCACCAATAATCAAGCTGAATACGATGCCGTGACCGGTCTCCTGGCCGCTGCTCTCCAGATGAGCATACGTCACCTCAACGTTTTCTTGGACTCACAGCTCCTAGTTTCCCAGCTCAACAATGATTACCAGGTACGCGATCCGTGTCTTTTCAGAAAATTCCTGCGCACTAAACAAATGGTTAGACAGTTTGAATCCATTACATTCACACATGTCCCAAGACACCTCAACAGTGTAGCAGACAATATGGCCAACAGTGTCCTCGACTGGCACACCAATCACATCATGTCATATCCATAAACAAAAAATGCATCCATGTGCAAAACATGTGCCTCCATGGGCATATACAAAAACCAATATTGCATCCACGTGCATAACATGTGCCTCCACGGGCATAAAAACAACCAAAATAATGCATCCATGTGCATATCATGTGCCTCCACGGGCATATATAAATCAACATACACACTGCATCCATGTGCATAACATGTGCCTCCACGGGCATATACAAAAGACAAATGTGCATCCACGTGCATACACGACAATATATCTAAAATATATATCCACATATATATACAAATCAAATAGTCAACATGTCATAAGTGCCCTCAGCACTCGATATACAAAAAAGACATAATTGACAAGGTTAAGGCAAATAGAGTTACCTGCAACTCGCTAAATCGAAAACCAACGGTGAAATCTCCCGGAAATCAAGAAAAAGCTCTGACAGCTCTATCAAACTCGCACGTAACAATGACAAGTCATATTGGGCCCCACGTCCTATTTATAGAAATTCCACAAATTTCAAACAACCATTGCGGTGTCATACGAAGTCCATTTCTCAAACCGTTGGTACCGTTGGGATCAGCACAGCGAGAACTTCATAGAAGTTCCTTCCGTTTCCCGTTTTCACGGGGTCCATTTTTTGACCATTTTTTAGCCTCTCTCATGGCCTCGGTTTGCGTGCCACATCGGCCGTTCTCCGTTTTCGATGTGTCTTATATCGCCGGATTCAGTTTTCCGCGCTCGTGATGATGCTTGAGATCATTTCTCGCTCTCACCTTTAGATTTTCCGGGCATTTTTTCCACGCCCCCTCGTCGCCTCGGTTTGCGTGCCACATCGGCCGTTCTCCGTTTTCGATGTGTCTTATATCGCCGGATTCAGTTTTCCGCGCTCGTGATGATGCTTGAGATCATTTCTCGCTCTCACCTTTAGATTTTCCGGGCATTTTTTCCACGTCCCCTCGTCGCCTCGATTTGCATGCCACATCGGCCGTTCTCCGTTTTCGATGTGTCTTATATCGCCGGATTCAGTTTTTCGCGCTCGCGATGATGCTTGAGACCATTTATCGCTCTCACCTTTAGATTTTTCGGGCATTTTTTCCACGCCCCCTCGTCACCTCGGTTTGCGTGCCACATCGGCCGTTCTCTGTTTTTGACAATCCTTATGTCACCGGATCCAGTTTTCCGCACAGATGACGATGCTTGAGACCTTTTCTCGCCCTCATCAATCCATTTTTGTTCGGTATAATTTTATCCCTTTTTCGGGCCGAGCAACCCCTTTTACGAAAAAGGCACTTAGGGAGTTTCTGTTAAGCTCTTTTCTGACTCCTAAAACAATGAAAAGATCGCTGAGCAATCTTGCTTCCTTTCATGCTCGCTAAACGTGTCTGAAAGGGCGTCTACCTGGTATAAGTTTACCCCTTTTCCGGACCTCGTAGACTAATTACGAAAAAGGTATACTCTAGTCACATCGGCTAGAAGAGTTCTCCATCCGCATCATTTTATGCTTTTTCGGGCCTTGGAGACTAAACTTACGAAAAAGAAACACCAATAGAGTCCACTTACCGCTTTCAGACTCTCTAAACATGAAAGCAACCATGAGCATGAGCCGTCCTGGGCTCACAAAATCCACAGGACCGTACCACTTCAGAGCACACTTTTATCCCTTCTTGGAGCTCATTAAAACTACGAAGAAGGAATCAATGGTGCCATCTTGGCGCCACGACAGATCATATTTACTCACATAGCAGCTTCCCCATTTTGGTCGCCTTTGTTCAGAGTATTCTGCAGTATGTCACCCTGAAACTCCCTCGACAGCTACCATCAGCTTGTCCTCCCCCCCCCCCAGAGTCAATATATACCATTCAGTCAAAGCAATGATCCCTGCACCTACTAGTCAGTTCCCGACGCTGCCAGGTCAACCATGTCATCATGCTCTGAACAAAGGAAGTTTGAGTCTACCCATTTTTTGACCCAGTTATTTCCCATCCCCACAAGTATGTCAGTCCTACCAGCAGTACTACATCACTTCAGTTCTACACCTCGTGCTCCTAGCAAGGAAACATCATTGCCTTGTTAGTTGTTGGTCTCCCTCTGTCGACGACAACCACATTGATTCCAGAAGATAGACCTAGAGGTCCCTGTGTCTTGGACTCATTACCATTTATGATGAGTGCCTACGAATCATTTCGAGAGGAATCCTCAGTCCCTCTCCCAATGGTCGTTTCTCACATGCTCGACTTCAACACCTTGATCGCATCGTTGAGACTCGCACAGGGTATTGGTCCGTTCAGTTATTAGTCGAAGACCCTGGATACCACCTGACTCCTCCACATTTGAGAGTCTTCCTATGGATCACACCAGTTACACTTTTTCTATGGATATCCGGGTTGCGCATGGCGGCAGTATTCAGATTTACCCCTGTTTCATACTCCCTTGAGTATACAGTTACATTATTTCTCAGAGATGACTCATAGTCTTTGAGTCCCTACAGATGTTGGACACCTTCAGTTTCAGCAGTTCCACAGTTATTCCAGTGTATCAGTTATTGAGATCAGTCATGATCATGAGTATATCCCACAATAATGTCCCCTCTGGACCATTATGATGTACCAGTATATTTCTTTACGTATTAGATCCCCCTTCTTGGGACTAATTGTTTTGTATATGCCTTGATACGAGCATGGGAATGCCCGCCTCGTCCTTTATCAGAGATTATACCTCATTCATATTGAGGCCATGTAATATTTTTTGTTTTTGCAGCTTCCAAGGGCCGTGGCTCCAGTCTCCAACCGGTCTCTTCTCTCCCCTAAACCCCAGAAAAAAGGACAAAAGAACTATGATGTCTATCGGCCATACGATGAGCTCCTGCCCTCACACATCAGGGGGCAATCTGTTAACACCTAAAAAGTGCTCACTAGCTCATTCCCTTACTCACATGACCCATTTGTCCACTTTTCCACCATCTGAGCCTCTGAAACCAACAAAAGGTCACCAAAAGACCTTAGTACACCCCTTTTTCCATTTAAAAAAGATTATTTTTCCATGAAAATCATAAAAAACCCTCAAAAAGGGTCCAAATTCCCAAAAATATTAAAAAGGGAATTAAAATATTATTTTTATTCAAAAAAGGAAAAAGGAGGGAAAAGTACCTAAACCATGTTGGTCAATACCATTTGGTTTCCACAAAACCACAAATGGTATTCCTCACCACCAAAACCTATAAAAAGGTGGTAGGGGCTCCTCATTTCACATCCTTCCATTATCTCATCCTTATGCTGCTGAAATCTCCCCTGAGCACTTTTAGCCATTGAAGCAACCTTGGAGAAAGAGACCTATTGGAGTTTGGAGCTACTCATCTTGGGAGTTGCTCAACATCAACCTTCACCATTGAAGGTAATATCGCAAGCACTTGCTTGCCCTCCACTTTTCAATACAAAAAATTATTTATTATGTTTCTTGTTCTTGATTTTGAAATGTTTACATTATTTGCTTAGATTCTTGCTTAGATCCATGAAAAGTATTGTTTATTTAGTTTATTGTTTTTATTTCTATTGAAACTGCTACTACTAGTTAGTAGGTGCCCATAGCACTAAGCCTGGTTGCAAAACCGGGCCAACAACAAGTATCAAGTGTAGCCACCGGCTCAGCTGTTAGTAGCCATTTTTGGAAAGATATTTCAGGATTGCCAAGTGACGGACGTAGGCAAAACAGGAAGGCGACCACACGTGGATTGTTAAGGAAAGCGACGTTTGGCACGCTTAGAAGGAAAAACCGTTAGAGAGAAATGGTTCAGCAGAAGCAGCCTATAGGCATGCATGCAACAGGAAGGCCGATAGCGATAGATTGGGGACATGGAGATCCGCCATGATCAAGTAGACGCTACCAGGAGCCAGCAAGCCAGTTTGGGAAACCGACGCAGTTTTGGAAACCCTTAGGGTTTTTGGTTTTAGGTCTTCGGCATTGTACAGACATGACCTTCGGGCATGATCTATTTAAGAAGACATTTTGTATGGGATGGGGGTTGGGGTTTTGGTTCTCTTTGTTGTTCTCTTTTGGGTTGTTATTCTTTTGTTGTTGCTAAACAATATAACCTTTTTGTATTGTAAAATCTCTCCAGGCTGAGAATATTGTAAAGGATCTGCAGCTTTGTGCACAGAGACCTAGCCGAGAGAAAGGAGAGTCTGCAGTTGAGTGCGCAGACTAAGAACGGTTGCCCCATCCTTTTTGAAAGAAATATATTACCAACCTTTCTTGTGGACGTAGCTTTCCATCCCGGGAAGTGAACCATGTTAAATCTTGTGTTATGTGATGATGTTTATGAATGAATGACTGTCTGTATTTTCCATAGAATGAATGCTTGAATCTTTCCTTGCATGCTGTAATATGAGAACTTTGATATGCATTTACCAGTAGGAGAAGTTTGGGAATGATATGCTAGGTTCCACGGAAGCAGATGAAGGGTAACATTTCAATTCTACGTTAAGGTTGTGAATCAGTCATTTAAGTTAAATACTTTCTTAAGCACAGTGAAGGAACGCAGCACAGTTAATCATATTTCTCATTTCAATTCACGTTGTAATAATCCAAGTTCTTGACGAATGCTAGAAAGATAATCAGTAAGTGCCTCAATGAATGGATGAGTGATATTCATTTCAGTGCCTTAACGTTTCCGATATCTTCCAAGTAGAGGATAAGTGTGGGTAATTCGCAATTCCAGTAGAAGATTTGCAGCAGTAGGAAACCCTTGGTGCGGCCCGCGGGGTTTCCTGCACCGCGCAGTACTGCTTTCAACATAGATCCTGCTGCGTACCTCGTCACTCTGCCCGTAGCACCATCCTTCTGTCCTGCGCTGTGCAACTTGTTCTTATAAATAACTCATCATTACTGTGGAAACCTGATTCCGCAGTACCCCATAAAGATACACCTCGGGTGAGACCTCAACCTGCTTGCAAGTTGTTGCCGAAAGGGCCGGTACGAAGGGGTTTTTTTGGTCAAAGGGAGAACCGCAAAAAAACCTGGGTCTAATTGAAAACCTCTGGGTCAGTTTAATCCAACACTCCACATACACTTCCTCTTTGACTACACCATTCAAGAAAGTTGTATTGACATCCATCTGGTGTATCTTCCATTTCATCACTGCAGCCAGGGCCAGTACTGATCTAATGGAAGTGTACCTGGCTACAGGAGCAAAAGTCTCTTCATATTCTATCCCCTCTTTCTAGGAGAAGCCACGAACTACAATCTCGCTTTTTATTTCTCTATGATACCATCTACATCATGCTTGATCTTGTAGATCCATTTGGAAGTCATAAAAGAATTCCCTTCAGGTCTTGGGACTGCACCCCAAACATCATTCTTCATGATCAACTAGTACTCCTCGATCATGGCGTTCTTCCCAAATCCTGGGAACTTCAATATCTTCAATAGATAACTTTGTTGTTGAACAAATTTTGTAGTCCTTCTTTTGTAGGTGATGGTATACGATCTTTCCTACAAAACAAGTTAAATTGCATGATTAGAAAACATCTCATAGTTTTCAGAACAAATGCTTACACATAAATAAATATGTCATATAGTCATGCAATTATCTTAGCCAATGCTTCAATACAACATTTATCCATATCCCGTAACTTTCTAGATGCCTTCCAATCTCTACCAGAGCATTGTTAAGAGTGTGCACAACTCCCAACATGTCAGCAAATAGGTTTCATTCTAGATAAGTAGCAATGGAATGTTTTACATTGCCATAGGCCACTTACCCATCAGATGCTTATTAGTAGTATACTATTCATTAATGCAATTATTCTAATATGCATAATACACACCCTAAGTCTAGGAACATAAGCATATACATCAATAAACAATATTATTTAAACAAACAAATATGCAAGAAATGATAATTCAAATACTTATCTTTGTTTGGTTTGTAGGGTGGAATCCCTCTCAATATTTGCTTCCTTGCAAGAACTACTGGAGTGTGCTCCCTCTTGATCTTTGCTTCCTGGATTACCTGTCTTTGAACTTATATCCATCCTTGATTACTATGCATACTTACTAGTATCATCATTGTGTTATCCTCGAGATCTCATACATAATCATACATTCATTAGTACAATCTTAATACTATCAAAACACAATAATCTTAAACATGTATGGTCAAGATCATTTCATACATAGATAATTTATCACAATTCTTTTACTTATGCACATTCCTATTTGACCATAGGATTTTACTGGTTAGTCATATTATCAATCAAAGTAAGAAGCATAATATTCCTAAACCCATGATTACTTACATTTCTAACTTCATGAATTTTCATTATTAACCATACAACAGTATAAGATCCTAACACAAGGTAGGATTCTAACTTGATATAGGAAAAACATACCTGGATTAGCATGCTAGATAGTTATGTCTAACATACCTACATAATGTCTTCTTGTTCTTCTTCAATGACTTGTGCTAGTAACCTGCATATCTCATAGGTTAACCAATATAGAACCAAGTTATACATACCTCGTAAGTAGATCTTCTATGTGATCCATGACAATGGATGAATCTTTGTCTTCATGTCACCATGGTCATATGTTCTTGAACTAGAACATGATTTGTCTTTCTTGATGTACCTTTCATGTTAGCGGACAACATCAACCTCATACAACACCACAAAGCAATAGTACAATAATAAGTGCCAAAACCCTAATCAATGAATATCTGCATTCATAATTTTATTAAGGTGATACGACAAGTCTAAAGTTAATCAAGATTGTACTAACCTTAATGAATACAAACATACCATAAACTTAATCATGAACAGATCTCGAAACATACCTGGATAAGTCATACCTATCGAGATTGCTTGTAATCTTCTTATGTAAGGCCTTAGCCTCATCTCCCTTTGAAATAGGAACTTCTTCACTTATGCAGGTGACCAAACCATTCTCTTCTAGGATTAACCCAATCCACTTGATTTGCAAAAACTGGATCTGGAGATGGATTCGGGTTTGTCAAAGAAACCCTAAATATTCAAACTTTGAATTTCAAACTTCTGAAAGGATAGCAATATCCACCTTGATGAGCTGATCAAGCTGGTATACTCAGAGTTTGAAAACTTCAAGGTTTCACCCCTCAAAATTGCCTTTGAAACTTTCGGATCTTCTGGATAGGATCCCGAACTAGGGTTTGATAAATCCCACCCTTCTGCCCATCCAAAAGGTTCGATCCAAAGCTCTAAACTTTGATTTTTCTGAGGAGCTTCCAGCCGTGGTCACATACTTCAGAAACTCCAACTTTTGCAGATAATTTTCCACCTTTCCAATCAAAATCCTGAACTAGGGTTTGATCAAGCCCAGACTTCTTCCCAACCAAAAAATTTGACTGTGGTCTCTAAATTTTGATTTTGATGAGGAGCATCTAGCTGTGGTCTCCGATTACAAAAATTCCAACTTTCTCTGAAGCCCTAAATTCCCGGAGCCATGAATGAAGGTGCTCAAAATCTAATTTTGTTTTTACAGAAATATGCACCTGATTGTTTCTGGTGTAACTCTGAAATTTCAGATCTACAGGGTCTGAAAATGTTTTTTGTGGTAGCATGACCTGTTATCTTTCCAACCCCATAGGTCTTACCTCAAATGGATTCTCTGAGAGAGAGTTATGCCAAGTGTCGCAACGTGACATGTTTATGGGATAAAACAAGAAGCAAACTTGTACAGAGTGACACATGTCACTGGTTCACTTTCAGGCTTTGAACCTTCAGCTTGTGAAAGCACAGTCCATTCCCTACCTGTCATTTTTTACGAAATTTCATTTGGAGCTTCCTAGCCCAAGTTATGACCTTTTTTCCTAGGTCACCTGTTTATGACCGAGATCTGGAAGAGGCAGAAACCTTAGATTGTACAGATCATAAAACACAAAGTACAATGAATTAGAAGTTGTGCTTCGGACACAAGGTACATTGGGATCTTAAATTCGACTTGTAAAATTTTTTGATCCTGAAACTTCGCCAAAATGGATTTATAGCGAAAGTACTACGATGACGGGTTTTTGCTATATCAAGCCCTAGCTTTGCAAGTGCAACAAGTGTCATAAATGCCATACCATACCTTCTTTCAGGCTAGCTCTGATACCATGTTATTTTTTCAGAAATTTCAATCTGATCTAGGATCTTAACTGAGAGAATAACATGTACATCATATCTACAACATATCTACAGCATATCAATCATGGACACAATAATGCAAGCACACAAGAGACACAGAGTTTCACTGGGGAAAACCAAGAAGGTGAAAAACCCCGCAACTTCCTCAGAGATAGATAGAGAAATGATACAACCCAAATACAAGAGATAGTCCTCCTAGCAATAGCTTCTCCTCCTCCACAAGTGCACCACTCTCCAAATGAGTGTGTGGGTGAGAAATTGAATGGTCAAATAGAGTGCCTCCTGCACTCTATTTATACTTGACTTGACTTGCTTAATAACCTTTGCTAGGTCGACCTTAACTTAACCACATAGCATAATACTGATAGGGACGACCCCCAATAGGGTGGTCTAATAACCCTTTTACCCACATGACTTATACAGGGCCGACCCCATCAAGGTGGTCTAATAACCCATAAAGTATAAGTTACGACACTTACAATATAAATGACGACACTACTGTATAGAGGAATAATAACATCTCTATAGGAATATAAATACTTCAGTATACAGGAATAATAACATCTCTATAGGAATACAATATACATGGGTAAAATACAATCCGAAGTTACAATTACATCAACATGTCAAAGTATCTATAGCAATGATATCTCCTATCAACTAACATTTAAAGTTGACAAAATGAAGTAAACATAGTGAATTCTAGATTTGCATTGTAAGACTTGTTCATAAAGATGCCAAAAACATTGGATTTCAAGGTTTATATAATTTACAGTTTCCTTACCAATTTACTAAGTTTTTCTTTACTCTTTTCTAAACAAATTTACAATGCTCCATGGAAATCAAATGCCTCAGTATGAAAATAGTGCACATGTTTGAAGAGTTGTGATGAAAGTGACAGTAGAGTGGTGATGAAAGTGATAGTATGTGTAAAATATCAAATCTTTAATAGGATACTATAACTAATTGATATTTATAATTAAGTCTGTATAACACCGAGATGACACATATATAGTAGTCTCAAAATGTATATATTACTTACTATTTGTGATATCTTTAGCAAAATTATTCCTATTGATTTCTTCCATTTCTAGAATATAATGTCATTTTGATGAATTTGTCATCTTATCTTTCATTCAGTTGAATAAACAGCCTTGTCACCTGCAAATATAGATAAATACACGAGCACAATATAATTAGTAAGTGTATTATATGGGGGGCATGTTAAAAATATTAAACACCAAGGTGTCTACACCAGGCTTGATTTCTATGATGATTCCTTTTATATCTCCTATTGATGGGGCCCAATTATATTGCATTCATGTTCCATAAAAAACTTGTCATGCATGTTGCAGTTCCTTTTGGTGAGGCTAAAAGAGGACTTATTTCATAGCTTTCTGCATTTAGAGCTAAGGCTAGAGCGTATCCCACTCCTTGATATGCTCTGCAATCACATAAGCAAGTCAACATTTATGTATCTATAGTAGATGCTTTGTGACTCTTTTTCCATACTATTATGGGTGGAAGTAAATGTGTTATGACTACATATGATGCTATGCTTTATGTACATTCTTTGTCGAATGGATGTTTAATGATCTAAAAAAATTCAAGATTCATTGGTTTCAAGAAGGATCTTATGTAACACCCCTCAATCACATATTGCATTAGTGTTAGGGGGCATACCTGGGTTATAGTGTAGGCATGGGACACACTCGTGATGGCCACATGAGTGGGTCCTATCCATGCACAATAGTAGTATATTATGTAGGCCTATATTATTAATATTATGAGGGCATGAGATTCCTAACTACCTAAATTCATAATTTATCAATTTAATACCAATCAATCATGGCTTAGATTAAGAGGGGTTATAAAGAGGAAATCATAAAATAAGTAATTATGATATATTTCCTTGTTCCTCTTGCTCATGAGTGTTAGGTTTTTTGGGAGGAGATGGAAGTTGGGAGGTGGTGTGTAGATTTATGATGAATCATGAGGGTGTGAGTGGATAGGTGTTGTTGAGTGAGGGATCAGGGGCTCTTAGTATGTGACTGAGAGGTTGGTTGGGAGGAGAGTGGTCCCCCCACATGTGGTTTCTGAATCTGTTGTTGATGGGCATCCTGTTGGATTCATATGTGCGACTGTGATTTAATTATTTTGTTCGGGTATGTATTATGTTGTCCATCTCTTTAACTATTTGTTTGGAGTATTTTTATTTCATATAAAAACAAATCAAAAATTAAGTCTCTAGTAAATAATTATTTTACGGATATATTTATAGTAATGTTGTAAAATTATAAATCTAGTTAAAGAAAAATAACATTTTTAAGATGTAAATTACTCCCACGATATATATTGTTTATGTTTTCCCTATTATGAAGGTTTGGGCCTTATATTATGGTATCAAAGCCTTGCCTCAATCCCTAGGGCCTCTAGATTGCTATTGACATTTTAGGGATCTCGACATTTTAGAAGTTCGCCATTAAAAAAGATCATGTACCCAACATCTCATGGTGCATTTTGCGATCGAGGACAAGGTTGAATTCATGGAGGAAATGGGCCTAACAACTCAGAAATTGTGCAAAACCATCATAGTTTCCCTATTATTTTGCTATTAATATTGGCCATATGCAGGAACCCAAGTTTTGTTTTCTGTATTTGGTGCTCGATTCAGAACCATCCAACAAGGGTTCCAACCTAAATTCCCACTTAAGTGTAGTCCTTGTCAGATAATGAATGTAAACAGCGGGGGTGATTGTTAAAGATAATTCATAATATAGTGGAGTATGGATCTGAAGGGATGTTGTTGTGCTTGATTTAGATAAGGTGGGTTTTATGGTTCTTCTACTTTGTAAATAGGAATTCCAAGCGACCTCCTTACCAATTAGTTGGGATGCATAGGGCTCGAAAATCATTTTTATGTCCTCCTACTATTTGTTTTTTGTAAATAAAAAATTATATTACTACTTGAAAAGATACAAAGCTAGTCATGCTAAGTCGTCAGAACCCCCGGCCTTCCCAGTTGAGAACAACCAAATAGGAAGCCAAACTTTAGACCTTACAAAATAATCGGATTCATAGACCTTCCCAGTTGTGGGAAGCTAAACATGAGTCTTGCAATTGGCATAAAGTTTGAACAACAAAAAACAAAATTCTTTAAACAACTTGAACATTCCATGCAGCTAGAAACCAAAACAACACTGTAACCTCGGAAAAATCCCATAGAGGTACAAAACAACATCCAGAAACAAAGCTTAGATGTGGATCACAGGCACGGTCTCCTTACCATGGTTCTCCAGGATTGGCTGCACCCCTAAGGGCTGGTCCTTCTCCTTAGCACCATCAGTTGCATCTTCAGAGGAGCTCTGAATGCACTAGTGACCACTATCCGCAGGTGCCCCATCAGTCGAACCCTAGACAACGAAGGTGATTCCCAATTTCCTGGAAATGGAGTAAATTTTCATGTGCATGACCCTTCTATCCATGTTATGGGATTTCTAGGCTTTGATGGGCTCCTCATCCCCCTTACTCTTGTTGACAGAGTCCATTAGCACATGCGCCAACAAATTCT